>JAXGGA010000686.1:0-197656 GCA_038373865.1 Uloborus plumipes
CAATAGTAATCTTCTCGTGCATATAACTTTTAAAGCTATACATCAAATGGGTCATTCACAAAAGTGCGAGAACCTTGTTCCGTATTCTGGTAATTGGAGAAGCTTAAAAGAGACTAAAAAACAGTTTCATTCTGCCACTTCTTTGTTGTATCAAACTTTCAGGTACAATGCTCTAAAATTTTCGAAGGTAGTATTTTTCATGTTCCTTTCAAATGTTCGACGTGGAACAAACTATTTGGCGCCTTAGCCCTTGGATCATTGCCAACTCGGTGGCGTAGAAATTTCTACGGAGCCGCGGCGGCTAGCCAAGTGCTGCCTGTTATTTGCGCCGGAATCCCGGTGATCCAAAATAGATTCTCTGTGAGAACTTTGACACTGATTCGTTTACTCTGCCAACACTAGCCTACAAAATTTGAACTAAAATTTAATTTTTTCAAGTCGCTTTGCCAGAATAATTTTTGCTCATGTTCTTAGAAGACAATGAATAAAAGATTCTGTCGTGAAATATCAGACTGGTTAATTAATAAAAAGGCATACTGTAAGTTTAATGACATTGTTGAAAACTAGAACGAGTTGAATTGACGGAAAAATTGGGGCTTGTTTTGAAGAAATATGTATGCATAACATGCGACCGGTAGTCAGTTAGGAAATTGAGTGCTTAAAAATCGTGGTTTTTACTTTTGTATTAATTAAACAAAAGTTTATTAGTATGATTGCTATATCATGATGATTATTAAGTGGTGAAGTAAAAATAGTAGTAGTGTTTATTTCTTTCTTTCTTAGAATTAGAATTAACCTACGCTTAACTTTGTAGCATTAAAAAAAATTTCCTCGTTTTTGTTTCATTTACTCATACAGATTCTTAGCAAGACAATAAAACTGCTGTTCCTTATTAGGAAGTTATTTTTTATATAAGATTCGAAACAATAATTCGAAACCCGTCGGTTTAAAATTTTTGAAATCATCGAACAATGGATACACATTTTACCCCTAGACTCAGATCAATCAGAATATTTTCTTTTTCCCTAAAATCTTGTTAGACAAACAATGTAAATTAAACTCTGCACTGCCGTTAATGATTTTATTTTACAATAAGCTTGAAGTTAAGAAGAAAGGTTCACATACAAAGAGATGGAACTCTTTCATAAAAATCTATAATGGACGAAACTATACTTTAAATTGTCAAGACATTAAAATTCTTGCTTTTTGTTGCATATGTGCTTCAAATCTAAAAGAGTAAATACTGCTAGAATACACCAAAATATTTTTGAGGATATTTAACTAAAGAAACCAGTTTAACAAAGTTTCAGTAAAAAAAACGTAGGCTTAAAGTGAAATGCATTTATTTATTTTCTTTGGATAATTTACGCACTTAATTATTTTTCTCTACCACATAAGTTGAATTTACTAGTTTTTAAACGAAATGGAAAGACAGTTCACGAAAGTAGTAAAAAAAAAAAAAAGAAACTCATATACTTAAGACATATGAAATTTCCTAGAATGATTAATGCTTATCTTATTTTTAGTATAACATTTGCTTTACTGTATTGTTTTGATACATTAACTATCATTTCCCATACACATTCTGAAAAAAGGCACACATACGTCATTTTATTTTAAAATACAATGGAATTGTTTACATTGTGATAAAATATTGGCTATCTTTATGACCCCATTTTATATGTCTTTATATTCTTATTTCAACTAAACACATAAAATCAGCCACACGGAATACAGTCATGTAGTTATAAATGTAAACGTAACGAGTGTATGTTGGTCAGAAGTGAAACATATAGCTCAGTCTAAATAAAACCCTATATGGTTGACCTTTAATGATCTATTATATAATTTCTCTATGCTATTGATAAGCACCGGCATTTTCGTTTTAGCAAATAAATAGTTAAGTATTTAGATGCAAAGCCCGTTTCATCATACCGTTATAAACCAAAGTAGGTACCCTATTTGAAATCCCGTGAATGGTAATCTATTGTTCCTAATTATAATTGTAAATTACAGTGATTTGTGCATTGAACCGAAAGGTTAACAGGTCTCCCCTTTGAAGGAGATTATAATGTCTGTTGCAGTGGTCAAGATTGGATTACGGTTTGTGTGCAATTTTCACCTGAAATAACTAACTGGTGTACTTATGTCCATGTATGGCAAGCGAATTATAAGGGACTCTAATAAGATGTAATGCACCATGCGTAATTGTACAATTGCGTGATGTTGTTTAATTTAACCCAAATTACACTACATTGATGGAAGTAAGAGATAACTTCTTCCAATCAATTAATAATGGCGGGTCATTATAAAAGGACCACACTCAAGTGTTTTTAATCTTCTAATTCATGGACTTTTTTCAAAAGGAAAATAATTTGCTTTTACAGAACTCCTGATATGCCGACGCGATTGCAATGTACCTTTTTAACATGTTGTTTTTAAAAAATGGAAGTCCGTTCAGAGCTACACTGCGATGCAAAAGTTTAGACAAAATGCAAATGTATGATTAAAAAGAAAACTACTCGGCGAAATGCTTTCAAATTTCTACTGCAGGTAGACAATATGGTCCCAAATACGTGTCTGGAGTTTTGAAAAATATAACCGAAACAAAATCGGAAATTACAAAAGACATTTTTTTTCACTGTTGCAAAAGTTTAGACAAAAGTCAGATTTTATGCAAATATCCCTTGAAATGTGATTGGTGGAGGAAGGCGGGACTTTTTTCTTCGACTATAAAGTGCAGAGATTGCTCAATGAATAATCAAAATCCCAAAATCTCTGTAGTTCTCGTGTAAAGAAGATGAGAAAGTTTGGAAACCGAAATTTGAAAATGAACGCACTTTGTTAATTTTTAGTCTTTTAAATCGGTCCTAGTATGGTAGTACATTGTTTTTTACTTCGTGGAGAGCAAATTCAGACATGCGTATCGATCAAAAAGGCCAAGAAAAACTATATTTCTTAAGGATGAAGGAATTGAAAAAACGGCTCGAACTGACGATTCGCCCCTTAATCCTACAAAACTTCAACTTGGGTCAAAAACAGCACGTGACAGCATAAGTAGATGAACAACTCAATCGGGATGCATAAAAAAAACAAAGAATTGTGCGTGAGCCTTTTCGGACACAGTGTCCCAAATAAGCCAGATTTTAATGGTCAAAGCAGCACAGCATATGCTCATCGGATCTTTTCTGAAGTCACGCTAATAGAATTATAATCCATCTAGGCGATCCAAATTTTAATAATTTTCATCAGAGAAAGTAACATTCATTTTTTAGTCACGATGATACATGTGCTGCTTTTCCCATTAAAATCTGGCTTATTTGGGAAACTATTTCCGAAAAGGTTCAAGCACAATTCTTTGTTTTTTTATGCATCCCGATTCAGTTGTTCATCTACTTATGCTGTCACGTGCTGTTTTTGACTCAAGTTGAAGTTTTGTAGGATTAAGGGGCGAATTGTCAGTTCGAGCCGTTTTTTTCAATTCCTTCATCCTTAAGAAATATAATTTTTGTTGGCCTTTTTGATCGATACGCATGTCTGAATTTGCTCTCCATCAAGTAAAAAACAATGTACTACCATACTAGGGCTGATTTAAAAGACGAAAAATTAGCAAAGTACGTTCATTTTCAAATTTCGGTTTCCAAACTTTCTCATCTTCTTTACAGGAGAACTACAGAGATTTTGGGATTTTGATTATTCATTGAGCAATCTCTGCACTTTATAGTCGAAGAAAAAAGTCCCGCCTTCCCTCCACCAATCACATTTCAAGGGATATTTGCATAGAATCTGACTTTTGTCTAAACTTTTGCAACAATGAAAAAAAATGTACTTCACAACTCGTTTTTAACCTACATAGATTTAGCTAGTTTCGAAATGCATTTTTAAACAGTAAAGCTGTAGGTAGTTAAGTTAAAATGTAAAGAGTTTTAATGATAAACTGACAATATCAAATTACCTTGTCTTCAGAAGGTGCTTAAACGGAGCAAAAATAAAATTCTCCGACTAAGAAAAATCGTTATTTTTTAGCTCAAAAGTTAGAAAATCAAAATTTCTCTAAAAAAATCAAAAACAATTTAATTTTCCCGTAAAATATTAATATTCTTTACCAATCATGAACTTTCACAACATTTTAAACGTCACTTTTTTTTTTCTTCTGTGAATTAGACAACAATTAAATATTTTTAAAATGTTCCATAGACCCTACAATGAATGCTAAACATGGAAGCAGAGAAAATCCTTTATTTATCAGCTATAAGTTGCAGATTTAGAGGAGTTAAGTCTTCAACATTTCATATCCTGATCAAACTTTAATAACTAATTTCATTTTATTGTTATTTTCTTTTCAGAAATTGACGTAGTTAAAATTTAAATTTTTAACAACATAATAATAACGCTATGTTTTAATGCAAGTGGTTAAAACAATAAATATAATATCTTATCGGATTTTCGTATTTTATTTCGCAACGTTATGTGAATATTATAATATTTAGAGTGTATACGACTTTATTTTCTAGTTTGAAGAGATTACTAGTAAAAAACGATATATGTTGATGAAAATGACCTCAACATAGAAGCAAGATGAAGTCTTATAATTTTTCAAAAGTAACATAAAAATTTGTTGAAAACATTACTACAGTCCATAGAATTTTCCCTTAGGTAGTGTCTCTTGCGGACATTTGGGATGTGGACATTTGGTTTTTATGTTTTCAATTATGTATTTATATAATTTATGGTGCATTTAAGTCAAAACACATTTTTTACAGAGTGGTACTTATACTTACTATACATTTATTTGCGCGCAATATTTTATATTTTAAAGTAAATATAAAAACAACGTTATGTACTCAATATTAAATTATATTTTTCTTTATGGTGTACGAAGGACCGAACTCACCCTGTTTGAGGGATTTTTTGCTAATACACAATCCATTTCAATCAATATTCAAAGGGAAGAATTAACCAGAAAAAAATGTCTCTTAAGTACAAGTGCACTGTAAAAAATTAATGCTGCTTTGAAGTATAATACAGCTAATTTAATAGTATTAAACTGTAAAAATTGCTAATTTCAAAGTACTGAACAAAAATTTCTAATTTTACAGAAATTAACTGTAAAATTGCTAATTTTAGTTTATTACGGTGCATTTTACATTTTTAAACTGGAACCTCTGCTGTCAGTATTATACTGTTGGTTTTACAGTATATTACAACTAAATTTTGACGGCAATAAACTGTAAAATTCCTAACTTTGCAGTAAAAAACTGTAAAATTGCTAGTTTTACGGTTTATTACTGTGTATTTTACAGTTTTAAATTGGAATCTTGGCTGCCAGTATTATACTGCAAAAACAACAGCTCGTTTTTTGCAGTGTAGTTGCCAAGTGTGTTAAGTCCTAACTACATCCTTCAAATTACATGGGTCACTTCTGTTAAAAATTGAATGTGTGCGAGTTATGTCAATGAGTTCCTATTACATTTATTGATGATTAATACATTTGTAATGTCACCAAAAGTAGTGATTTACTATATTACACCCTAGTGAAAATATCACGAAACTTAATTGAATTATGAGCATAAATAATTCCAAATAATTAACAACGACATACTGGGAGAAGATAAGAGCATTATTTTATGTCTTTCATTTTAATCAACAAGATTGGCAATATTAAAAATTAATTAACTTTATCTCTGGAAATTATGGATTATCCGCTACCGGGAAGCCCCTCCCATAACGCTATCATATTTCGCCTAAGCTATTAGACAGAATGCTGTACGCCATTGATTATTTAAGCCCGGGTTGTGCAGAAACGCAATTAAAGCTAAATTATATCTCCGCCTCCAACAAAGTCGGTAATGCGCTTTGATGAGATTGTTATAACGTGGGCTCCCTAATCGAGAATTTTGACGCTCCGGGCAATATTTTGTCCCGCTGGAGATTGAGCACTTTTATTTACTCCATAAAAATTGCGGTGTATGTGGAACAAAGTTTCATTAGTTATGGGTGGGCACAAACTAAAGCGTTAGATACCTAAAGTAACATTGTGATGTATTTTATTTAAAGATTTATATTGAACGTTAAATTTCTATGCAACATTGTGATACGTAATTTTCTTTAATACATAGAGCTTACATTTCCATTTCAGGACCAAATTCATGAATTTTTGAAAAAATATTTGCTTCATCGTGCTACGTGTGGAAGTGTCCATTATGCATTTTTTTCCTGAATAGTTTATAGAGAAAAATCTATAAATATATTATTTATTTTCCTTTTCAAACACCTTTTAGTTGGGTGTGGGGATGTTTGAAAATTCCATCTAAAAGAGGAAAATGAATTATGTACGTAATGTTACATAGTTTTCCAAAAACATAGGGATATAATTCATCACAACTTTTTTCCCACGCTGCAAACAATAAAGTGTTGTTTTTCCAGTATAATACTGGCAGTAGAGGTTCCAGTTTAAAATGTAAAATACACGGTAATAAACTGTAAAATAAGCAATTTTACAGTTTATTACTTTAATGCAGCAATTTTGCAGTTTACTACCACAATTTTACCGTTTATTACCATAAAATTATCTGCATTATACTATAAAAATATCAATATAATATTGGCGTCAGAGGTTCCAGTTTAAAACTGTAAAATGTACAATAATAAACTGTAAAATTAGCAATTCTACAGTTTAGTACTGTAAAGCAGCAGTTTTACAGTTTTATAGAATAAAATGAGCAATTTCAGATTTTATAACTGTAAAATTAGCAACTTTTAGTTTCTTATTATAAAACTAGCTGTATTATACTGTTAAAACAACATATATTTTTTACTGTGTGCAGATGGAAAAAATGGTTCATAGAAAGCTGAGTACTAACGGTGTTTTTTTAAAACGGTTAAAGCAAACATTCAACAATATTTTTACCCCCCCCCTCGAAATTCCTACACTTTTTCATTTTGTCTGTCCCAAAATTCTTAGGTTGTGAAGGGAAGAAATAGTTAGAAAAAGTTGAAATGTAACTCAGTTTCATTTGTATTGGAAAATGTTCCTTCTAAAACAGCTGGAAAAAAATTATTTCCAAAAACAAATAATCTATTTTGGGTTATATTGTGCAACAATCTAAGTAAATATATAAGTGACAATTAATTAGCTTGGCAAACTTGAATGATAAAATATGTACTCTGTTTTTAGCACCACTTATCCATTAATATTTTGTATATGCAGAACCACATGGAAGCTACTCCAGTCGGGGAAATTTACCTCTGAAAATCAAAGCATATGATTATCAAACAAGATATTTTCAAAAAGTAGTTTCACATTCAAAAACTTTGCTGTAACATAAAAAGTAGTTTTATTATTATAAAACGATAAATTTTTTGACATTAACATTTTATATATTAATTAGGACCTACTAATATTCGATGCATGACTTATTTATTTAATACTGAGCTTTTTTTAGTTTGAACGATTTGTATACTTATTCCCGTATATTCCCGTACTCGCAAAGTGAAATTTTTTATTTCTTTTACTTATTAAACCATGCATCAATTCACTTACCTACTTATTTATTATTTAATTCTTTTATATTCCTTCATTTAATAATTTACCTATTTCTTTATTCGTTCAGTTATGTTTTTCATATGTCAATATTTTTTTCGATTATTTATTTTTTCTCATATATAATTAGTTTATTTAATCATTCGAAATATGATTATAAAAAACTTCAAGATTACTGAAAACTATAAAAGCAGGCTCGATTGGCATTAAAAATTTCTTGTTTTGACTAGTGTTGGTAATAATTGGACTTTCAGGGAGCATATACTCATTAAGGAATATTAATAAAAGTTGCACAGGTAGATTTTCATCTTTACAAGAATCCAATTTTTCAATGGCAATATATGTGATCTGACGGATCAAAAGGATAGGACAAAAGTTTTTTTACGTTTTACTGCAATCATTTTTACCACCCCTTGCAACACCTGCCCTCGTGTGTGGCGACGTTAGCTCCCCGCGAGTACTAGGCCTGAATAGCATTTGATGGTGCGGTAAACTATAATCTTCTTCGTTCAGGGGATCACAACTGCGCTAGCTAATGATTTCTGTAATAACTCTCATACCGACACTGAACAAACATTAGAGACGATTCAAATATCTGAAAATATATATATATATATATATAGTACCCCCCCCCCCCACCAAAAAAAAATCCACGGGTGTTTCAGTGTTTCTTTTTCAGTAGAATGTTCAAAATATAACTATTAATATTTTACTTTTTATCTTTTTTAAATTAAAATCACCGTGAAAGAATTTCTCTCTTACGAAGTTTATAAGAGCGGTTTCCCACCAACTGTCCAGCTGAAAATGTGTCAATGTTAGCTTGGCCTACTTCACCAGATAAGTGAGAATCTATAGCGTATTTATCAGATCAAACGGTTTGGGAATATCGATTTCGAACTGTAAAAGAAGAGAGGGGAAAGAAACCGGAATGGAAAATAATATCGGCAAGTAAATGCTGGAAATGATTTCAGTATATAAAAGGGTGGGTTTCGGATCAGAGTTTCCCTACTTGTTGTATGCAAACCATGGACGGTACGCAAGTTGCTAGTTGGTGGTATGTGAAAAAAATCAATATTGGAGGACATTTAAACTAAATAAACGAAGAAACATCATAGACAATGTGTTTTTCTTTATTCGAATAATAATAATAATATGACTTAAAGGTGTTAATATGTTCAATCGATAGTCAGAAATTATGTAAATGAAACCTTTGTTCTTGTTTTAAAATGCACTTTAAAAATTAGATTAGCCATTATTGAATTTCAAAAAGTTATTTTCTTTGAAACAATCACAAGAATCTCATTAAATTTATCTTGAAAAAATAGCTGATTAGGATATAGGAACGATTTAGCTCTTTTTAAACAATTTTGTGTCTTTGTTAAAACTACTGCTTTACTAAACAAAATACGACAAAGTAGTACATAAATATGTATCGGTGAGTTTGTAATCCGGCATGACGCTTAAGCTTGTTTCAATGGAATTTATCTCATTATGTGACATGTATAAATGGTCACTCCATTAAGTGTATAATGCAAATAAACATCAATCCGAAACATCGACATTGATGTCGCGTCAACAAAAGGTACATATTTTTTTTATGTACTACTTGTATTTATGTATAGCCAAAATGGTAATCCGAACCATCAAGACAATTGAAGGGTCAAGTAGATAAAGGTGATATGTAACAATTTTCATCAGTATCCTGTCCGCTTAGTCACAGAAATGATTGGTAATTAAGAATATGACTCCGTTTTACCCGTTAAAAAAATCTATTATAAATATGACGCAACATTTTTTTTTTTAAACTTTTTCTAGAAGTTTAGAAAAAATTGTCCCAGATCACCTTTATCCACTTACCCCTTCAATTGACATATAGAACAAAATCATTCTTGTCTTTGCCAAGACTCAAACATAGGCCGGTGGCTCGGGAATTTGGAGCTCAAATAAATATGCTGCTGGGAGAGTTACGTTCCTCAATTTTATTGAGAGAAATACGCTTCACTTCAAATGGCCTTCCTTAAAATGTAATAACACAATTTTGAAAAACTTACTTTTTACCATCAATGGAGGTGATAAATTCATCAGTATCATGACCCCTTAGTCACAGAAATAGTTAGTAACTAAGAATTTACCCGTAGAGAAAAATCCATTAAAAAAATAACACAACATTTTTTGAAAGATTTTCTGGGAATTAAAAAAATTGTCACATATCACCTTTATTCCCTTGCGCCTTCAATAAAGAATTTAAATTCAATTTTTAGACTTTTCTATCTGTTTAAAAATGACCTAATATATATACTAATTTTGGAGGAAGGAAATTAAATAATAAAATACCAACAGTCATATATGTTTCATTATCTATTAATGCAAGACATTTTTAATGTTGTGCTATTTTTCTTTGGATGTTCACCGTCATGTGATACTTATTAACTTTTTACATTAATTGAGTTCTTCTCAGATGCATTTCTTTTTGTTTCTGCAAACCCAATTAAATATAAAGAGAAATAGTTTTGGCGTCTCAAATGTTTTGAAAATGCAATTTTGGCAAATAGTATATATATGTTTTGAAAAAAGCAGAATTAAAGACACAGTTTTGCGAAATCATTAAAGAAGTCTTTTGCAACTAAATTCCATGTATATAAATATATGTATGTTTAATTAGAAGAAATATAGATCGCAATGAAAACTATTTTCCTTTATTCGTTAACGCATTGCAGAAGATACATTTAACCTAATTTACGCAAGATGTAATGGGCGGAAAGCAATTATTAGCTGCGTGAAAAAATGAATTCATATTTTACAACGGAGGAAAGAAAATTTCCTTTTTAATGGCTTACATTAAATAAACTAAAAAAAATGAGTTCACTAATTATGTTGGCTGTTAATGTAACAGCTATAGTGTCAAAAGAAATAGAAACATGTTTTCATCTTAATGTTTTGTGTTAAGTAGTTCTTAAAATAGATATTAACGAAAGTAAATTGATAAAATAAATTTCGTATTTGTAATATTTTTTAGACTGTATCAGTTAACGGTTTATATGTTTAACTGATTATAAAAAAATTTCTGCAGTATTAAAAAAATATGAAGTTACCATCAATTTAAACAAACAATTTTATAACTTGCATTTCCAAATGCTAAGTTAATCAACAAAAAGCAAGCAACACTTTAAAAACTTAATTTTTTTTAACGTTTTTTTTTTAAATAAAAAAAAGGGCTTAGTTTGGAAATCATAAAATTTGAGGTGCGGAGTTTCAATTAGATGCTCATTGAAGGCCACATAAAACTGAACTGAACTGCCAAGTGTAACCAGCTTGTTAAATATGAAAATAATTCATAGAGATAAAAGTTGCTTCACATTGCAACTTAACCAAACCTTTTAACTAATATCAGAGAAATGAGATTGCTCATTCTCACCGCTTAACGGCAGGCGTCCGAGATATAATTATTAGTCTTTTATCAGAAGGCAACAAATTCAATAGTTGAGGCATTCAGAGATGTTTCAAATAGGGCTGCGTTTGTTGCTAGTTATTTACATACCTGGTGTATATCCCGAGACCGACACCCATTTTTTCATGCGGCACCACTATCGGAGGAATGCCATTGCTGCGAGAGTTTTCACACGAAGTTTCTAAAATAGGTGAATGATCTGGGCGCTATTCAATGCAAAAATGCACTAGGAATTTAATTTTATTAAGAGATACTCCTTGCTAAACAAGTCCTCTAAGGATCTTTTACATACCGCATGATGATGATGATGCGAAATGGATACTCTTGATTTTCTGCATCTTGAAAATCCACCAACTGGAGCCGGGCTTGATCCCGCGCCTTTCGGCATAAGAGGGTAGAATCGTAACCGTTGCACCACTCTGTCGGCACGACATATTCCACTTTAGGTCTGAATATATCATACAATAAAATAATAAAGTGATTTATGTTGAATACAATGTTCAGAGCTAAATTAAATCAATTCGTTTTGGACCTTGATCCACTTTAGCTGTGAATGACGCTGTTTTTTGACGTAGTTTGGATTTTGCAAGAGAACGCTACTACTACAACAATGTAGCAATAGAGATAGCTGCCAGTTTTGTAAAGTTAAAACAACATTGAAGATAGCAAAATGATATATGTTTGTCCGAAAATTAATGGTGCTGAATTAAATAGTATTCTCATGTGTTAGTCACTAACTTACAGATTTTAGCAAGGAACAATTCCAAAACAGCCTTTGTATGAGTCGAGAAAGTATGTCAGATTAATTACCTAATATTAGATGTCACAAAACTAGTCAACAATGAGACAACAGAGCAGAAAACTGGTTCGAGGTTATTTTTCTTGAAGTTTTTCTCGAACTCCATGTTACGATTTTACTATGAGCAAAACATTTTTTGAGGCAAGTGGGAATTAATTGTACTGGGAATTAAATATATATAAAAATAATATAACTCCAATTAGTCATACTTTGGGGCTTTACTCATATGAGACCCACATCAGATTTTGAACCTAACGGGCATTTTCGTTTAGTGTGTTAAATTTTTTTTTCGTATGAGAAATTTGTTTTTGGTTTTCTCCAGGTATTAAAAGAAGCATAAATAATCCTACAATGTATTTAAATGTCTCCAACTTACAGTTAAGTTGAAAACAAGCAAAAAATAAACCAGCCCTAATTTTTCTTTTATTAATAATTAAAAAACTATTAAAGACTAATTAAATATTTGATTCTAATAAGTCTGAGTTTTTATTAGCAGATTGTACACAATTAAAAACTAATTGCTCTTATTGTTCAAATTTTTAATTAATGTTACATTGAAGGAGAAAATTGGATATCTTAACTGCGTTTCAACATCTGATTTTATACTAATTAAAAACTGTCTTCAGGAAATATCTGTTCTAATCTTCTGTGTGAAATCAGATTACACGTGAAAAAACATTTTATAATTCATATAAAAACATGTCTTGTAAATTAAGTTACAGGAATGCGTTTTTGCAAAACTTATTTAATCTAATTCATTACCACACCCTACTTTCGAAATTTTTTGCGAGAATTTAAATCTTGAAACATTATAATTTCCAAAATATAACGCAATTTCGAAATTCGATTTTCGAACAAACTTGTACAAATATTTAACAAAAAATCTAGACAGAAGTGATGGAGCAAAGATTAAACAAAGGGGACGAAAATTGCAGCGTTTTTGTGTGTCCCTTTTTTGCACTCATATCACGTAGTTGCCAAAGATTACAAAGAAAAAGTCAAAACTTTCGACAAACTCATTGTTTGACGCTTGTTCAAACAAAAATAAGGAGTTGGCAGCCTTTAAATGGCGCCTAAAGGAATTGATCTCGCAAAAAAAAGTCTTGTTAAGTTGTTTGATCTGGCGAAAAAGGTGCTGTATGGGGAGAAAAAAAAGCGTCTTTTTTCTGAATTTGGCAGATGCAATTTAGAAGACTAAAATAATAGGTAATGATTGCACTTTTTGTAACAGAGCAAGGAAAGCAATATATGGATCAGTTTCAGCTCACCAATTTCTCAGTTGCAGAATTATGTGTCTTATTTGTGCGAAACAGTTTTGTTTCTTTATGTTGAGACTTTTTTTTTTTTGATAATATTGATAGTTATTATTATTATTTTTTGCAAAAATTATCTTTTACTTATTTTTTATTCATGAGTTCTTCGAAATCTTTAAATCTTAAAGTCGAACTACAAATCTTATATCAAACAGTTGAGTATTTTTGGTCTTTTGTTCGATGCAGCCGAAGTATTGATTGATGTGAAAGTTACCTTGAAAATGTCAACTTAAATTTCCATTTTAATCACCAATGCATGGATTATGGCTTTTTGTTTTGGTATTTTCTTCTTTTTTATCGCGGTTGTTTTAATCCGACAGTTTATTGTCTTTGCCATCAGTAGATAGTGAATACGCAATAAATTTGGTAGTGGCCAGCAAAATTTATTCTAAGAAATTAGTACCATCGTTTGTTTTCTTTTTTTGTATAAAATAATTTCTACTTTTATTCATTCGTTTTCTTTCAATTTAATCTTATGGTTTTATTTAAATGTAATTTATCTATTTTCCTCATTTTAATTTATTCAAGTGTTTTTTTATTATTGTGTTCTTTATTTATTTAATTGGGCAATTTTCTACCGATTAGATGTTATTTGTACGTTAGCATTTAGATGTGGCTTTCGTAGTCCTGTTTTTCTTTATCGTGTGCCTTCAAACTGCGTGCGATTTACACGACTTTAAACCATTATTGATTAGGGTTATATAGTTTTTTGCTTACACCTTTGCAAAAAAAAAAAAAAGTAGACAACGAAAAAACTTTTTTCTTTAGGGAAATTAGCTCCTTCATGTAACAGTCTGCGAAAGTCAAAGTACATAATTGTGCTCAGAACTATCTAATTTCGCTAATTAAAATGCCCAATCCATAATTTACAAAATTTCGAAAGGAAAAAGCATCTTTCATTGCCATTAAATATTTATTAATACTCCAGCAAATTTTCTCCTCCGAAATCTCCTTTCTTCGCAAACTAAACTCGTGTTAAATAATAGACTATGGGTTTAATCTTTAAAACCAACAATAGCTCGAAGGTTGGAAATCCGTTGGATGACAAACTGCTATCGTCTCTTTCTTGGTAAGCAGAGGATTCCCAGAATTGCCAAATAAACTGTATTTGCAGTCGAAGTTAATGAAGCTTCCTTGCTCTGCCGAAATGAGGCGGCGCATTATGAGAGGCGGAAACGGCAGTTTCGAGCCGTTTTGTTTGCATACCGAATGAAGATGCGTCGACATATTTAAAAGGATCATAGTCACAATATAATTATTAAGGGATAATTTGCTGCCGTACATTCGCTACTTTGTTGTTTGAGCATGCTAATTTATTGTGCACATTTGATGACAGTGGACGCTTCATTGGGCTTAGATGTTCTTGGAAGTCAGTTTTGGACGCTCGAAGCTGGGGGTTATGAAAGGGGAGATGGCTAAGTGCTCGGATTTTAGATACTGGTTTGAAAGGTTTGAGACTCAGAAAATAGGCTTTAAACTTGGGCGTGGGTCTTTTTAAATTACATTTAATACTTCATAAAATGCTTTGCTGATACTTTAGTTTGAAGTTATGTTTGCGTCCCATTAGGACATACACATAATCGTATCAAATGCCTTTTTTTCTGTTTCACTTCAAGTTTTAGGGGAGCTCGTACTGAACTTATGCCACAGTAACAATGATGAAGAGTCAGTTGCTAGTAGCTGTGTAATCAAGTTTCTTATTTCTTAGCTTTGAAACAAACATGTGTAAAATTTTACTTTACAAACTCCTTTTTTAAAATTGGTTGAAATGGTTTATAACACTTTTTCTCGAGTAAGGCGGTACCGCTCCAACGGACGGTAAAGAGATGTTGCAAGATGCAAAGTTTCTACGGGGGCGTTGGAAAACTTTTACTCTCAAAGGTGACTGTATCTGTAAAAAGGTTGAGAATCACTGGTTTATAGTATTCCCTTGAATCGAAATAAAGCACAAGATTTTTCACTAACTTTAACTAAATTATTCAACTCTAGTGACAGTGTCGCCACAGCTACTGATATCGTTAAAACTTTATAACGAACAAACGTAGGAAGAATGTATACTCGATGTTTAAAATTTTGATCAAAGCCTGAAATAGATCAATTGCTATAATTTAGTATGAATTAAAATAAGACTGAGGAAGTAAGATTAAACAAATATGTTGCTTAAGAGGACCAGGTAAGGCAATTTTGACCAAAAATTCGATTCTTATTTTTTTCTGATACCGGAACTATGGATCTAAAATGTTTTTGACTTAAAACCCTTACTTATATTTACTTTTTTGTTGAAATCTAACGATTTTTGGTCTATTGTCTTAAAGCCATAGTAAAGGAGCTTTTAAAAAACGTATTTTTTAAATAAAATTATTGTTCATAAAAAGGTGACTTGACAGAGTTTGATCCTAAACTACTCAATTAAAATCTACTGATGTCAAGTGCTTTACCTTTTTAGTTAATATTAGGCATATTTTGGTTTGAAATGTTTATAAAAATTTATCAAATGCACGTGGGGTAAAGTGAACAAGAAAAACTAAAATAGCTCATTTCGTTTACTTATTCATTCATTTATTAAATCTGTTCCGTATCCATTTATTGTTTTATTCTTTTACTTTCCTTCGTTTGGGAATATACTTATTTATTCACGTATTCACTTATTTTCTTCTTCATTTACTATTATATTCTTTCATTCCTTTTTAATAGGTAAAATTAAAATATTTCATCAATAAATATTTTGTTTTTTACTTTTGTCCCATGCACGCGGCAAAATGAAAATTTTCCACTTCTTGTCTAAAGTAGAGATTTTTCAATTTTTGATATACTGCAAACACTGAACAAAAAATCAACGCAAGTTTTAGTAGAAATTGCATTAGTCATTTTTCATGAACTGTAATTTTTAAAACAAATTTCCAGTTTGTTTATTTTGAAAAGAATAAGCAATCATAACTATTTCACTTGAACTCTTCTTTCCCTACAATACATACGGCAAGAAAAACCTCTCGGCGTTTTTTATTCGCCTCAACGCGTATTGACAGTTAGTGACTTACTGTGCTTATAACCAATTAAAGGAAAATGTCTTTTTCTCTTAAAATATAACTTAGAACTATTTCATTTTATAACCTTACTATGGGTATTAAAAAATAGCACTATCCAGTAGTTCAAATATTAATCTTGAGACGAAAAAATAAGTAGTTATAATTAAATTCTAAAGAAACGAACATTTTCAATTTTTCCCAAATGAAATTGCATTGATCTTGAGAAAAAAATGTACGCAGGAAAAAATATTGTTCTAAGGGGTAATGTTTTTAACTGATATATAAGACAAAAAACGTAAAACGTGCTTTCTTCCGACAATCTTTCGTAGACAAGTAGCATTCATTAAAAATAAAAAACAAAAAAAGTATCTAGAGCTCAAAAAAAAAGTACACATACAGATTTATTCGTAAAACATAAAAGTTAAAGCAAACAGTAATTGTTGAAAAAGAGTACTGTATCTATTGCCATCTAATAATTTGCAAATCAATAGTAAGCAGGGATTGGTATTCATAAAAACATTAAATACGATGCGTTCTTGTTTAAATTCGAAATAATTCCGAAAAGTCTTTCGCAGGAAAGACTTTGTTTTAAAAGTGTTTAGCTTAAGTTAGATGTTATGTATGCGTTATGTATTATTAGGTATTAAATAGATATAAAGACTATAAAGTATGTGTGCGTTTGTGTGTAAAGCTGAGAATATTTTGAAAAAATATATAATTGTAACAAGATAATTTGTTTCTTTATGCCTTATTTTTTTTAATTTTTCTTTAAAATGTCTTATGTTTAACAATAAAACCTCCAGTGGGATATTTCTGTTACATATTTATAAAAGTGATGCAAAAAAATAAGCTTGCTAAGTTATAATTATTCTGCGTCTGTATGGTTCATTAACAAAACATTCATACACTTCGAGTTTTTTTTTTTTTTTTTGAGGGGGGTCTTTTAATATGTGTTATATATAGACCAGCGATATGAACTCTGATTTGCAGAGACATGCTTTTTAACTTAGTCTGTCATTTTAGAAACAAAGCACTATTTCTGTTGCAAACATTATTCTTGGTGTCTAGACTTGATGCTTACGGAATTAGATTTCTTGAGCATCATTGAATGTCGTATACTCCCTGTGGTTATATACACATAAAACCGCATCTAATGAATAATTAATAGGTGATGTCAGAGGAATAATGAAACAGTTGGGAATATTAAGTAATCTCTTTTAAGAATCAACTTGTCATTTGAATGATGGGAGAGTTTCTCATTTTTCAAAAATATTTTTTTTTTTTTTTTTGAAAGAGGACAAACATGGCGTAAATTACTTCCTTTCTTAATTTTGACTCATTATCCATCGTTAAAAAATGGTCCTCAAATCGTTGGCTGACATTTAAAGTGAACAAAACAATCAAGCAACGTCACCTTTTAGACTAACCACCATTTTAGGGTCAAATTTTTCAATGTTGCCGAGCTGAGGTTACCAAAGATCTAAAATGACTGATGCGTCGGTTTGATTTTACAATAAAGTTTATTCGCTCTTGACGTAATATTACACCTCGCTTCGTTTCAAAAGTTGAAAATTTTAAAAACATCCTTAAAAAAAAAGTTAGGAGAATGAAAACATTTTGTAGCCGTGTGTGTGTGTGTGTGTGTGTGTGTGTGTGTGTGTGTGTGTGTGTGTGTGTGTGTGTGTGCGCGTGTGCGTGTGCGTGCGCGTGCGCGTGCGTGTGTGTGTGTGTGTGTGTGTGTGTGTGTGTGTGTGTGTGTGTGTGTGTGCGTGCGTGCGTGCGTGCAGTTTCTTGGCCATTTTAAAGAAATGTTCTATTCGGTAGTCGGAAGTATGCCTTTTGGCGAATACACTTGTGGGAGTTTAAAACCTGTTAACCGGGGAATTAGCTATTGCTCAACTCGTTTCATAATAGGGACTTTTTGTGTGTGTGTGTGTGTGTGTGTGTGTGTGTGTTTTGCTTTTTCTGTCAATATGAGTGATTAAAAGTAGTGCTTTTGACTGAAGAAAACATCCCAGTTATATTTACAGAATGAAAAACTATTGTTGTTTAGAATTATTTTTCCATTGTAAGGCTCTTGTAAAAATTAAAGTCTAAAATTTTTCCCCATAAGCAAGAAGATTGTGAAAAAATAGCTAGAACATATAAACTGATATAGTGATGCAGTAAAAACGTTATTATAATATTGCAAAAATACCTAAAATAATCGAAACAGTTTTTTTTTTTTTTTTCATTTTTATGAAGGTGAAATTTATTGCTTTTGAAACATTTAAATGAGAAAATCAATTTTATTCATCATATATCTTTTTTTAATATGCAGTTTCTTAGCCATTTTAAAGAAATGTTCTATTCGGTAGTCGGAAGTATGCCTTTTGGCGAATACACTTGTGGGAGTTTAAAACCTGTTAACCGGGGAATTAGCTATTGCTCAACTCGTTTCATAATAGGGACTTTTTTTTCGCAGCGATAAGTAATATCACACCACAAATAATAATTCACATCTCAGTATGTAAATAATACAAGACAATAATAAAAATATATAAAACACTGAAATGCACAATAAGAATATACGAAAAATTTCGTCATGCCCATTGCTGTAGGCTTTTACGTATGACGAAATATTTCGTCATACCCAGTTAACAGGTTAAATTACATTTCATAACAAAATACCTCTTTTTTGTCGTTTGTTCTTTACGTTCATAAGTTATGCAGTTAAGGCTCACATATCGGAATTCCTATCTTCTATAAATAAAAATACGATCTAAAATTGCAATTTTCACATGAATTAATGTTTATGACATTTTCTTAAAGGCACGAAATGGAGTATCTCAGACTTTCACTCATCACCGGGAAAAAACCCGAGTTCCAAAACAGCACATAGTGAATGGGGTGGGATTTTTTTTTAGTGACAGTGGTATACAAAGAAGTGTCTGGAATAACATACATTATATTTTTCTACAGATTATTACGATTATTTGAACTATAAGCAGTAATTTTAAGGCAAAATCAGGCAAAATCTCATTTTTTTACTTTAAAGTTAACTATGTTATTCATATAATGATTGTAATTACCTTGGCTACTTAATACTACTGATCCAAATATAATAAGTTTTACAATGTTATTTTAAGTGGGACATTGCATTCCGGTGCAGTGGGCAAATTACCTGACTGTCAAGGTAATTCACCCCAAAGTGGCCATTCCGTTTCTTCATAATAAGTAATTGATTTTGTTTATGATAGCGCTAATAAATTTAACACAGCCTCTACACCTTTATTAAGTTATCGGGGATTAATTTCCATTTGTTACTAACACAACGGTTATTATAAGTGTTTCCTCTTAAGTGAGGCGTGGGACCCACTCTTACTATATATATATTCATTAAACGATAGCTGTTTCGATCAATATTTTAAGTCTTTCTCTGAATAAATATAAACCACACAATGTGTACACATTTCAGCAAAGAAAACCTTAAAGAATATAAAAGCGAAAACAGAAAAGAACGTAGTTTTCTTGCTTAGTTGGCACTTTCATCACGGCAGCGTCATTGCTGACTTAGAAAATCGTAATAATTGTAGAAAAACTGAGTGTTTAGCACTTTTTTCAATAAAATCTGCTGATTGTGAGATGTTTGAATCATTTAGATGCTTTTCAATCTGTAAGTTTACAAAAGCGCTTTGGAAATGTGCTTGTAAAATAATAAAAAAAAAAAAAAAAACGAACATTAGAAAGAAAGAAATTATAGCGTACAGTTCTTTGTTAGCCTACTTTCCCGTTAAAAATAAAAGAAACGAAAAAAGCACTAAAATTGGCTTAATGCATCTAAAAAATGTCGCTAAGTCCAAAAAATGTCGCCAAGTCCAAAAAATATCGCCAAGTAAAAAAAAATCGCCAAGTAAAAAAAAGTCAAAACGAAACAAAAAAATTAAATAAATATCGAAAAATTAAAAATTTGAAAGTAGGGTATTGAGATGGGGAATTTGTGTGTCTGTCGGTCGGTCTGTCGGTCTGTCTGTCCCCCCCCCCTAATAACTTTTGAATGAACATTCCGATTTGGACAAACTTTTTTTTGTTGGAAAGATCTCGGCGAGTACAGCTCATTCCCATATTTGATTTTTTGATTTGAACAATTTTTGGTTCAACTTTGAGCCGTTCAAATAACCGGTCCCGCGATACTAACTTTTGAATGAACAGTCCGATTTGAACAAACTTTTTTTTGTTCGAAAGATCTTTTCAGGGATACTTCATTCCCGTACCTACATTTTTGATTTGAAATATTTTTTCGTTCAACATTGAACCGTTCAAAAAAGCTCTCACACCTAATAACTTTTGAGTGAACAGTCCGATTTAAACAAACTTTTTTTTTGTTCGAAAGATCTCGGCAAGGATGTTTCATTACCGTAT
This sequence comes from Uloborus plumipes, assembly GCA_038373865.1. Lineage (NCBI taxonomy): Eukaryota > Metazoa > Arthropoda > Arachnida > Araneae > Uloboridae > Uloborus > Uloborus plumipes. The sequence continues at coordinate 20,531 of JAXGGA010000686.1, forward strand.
TTAAATTTTCAATTTGAACATTTTTTTCGTTCAACATTGAACCGTTCAAACAACCTTTCCCCACCTAATAACTTTTAAGTGAACCGTCGGAATTGAATAAACTTTTTTTTGTTCGAAAGATCTCGGAGAGGCTTCTTCCCATATTTCACTTTTCAGTTTGAACAATTTTTCGTTCAATGATGAACCGTTCAGAAAAAATTTTAAAATGAGCGCCTACGGAGAAATTTAAATTGAATGTTGATTCTGAACTTCAAGGCGGATTTCTTTCAAACTAACTTTGTAAGAAAATGGTTTTGATAAATAATGTATTGTAAAGTACTTTTCTGAATAATCTTCTGTGAGGACTCTGATTCCGATTTCGACTCCGCAGACATGGCGGAAATGCAGGCTCAGAAAAAAATGACTGACTGGGCAGACGATTTTTTGTTTATTTATTTATTTGTTTTGTTTAATTTATTATTATTATGATTTTTTTTTTTTTTTTTTGGCAGACGATATTTTTTTTTTTTTTTGTTAACAAAAATTTTTTATTCACGAGAGCATTTTATTCTTTATTTATATTTAACAACTGGCAACGGATTAAAAATGAAATTCAAGACATTTTATTAACGAACGAGTTTTTTTTTCTTTCTTTGATAAAATGTGTTTTGAAGTTCTTTGTACTTTTATTTTATTTGTTTATTTTTTTTCTTTTGAAAACGATTGTGGAATTTTTCTACGGAAGAACTATAACAGTTACATTCTTTAAAAGGTGCGACAAAACTTAATTGACTCATTTATTTAATTTTTACGTATCTCTTTCATCTGATGAGAGGGGTATATTTTGCTTTTAGAAATCAGCTTTAAGTGCTATAGAGGTATGTTTGACATAATTTTCAGTTTCAGATAATCAAGAGAATATTGATCAGATGCTACAATGTCGATTTCGATGTACGAGAAAGTAGGCTCGTTTAGTTCTTGACAGAACTTCTTGTTTCCCTTGCTTTTGTAGAAAAAAAATCCTATATTAACAACTTTTTTTAAGTTAATCTACTTATATTTTAGTAAGTTGACAAAGGGAGGTCAAAACTTCGATTTGCATTTAAAATTTTATTTTTAAGGGTATAAGATGCAAAATGCCGAACTTACATTTATTTCAATATAATATACTCTAAAAAGAGCACTGTAAGTAGCTTAAAATTCAGCATCCGAAATTGGCCATGTAAATCTACTTCAGAGAGCTAAAACTTCTAGTCTAAAAGCACAATTATCTGTGAATTCCCCAAACAATTAAACTTAATTTCACTCTTTTATAACTGTTTAACTATGTTTGCCTCTTGATTAAATATACGTGTATCATTTCATACATCACTATATCAGTTTAACAGATGCCAGGAGTCACTGTCAAAAGTGTGCTTTGATGATTTAATGTTATGAGAAAAAAACTACAACGCGTTCATATTATACAGCTTTGAAAACGTTACGCTGCATGGGAACAAAGGATGCGCCGGATACTCGAAGAAAAAAAAAGATCCGCATCCATATTCGTTATACTTTTGGCGGATCTTAAATGAATCTTTTAGTCTTAAACTTTATTTAATGTTTGTAATTCTGCTAGTAGACAACTGTAAAATACTACAAAATTTCCATTAAAAAAATCTTTAAATAATGTAAAATGCTTTAAAATAGTTTTTATATATTATAAAAAATTTAAGGTATCTTTCCGGCGATTAAAATGTCATTTTTTATTGATTTGGGTGTCTATTAGTCTTTATATTGGTTTTTCTATACATTCTCCGACAAAAGTGAGTACTGTTTGAAAATATGCTCTTCTGACCGTGTTATTTCGTCGGTAAAGTAGGGTCGGGAGGATTGGTATAATAGCGCATTGATGACAAAATAAAATGTGACTAGTTATTCTTACCTTGACCATTTGATGTAGCAATTGAAACTGCTACATCTACACTGCTATGACAAAATTAAAATGCGACTAGTTATTCTTACCTTGACCATTCGATGTAGCAATTCAAACTGCTATATCTACACTGCTGAAAAAAACCTGCACTGCTGCTAGAAAATCTAACCATTTATTAAAAAAATTGAATCTTTATATCATGGATAGCCTAATTTTATTTCCTGAAAACGCTAATGAACAGATATTTTAATTAAAAACTCATTTTTTAGTCCAATTTACGTCTGTGCCAAGAGTTTTTCTATCTTAACGAATTTTATACCGTTGGAAAGCTCAAAAAAAAAAAAAAAAATCCCGATTGAATTTTTTTAGAGGGCAACTGACGGTTTCTTTAATTTGTCACATTAATGGCAAGTACGAATTTTTAAAAACTGATTTTTCGATAATTTTATCCTCATTCGAATTTTCGGAAGCTAACGTCTTTACGCAGGTGGGTATATTTAACTGAACCGATGACGTTATTTAAGAACTGTTGTTTTCCTTCTAATGGGGAGTTTTAGAGACTGTTCTTGTCACTCTCATTAAACTTTTAAAGCAGTGTCAATGGCAACGCTATTTTGGGAGTGTTCTTTACTTTTACAGTAGTTGTAGCTGTACTTAAATTATTTATTTTAAAACTGCAATCGGGTCATGTAGTAAAAATTTAGAACAATTTAATAGAACAAGCAATAATTAGAATCATCTACCATTATACTATGTATCATTAGGAACTGTACTTATAGTAGAGTCGTATACTGCCAATATGTAATAGACTCTAATTTATCATGCACAGCAATTTAGCAATCGCGTAATCTGCCTGTATTAGAACCCCTTACTTCCTTACAAATGAAAAGCGTTCCATAAAGTCATTTTAGCAAACCTTATGCAATATTTCACATTAATATTTCTCCCGTTTAAAAATAAACCCTCAACTTGTCAATACAGATTGCGTGAATAAAATTTTCCGATACTTCCCCGTACCTTCAATAAACGTTCTTCCCACTCAACCATTTTAATCCAATCTCGAAACTCCTAGAACAAAATATCTCCAGGAAGGGTGCGAGTAGCTAGAGAGAACAAGTAATTCAATTCGTACCCCGGAACTCGAAATCTCGGGGTGTGTCGAAGTAAGCGACTGAGAAGAGTTCTCTCAAGAAACGAGCAAAGAGTGTATCTTGGATATCGAGGAAGGTTTTTGGTATTTGTAAAAGCTCCCTTTCATCGACTAACGCTTTACGTGTGAAGGATGGAGGTGGATAATCTTTGTCTTCAGGGAGTATTGAACAGTTGCTTAAAAGCTTCAGGGGGACATTTTACCTTGTTCGTGAGAGATGGCAAATAAATTGGTAGATCTGTGTGTTTTGGAGAAGTCTTTTATGGACGATTTTTGGAGAAAACTAGTTCAGGTGTGCATCACAGAATATCAATGCGAGATATTTAGGGCATTACATTAATTAAGCGAATGCAACAGAAGATGTTAACTTCAGTTGCATCAAGTTTAACTGGATACATAGTGCATGTTTTTTGGTTTTAAGAAACTAAATATGTTACATTCTTTATTTTTATCGAATCATTAACAACTATTTTGAGTACCCACTTTTGTTTTGTGAATATTTGATTCTATATTTTATTTGATATTCTTGAAAAAAAAACCGCCACTTTACAGCACACTTACTGCACACTTTTCTTTGATGCTGTGCGTATAATTTTAGATTTTGTATTATGTATGGATGCAGAATTACAGACGAATGCAACTAAAGATGATGACTTTAGCTGTATAAAGTCTAACTGGACACATTTTGAAATTTTCTTTCATTCTCACAGGAAGAAAAAAACAAGTTTCACCCTTTTCTTTAATCGAATCATTAACAACTATTTTGAGCACTTTTACTTCAAGAATTTGATGCACGGCTTATCCTATCTTCCCCTATACATTTTTTTCCGATAATTTTTTTTTTCTGAAAAACAAGACATTTTACAGAACACATTTTTCTTGCACGCACTTTTATAAATTCAACTTAAATCCCAAAGCACCGCAAGCCATTGCCAGAAGGAGTCAGGATTTAAATCTATAATCTCTCCCTCTGATATATTTCCATCTTCACTAGTTGAAAGAAGTGTTGTGATGTGATTTTTCATTCTGTTGAACTACAGAAAAACTCTCGTAAATATCCTTTCCTCTTTTGAAGCCGACGTTTTGGTAGCGTTTTTATAGCTTGGGAAATAAAGATGGATTATTTCAGATTTTGAAACCCTTCACGATTATTGCATCTAATGTAAATGTGGTCTTTTGGTACCAAACTCAAGATTTAAAAATAAAAAAAAAAATCTTACGGATAAAACTTTTCAAAGTTTAGATGCTGTTTGATCAAAACGTAAAAACAACTTTAAACAAGATTTAGGATTTGATACTTAAAATATTTTCCACTTTTTTCGTCGTTTTTTTTTTTTTTTTCGCTTGTTTATTCAACCGAAAGAAAAAGATCAGTATATATTTTTTCTTTGCTACATAGTATTTAATCCAAGCAAACTTTTTAAATTTTTAGCGTGTTCACTTTCATTAATAATTTTTTATTAATAAATAACGTAAATAATAAAATGAAAATGTTGATTTTATCAAAACCAGTTACCAAAAACAATTAAAATTAATCATTTTTTAAAGCCTAGTTCAAAATAACAATTATGGAACAAAAATGTTTTATACCTAAGGGTAAAAATATTGATAGATAATATAAAAATTTGAGTTGAATTGAAGGGCGTTTATTTATTGAGTTCGTTTCTAAAATCATATGAGAAACATAACTGCTAATTATTATTAACAAAAAAAATCAACGAAATAAGACGATTAAATTATTTAATACTAGTTTCGCTCAAAATTCTTTTGATATATATTAAAACTCGTTTATCTTAATTTTACATCTATAGTAAGCCATATTTTTCACAAATTGAATTCTTAAAAATTTAGGTTTAAAACCAACAGTAATTACAGGCTACAGTTTATTTACTTTTGTTCATTTTACGAATAGATGATTTTAGTATTAGTCGAGAAGTAGGGTAGAAATGGACCATTAAGAAACAGATTTTTCGGGTACAGTGCGAGGGCAAGGACAAAACTCACCTAGGGCTATATCTAACTCTCCACATTTCTTGACAGTAAAAAAAAAAAAAAAAAAAAAACTTAGTTGTAAAGAAGTTCTGTAAATACTTTAGTGAACTGTAAGTGAACTGTAAATACTTTAAACCATTCAAATGTTTACTACAGATTATCATCTTCTACATTTTGAACTAATTAAATTAGTTCTAGAAATGAATACTAAAATATTTTTTTCTTATTAGTCAGTTATAAGAATCCGCGAACAATCTGCACCAATACATTGAAAAAGTTAGAAAAAAAATGAATACGAATGAACACTAAGTATTTTAAATCATTAAATTGCTTACTATAGTACATTAGTTGGCACCATTTTAAGTGTTACTAGGTGTCCCCCTCCTTTCCTCTGGAACACTAGATTTTCCTTACCCCTTATCCACTCATTTGCTTAAAAAAATAAATAAATAAATAAACATTTTTTTTTCTTAAAAAAAATCCCTACGATTAGTTGTGGTTTTGAAAGGCATTTGAGTTCAAAGATCGATAATTTCATATGTTCCTAACATACTTCTCTTTTATTTAATTTTATGTCTTGGTAATATTTTTTTTTTTTACACTGGAACTTGAAGTGCATTTAATCTCGCACATTCTTCCCCGACGAGTGTGAAAAAATTCCCTGCATGTAAAAAAAGCTTTCATCCAACTTTAAACCTACAACATACAAAACTATCGCCATCCTTTTATATTTAAAGTAGGTCGCATCAGCATCATACAGCAGTCGTACGTGCAGAAAAAAGAACGAAGGAAGTCTCAGCTTTATGTGTCTCCGGTCTTGCTTTCAAGCCGAAATCAATTATTCATGTATTATGCAAAAGTTCCAAATCGAATATTTTTCACATATCCGCTCAAAACATGTTGCAAGGACTTGTTTACGTTTGAAGCACTATCTCATACATAAGGAACAGTGTACAAACATGCACTGTATTTTAACACTTTGTAAGGGGAAAAAATCTCATTGAAAAAGATTATTTCTCCAATCGAAAGGCTCTGATTTTTTTCTAATTATGTTTTCTGAAATTACTTCTTGTCTTCATCTTTAAGTAATGATATACTTTTTTTTTTCTACTTCATCACTCTTTCTCTCTTTCTCTCTCTTTTACATTGAAAAAATAAAACAAAAATGGAAAAAAAAAAGAAAAAATGTTCTTTCATGCTTTAAAAATGCTTAGAGGTAAAGATTCATTTTCCGGAAGTAATGCCTAAACCTGTGTTTGATTACGCAAATATGTTCTTTAAAAGGTACGTATAAAATATTACGTACATAAACATAGGTTTACTGAATTATTTGTTACCTAATGCAGCAGCTCATAAAAATAATGAAACACAAAAAAGTATCAGAATAATCGAAGCTTCAGAAAGATGAAAGATTATGGAAACTTTCCACTATTTCTTGAAAAAATGTTTACTGTTTTTTTTTTTTTTTTTTTTTTATTTATCTCTGTTTAATATTGTATCATGATAACGAAATTCTGAACTAGGTTTGAATTCTTAGTTAGAAAATTGCAAATAGATTCAGTTTAATGCACATCGCTTTACAAGGGACTACATTCATTCTTTCGCATTTAAGGAAGGGCTAAATTGATAATGATACTTTTTGTGAATAAAAATATGGCTATAAAAATATAATATATTAAAATGTAGACTAATTGCTATTAGTTCAAAACGTAGCTGTTTAGCTTTTTACTTTCAGAACACATGGAGTCTTTCCATATAAAATCAACAAATAGGCCGTGGCGCACCAGTTTTGATTTCGATAAAATTTGGTAGGTAATATGTACTAATATAATGTACTCCTAAACCGTTTTTTTTTTCTTCTTGTTCTTGAAAATTTTTTATTCTCGAGACATAGCCTTTTTTTTTGCACCGCCAATGAGTTCAAATTTCGGCATTTTTGATCTTTTTTCTATGAGCTCTGGTAAATTTATTTAAAGTGGTAGAAAGATCAAACATGGCTTTTTTAAAGCTGAAAGAATGAATTTTGATTTGTGCATAAAAATAAACGATTTATGTTAAGCCTAAATAGAAATTTTCCGGGCTCAAATCGCGGCTCAAAAAATGCCGTTTTCGTCATTTCAATCACGAAAAACCATATGAAGGACTAACAGTGAGGATCTATTTTTTTTCCTCTTGCACCAAGTTATAGATACTAGAAGCACAGAAAATACTAAGATGATACCGGCAGTCCTTCATTATGAAAAAAGTGCTTAAACTTGGAAAAAAATGAAAAATGGCACTTTTTACTCCCCAAAAACGGCCTGTGGAACAGGTAGTAAAAATTTGAAAAGGCATGGAGTAAGAAGGTGTTGTATTTCCCTTTAAAACGAAGCAAAAACTGTCTTGTTACCATAATAACTCTTGCAAACAACTTAAAACTGCCAGTAGTGTACTATTGTTTTTACAGAATAATGCAGCTAAATTTTACGGCAACAAACTGTGAAATTTCTAACTTGCAGTAAGAAACTGTAAAATTGCTAGTTTTGCAGTTTATTACTGTGAAATTTAACGGTTTTAAATTGGAACCTCAGCTGCCAGTATTATACTGTAAAAACAAGAGTTATTTTTTTGCAGTGTGATGGATAAACTATTAAGCCCCCTAGTAATCATGCAAATGTATGAGAGTGCGTCTGTCTGCATCATGAAATATCGAAAATATTTCTTCAAAAACCGTGCTAAAAATCCTCATCCCTCTTTAAGTTCTCTTGACACAAATGCGATATCACAGCAGCTGTCATTATGAATCTCATAATTTGCAATCGATATCTCTTCACGCGCCGAAGTTTTGGAATTGGGGCCTCAGATACAAGCCAGAGAAATTGATTTTCCGTTAAAAATCACTGTGCTTATTTTTAATGTTAGCTGATGCGATATTAATGAAGTTGTTTAAAAACCACCTCCACGGTGCACGGTTACAAGAAGTAAATTGCATAAATAATTATTTTCAATGATTTGATTTTTTTCATGCATGCAGTCAAGTTTATTTATTTTTTTTACTTATTTAGCTGATTTGAAAACATGAATCTGTTATTAAAAAGATTGTGCCAAAATAATTTGCGTTTGAAAAAGCTGATTAGCTTCTTTTCGTTTCAGTGTGATTTTTTTTCCTGATAAAAATGCTGAATCTGTTTTTTTTAGATGTTTTGTTTTGTTATGTTTCTACTCAATCCGCAAAACTTGTACTATTAATGAAAAAAGACTTTTAACGCATCTTTGTTATTTCCCGTCCTATTAGTATCAGTCATTTCATGAAAAACCGCAAATATTTCGCTTTTGAAAGGCTAATTATCTTATTTTCGTTAGAATGTGAGATTTTTTATCGACAAAAACCTTAATTGAATGCGTGTTTTTATTTATTTTTAAAGTCCAGCTCTAAAACTTTTGTTATCGAGGAAAACATATTTTGAAACTACTGGTTTTTGGTATTTTCGCTTTTTTCTTCTACTACTTTGTATAAACTAGTAAAAAATGGATTCTAATACTTTTCAACTGCGTATTTTACTATTTCAATTCAACTTTAAATGACTTTTTCATCTTGATGGCTCAGAATGAATAATTGAAGCGAATATATATATATATATATATATATATATATATATATATATATATATATGTGTGTGTGTATTTTTTAGACCATGGCTCTTTACGGTGCATTTTCTTTTGTCATTTCAAGAAATTACCATTAATTCCCTTCATCTCTCAAATTAATTTATTTGGTTAACCCTTCAACAAAGTTACATTAAAAAATATCTTCATCTCATTAACTAAAGTGGTTGATCATCAGATTTGAATAAACATAGTTAATTCGCAGGAACGAACGTATTTCAATAACGGGCAAAAACAGTATAAATTTACAAAACGAGTTTTTTTCCTACCAAACAAGCAAATATATTTTTTTCTAGTGAACCATCAATCATTGATTGCGAAACGTGTAATTGTTCGACAACTGATTTAACTATTTTTTTCTTTTAGCGCTACTATCGGGTACTCTAAGGACGTTCCAGGTCCATGCTTGTGACGGCAACGACTTAAAGATCGAGTGCTGGCCAAATACCATCATCAACATTTACCTGGCCCACTACGGCAGGCAGGTTCCAAGCACACAGCTTTGTCCTCCAGAGACCAATACGGAACTGATGACCACACCACCAGCAGTGCCCATTAACGACACCACAAACTGTCAGTCCACGCATGCTTTAAGGGTGAGCAAAATGATCTTCTTATTGACATGTTTCTTATTGATTTCATCTTGTAGGTAACACCTCCCAAATAATAAATGCCTACTACTTTTGCTCAATACGGCAGACAATTGTTCCGCCTTGAGCGCCACCTAGCGGCAATCCAATGATGCCGTTGATATAGTGATAAATCCAAGCAATATTCAAATTAAATTTTTGATTGGTTAATTTTTAAATTTAAATTTAGAAATCAACCAATCGTTAATTTCACTGTTTCGAAGAAATCAAATAGATATCAGTGCTTCGTGAACCAGGAGAGAAATTTTAATCTGTGCTAAGAACCAAAAAGCAGTAGACATTTAGTACTTAGGAGGCGTTGCTTAAGGTTCATTTGAGTGCTTGAATGTTTAAGCTGGCAGCGGACTAGGAGCTACACTGTAAAAAATGAATGTTGTTTTTACAGTATAATACAGCTAATTTTACAGTAATAAACTGAAAAATAACTAATTTTACAGTACCAAAATGTAAAATTGCTAATTTTACCGTGATAAACTAAAACTGCCAATTTTTTCAGTTTATTACCGTTCATTTTACAATTTTAAACAAGAACTTCTGCTGCCAGTATTATACTGTTGTTTTTAGAGTATACTACAGTTTTTTTTTGAGGGCAATAAGCTGTAAAATTGCTAACTTTACAGTTTATTACTGTTTATTTTATGGTTTAAAATTGGAGCCTCGGCTGCCAGAATTATACTGTAAAGACAGCAGTTCATTTTTTGCAGTGTACATCAACATCTTTTCCGCCCTATAGTTATGCACTTTATAGATGAGCCACGACGATGCGGTGAAGGAACTGGTACCGGACGCAGAAGACCTCATTTTGTAATAGGTAGGATACACAAGAACACGCAAACAGTAAAATCATGGCTGCTTGCGCATCTTCGCTAAACTTACATATTACATGAAGTGATCTGTTTCTGCTTCCAGTTCATCTTCCACTTCTCCATATTGCAGTGAGAGTGAATCAGTAAACAAGTACAAAACTTTATGTATGCTGCCTTAGTTGCTGTTTTTAAACCCAGCATTATACACATAACGCACATTTAAAATAATAGAATACTTCCCATTTTTGTGAAAAAGTAGAATTTAACAATAGGTAATCAACGAAAATAAACAGTTTTCAAATGTGCAAACAAGAACTCAATTGGCATATAATATGTGTATAGTGTTAAAAATATTGACTTCATGTAGCTAGTGTACATACTATTGTTTATTTAGCTTATATACATAATTTATTTTAATAAACCCCATATTCCATTTAAAGTTGATTCTTCAATCTTATTAGTCAAATTTATCAAAGAAACTTTACATATTGGAAACTGGAAACTAGTACTATCAGTAATGTCTTAAAAACATTTAAAACAAAGAGTTTATTTGCTTTGAGATTAGTAAAGCGCTTTAAACTTTTCGTTTCTCAGTTTTTATTCTAACAAAAGAAGTACATGAGTATTTTTTAAAGAAATGTTGGACATTATTCATTTTAAACTACATGAGAACATTTATTTGCTGATTCAGCGTTTCTTTTTTTTCTTTTCTTTTCCTTTTTCTCTTTTTTTTGTGTAACTAAGTTAGCTTTGTTTGCAATCGTTTAAGTTAAGATTAAACCTGTGTTGATAATAATTTTGGATAAACGAGCGTTTGATTTTCACAGTATTCAGATGAATTCTCATAATTGAAGGGCTTGGAGGATGAAGGGGCTAAGTTACATTTTAAAAAATTAACACTGTGCAATGGTAAGCAATGAATACGGGTAAGCAAATAAAACTTGGTACATCAAACAGAAAATGTCAATAGACCAATGTCATTCGCACACTAATGACAAAACCAGAAAACACAAAAGCTGCAGCAATAAAACTTTGAATTTTAACTACTCGCAATTTCTGTTTTGTCACTTAATCCCTACATCTCCCAAGCCCTTCAATTCTAGAAGTATAATTTTCTTTTAGCCTCTCAGTTTTACAAGCAAAATAAATAAACTATTCTATTAAGGCGCTAATTACTACAAATCTAAAATTAAGAAAAGAAAGAGCGTTAGAAATATGAAAAGGTAAAATTTTCAAAATTAAAATATTCGTCCTGATCATCTATACAACGTGTATCAACGTGCGCTGTCACTGAATTACTGGACATATACATGAATCTTCTACATACAGAATCTGAACCATTTTTGGTAAAGACGTATCTCAAACAATCACGTGTTTTTTTTTTTTTTTCTTTCGTGTAGAGATCCAACAGTCTCTCCAACAATTTATGATTAAAAACAATTAAAAACGAGGAAATTAGCACTACTCTGTTACAACCTTAACGATTCGAATGGTTTTCAAAACATCGAAATTACTACTGTTCAGTGCAGCTTTTAAGAAGACAGACCAACAGACACACATTTTTCCCCCATCTCAAAACACTACTTTCTAATTTTTCATTTTTCGGTATCTATTTTATTTTTTTCTTCCGTTTCGACTTTTTTTTCTGAACTTTTAGTGATATTTTTATGATGCAGTAAGCCACTTTTAATGCATTTTTCGTCTTCTTTTACTTTAACGCGAAAGTAGGCTGAAAAGGACAAAGTATACGTAATCTGATATTTCATATCATTTACGTAGGAGTAACAACTGATGGAACATCATACACTTCGGACAGAAACAAGTAATTTATCCTAAGCTAAACACCTATAAATCTTGGGCCTTTACCCAATGAAGCCTTCATTAATTGTGTAGTAAAATTTTAAGAGGTATAATTTAGGCAAAGTACGCTTTGTAGTTGGCTTCCAGAGTAACGATTAAATATGCATCACACTGTATATTAAACTAGGCTACATGTACTTACGCGTCTTGGGATATTTAGTAGGAAAATTAATTGATAAGCCATAAATTAATTTTGAATCACAAAATATATAGTAGTTAGTATAATGAGACTATCAGATATGATTTTCTATTAATCATAACAATTTGATAGATAAGTAAATGATTTTGGAGACTGAAACGCGAATTGCGTTTCAAATCACGTTTTTTTTTTTTTTTTTTTCTTTTCTTTGCTGCTTGTATTTGATAGTGAAAATTAGTAAATCTACTACATACTCTTTATATAAATGTATGATGCTATTTTTATCTCGCAATAGTTGCACTGAATATATCAGTTAATACAGCGTTATAAATGCAATAATAGTCGTTCATTCGTGAAAATGTTTTATTAAAATACTACATGTTTTTTTTTGGGGGGGATGCAATATTTGCGTTTATCTCATTTTGATTTGCCGCCCATAATATCACGCAATACATTACACTATCCAGAACTAAGATTGCTTTCACATGCATCAATGCTTCAAGTTTTTTAATCATTTGCAATCATAAGTCATCTGCTACCGGATAAATCTGAATAAAAGTAAACACACACACACACACCTGTCTATATACATACACTCGGTGTTTCGTTTCAACCTGAAAGATCTTTATTTTTCGTAACTGTTCGTCATAGATGCACACTTCCAGTTGCAAAAATTGCGAAAACGCTCAAGATAAAGTTCAGATTTAAACTTACTTAGATGAGCATGAGTATCCATAAAAAAACAATTATATCAAAACAGTAATTGAAATAAGTAATATAACGTTACTCATTGCTGTTACCTTCACTTGAACCACCCAATGAAGTAATGTTCCAAAATTTTATCAAGAAAACGAAGCTCCATTAAAAAAAAAATATATTATAATTTAGGGGATCGCGAAAAAAAAATGAAACCTTTTCTAAAACAAGTATGGAAAAGTCATTTTGCCATTTTATTGCATGTTAATTTTATTTCCCTTTTTTCTGAATGTGAATTTCTCTAAGAACGTCCAATAAAACAATCCCAATTTTCTTCGAATTAAATAAATCTATACCTTCTGCGTTGGCAACAGGTATAGATTTAGGAGGTAGAGGTGTAGATTCAGAAGGTATAGATGCAGGGCCGAAAAAAAAAACCGACTACTTCTCTAAGAATTGCAGAGCCTTTAACTCCGACTTTTAAACTCCGAATCCGGCTCATTGACTCCTTCTTCGTTGCAATACTAGATTTATTTAATTGTAGCTTTTTCAGATACTTTTGATGCTTTTTAAAGCGAATCATCAAAGCCTGCAACTTTTGTCTTACGTAGCGACTACGAAACTAGAGGATAACATCACCTGAAATTAGAAACATGTTAGAATCTAAACAACCTGACAATTCGTAGATGAAAAGACTGGAAAAATAACTAAATTATTTTATGAAAGTTATGTTATGAGCATTAGTTCTGGATTTACCAGATATTGTTTTTAAATAAAATCAAAGTATTAGGATAGTCCCACTTCTATGCACTGAAACAGACTTTCGTTGTAGCCCCCTATCACGTGTTTGCTCTTACCCGGTACTTTTGTGAAATAAAATGGTATTATTTTTTGACATTTATTATAATTCTATATTTTTATATAGATTTTTATTTTTTATGATACATTTGAATTCACATTTCATGTTTTCGTTGCTTTCGTCACTATTTAAATATATCCCAGTATATTCAAAAGCTTAATAGAATAAGCTAACTGGCTACGTTTTACCACTATTATTTGAATGTTATAATGCGTAATATGCATCCAAAATTACTGGAAACGCAGCTTAATGTGTGTAGTTTAATAGTTGAATGCATTTGGCAATGCCACGTACTCATCTAAGTTACAGGATTAACAGTTTGTAAATATTACATGCATTAACACGTTATGATTGAGGATATGTCGGCTTTATCAGAACGATTCCTGCTCTGATATAAACTATCTAGTTGACTGATGAATCCTGAATGGATTTAGGCCCCATAATTGATGAATCCAATGCAATGCATTGAAGCCGAATATTCATGTATGTCGGGTACTATTGGGTTTCTGTCAATCTGCTAAGTTAACGAAGTTGCGAATAATAGGGAAATGCATTTATAAATAATAACTTTAAAGCTTCAATTTTCTAGTTGAACGCATTCAACTGTACACGAGAACATCATTGGATATATTGAAGTTTTTAATCCAATGTTTTATGCACTAATAAGCAGGGAAACGCAGGGATACGCATAAAACGTTGGATTAAAAACTTCACTATTTCCGCACTAAGGTATTTATTTTCTTCCTCATTGGATATATTTGACTACACAGTTTGTGTTACTGAATATTTAAATGTTTTTCGTTTTTAAGTTTTTTCACCATACATTAGTGATTATAACGCCCGAAAAACTGTGAGGGTTTTTTTTTTTTTGATAAATTCCGTTTGAAGCACCAAGACGTCGTTAGAAATTATGTAATATAACAAAAAATGAAAACATAATTCCAGTTACATCAGTGAAGTTGTTGTTAGTGTAAAACAAAAATACAAAAGTTCGTATTTTTTGACTCCATTTTTTTTCTCTTCAAACTTTTATTATTTTAACTCTGCATTTCATTTGAGCATTTTTGCCATTGAAACTATACATCTATTACGCACACTGTAAAAAATGAATGTTTTTGCAGTATAATACAGCTAATGTTATAGTAATAAACTAAAAATTGCTAGCTTTACAGTAATAAACTGTGAAATTGCTAATTTGAGTTTATTACCGTGCAGTTTACAGTTTTAAACTAGAACCTCTGCTGCCGGCACTATACTATTGTTTTTACACCATAATACAGCTAAATATTGTAGCAATAAACTAAAATTGCTAACTTTACAGTAAGAAACTATAATCTCGGCTGCCATTATTATACTGTAAAAACAACAGATTTTTTGAAGTGCACGGTTGCGAAGATAAAGGTCATGCAGGTTAAAACGGAACACCGTTATGATATTATTTCTGTTATCTGAATGAAAGAGGTATGTATGCAGGAGTGAATGCATGCTGGGAGTGGCATTGCTGCTCTTCGCTGCTACTGTGCGGATAGTTTTGATCATTCTTTCTAGTACCCTTTCTTACAGACGGTTGAGGAGTCGTGCCGGGAGCAGCGTGTCTGCCGGGTCAAAACTTCACCACAGACCTTCGGAACAGACCCTTGTCCTGGAGTGCGGAAGTACGCAGAAGTGGCCTACAAATGCAGACCGAGTAAGTTCACTGACTCATTTGAACTTTTATTGATACAAAACAAAAATTTACTTGGAGATTTATGTACCCATTCTGTTCTACAGTGAACTTTCGATTATCCGCGAGGGTCTCGGGAAAGAAACAAACGCAATTAACTGATTTTTTATTTTTATTTTTTTGAAAAATTTAAATTTTGTTTTTTCTTAACATTTCTTACCTAGGAGAACGGTGTATTTCATCCAATAAATTATTATAGTATTGCGTTATCGTAAATAACACTTTTTAATAGATTTGATATGCTTGAGAACCTCATATACAATTAATTTTTTATGCTGTACTTATCTTCACTGTTTGCACGTATCACGTTTAGAATGTAATGCAATTATTTTTAAGCAAAAGGCAGTTTCTATCTTCTTTACCCCTTATTTTATGCATTTTCCGGAATTTCTGCGATTTTAGTTGTCCACGATACCCGTGCCACTCAATTCCGCGGATAATCGAGAGTGTACTGTGAAGGAAGGACTTTACCAAGTTGGGTCTGTAAGAAATTACCAACTATAGGCTAGCTTCTGGTGCTATTTTAAATCCCCGTCTATAGGAACACCAGTCTAAAAAACTGCCGTAGACGATTTTTGTTATGTAAATCAAACAATGGTGTAATAAAAACTCCTATTTCGCTCATTTGATGAAAGGATATTTTTCTGTGTTTTTTTAACAGTATAATAAAATTTCTTTCAGCAAACTCACCACAAAGACGTAAGATAAACTGTCTGGATAGTGTATTAACTTAAATAAATTTACTGCTTCCGAATTCACTTGTACCAATTATACGGTAACATCCCGAGTTCTGCATAATGTACTTCAAAAAACGGCCAGTTTGTGACAATTCCGAGTAATTGAGGATGAGAGAGAACAGATTTTCTCACTGGTTTAATTTTTCTCCTCGCAGAATGTGGCCGAGTTTTCAATTTTCGGCTGGGTTATAGAGTGCCGAGTTCTAGAGATTCTACGGTATTTGGTTTTCACATTTTTTCAAAAGAGTAACATTCGATAAAAATGTTGAGATGAAAGTATCCGCATCTACTTCAAATATAAAAGGATTTAAATTATTTTTATCCCAATTTTTACTTTAGAATCAATATCAGTAGCATGCTTATGTTGCTTGAAGGAAGATGTATTATTTAATATTCCTAGTCGTATTTATTTACTATTATTTTTCTATGTTATTATCATTTAATAAACTACAGCTTTCATAAGGCTCATCAACGTCGTAAAATCTGTTTAGTGTATGTTACTCCAAATAGGTATCGATAAATTATTATTATTATTTTTTTTTTTGCCATACTGATGATTCATTTCTTGCTTGAAAAACTCGAAAGCAGCATAGTAGCTATTATGCAACTTGAAGTTCAAAACAGTTTGTGCAATTAGTTTAAATAAACTACACATGTTTCTTCCCCCATCCTTAACTTGCAAGGGGAGTGTTAGTCTATCCCAAAAAAGCTGGACCATTGCATTCAAGAGTTTGGCATGTCACTTGCATGTCACTTGCATGTCACTTAATATGTATGCGACTTATGCGGCTGTTTCAGCTGTATTTATACAAATAAATAATGCGAAACAGCATTGGAAGTTGCAATACACCGCCAACTCGTTCATTTTGATCCATGGACTACAGTTTTGGGCTTATTATGCCCTCATCAGCATGGAATACGAAAGTGAACGAGCATGTTCCTGCCTTAGCCCTTTCTTTGAGGGGGTTACTCACTGCTGAGCATTGGAAGTGTTTGTTTATTAATTTGCTTAATTTAATGAAGTGCACAAGAAATAGAAAGTTTCAGTTACATGCACTTCACTTCATTACTTGCTATACTAAAAATTGACATCCCCAGTCAAGGGTAAACTAAGACGCTTCTCAATAAGCCTGCGTTTTATAATATTTTAAAATCTGCTTCCTTAGTGGCTTAGTGCACACGATCCATTTTCTTCATATCTACAGTTTCAAGATAAGAACCTCACCGTTATTTGTGTTTGCAGTCAACATGGAGCTTCTGCACATTATTTAATCATTTGCTCTTTAACTTGCTGTTTCTTTTGCACTTATATTTCCAACCTTCTTTTATCCGAAAAGGTAGTTTATATTCTAAATCGCACAGCTACTCGCAAGAATCTTCATGAAATACAATTTTTACTCAGATATCAAATAAAAGACTTCAAATATCCCGCCTAAAAAGTTTAAAAGAAGTATTATTGCCTGTTTCCGTACACATCAAAAAAATTTTCAAGTAATGTATATTATTCGATGTAAAAAAATAATGTCCAGTTTATGTACGTTTCCTTGATCGTTCGTTGGTTTTTCTTTTGACCCCAGTCACCACATCCGGTTAAATCCTCAGCAGGGCAGGAACGGGGATGACTGGTTGATATTTAAATAAATAAACAGTGACAAGGTCTCGATTACAATAAATTGAGTGAAGGACCCTAGCCTCTGACAATTTTAATTCGAAACTTTGATGCCTGTGCTCTTCGCTATTTTTATGCAGTTCAAACTTTTCAGATGTGTTTTCCAACAAAGTGGTTTGTGAGGGAGATCGACTTCGTTTAAGGTGTCACAAGAATCTTCGAATAGTGATATATTCGGCGGTTTTCGGTGCCACCCATTACGGAGTGCCTGAATGCCCTCAGCCGGAAGGAGAAGGTAGAATTGAAGGTAAGAGCCTCCTTGCACACACATTCATTCCTCTAAGTTGAGTTTCGAGACTTGATTTTCAAATGAGTGCTTTTATTGCAATATAATGTTACATAAATATATTTTAAAAACATTATAGGGCCCTTCCACCAAAACGTCGGGTTTTGTCCCGCATGTAACGCTCATATATTGCGTCAAAAGTAGTATTTTAAACGGTAATGAAAAAAGTTTTTTGCATAAAAAAATTTACACTGCTTTATGATTTCTTAATCAACAAAATTTTGTTCATTACTCTTTAGGATCACTATTTTTTAATGAAATAAATGGGCGTCACGTGCGGGACAAGATGGTAGCGTTTTTGTGGAATGGCCCTATCTTGCCATCATGCAGTGTCCAATGTGAAATACAGCTGGAAATCAAGGCTGTTTAAAAGTTTTACTCTGTAAAGACTATTGAAAACATATATGCCCCTCAAGTCATATTTGAGAAAAGTTCTTTTTTTCTTTCAAAATACAACTGAAATTTCTTTGAAATTCTTATCTCCTCCGTATAAAATAATCAAGTATACCAATCCTGCTTTAATTCATAATTTAAAAAACAAATGATTCCAAGGTCTTACTTCAGCTCTAAATTTATAAAAGTTTTTCAAGTTCTTCATACCATTAAAAAAAGTACCAGGTTTTTTATTGAGACTATCATCATTTTAAATATTTTGCTTCCACGGAAGTTTAAAATTCAATACACCTTTAAATAACCACAAAAACCCTAAAACGGAGTTAGACGTTTGACTGAACCAATCTACACTGCATTAAGGCTTTTGTTTTGCGAAGCCATAACATAATGCTAGCTTTAAATCCTCAGAGATTAAATTGTCACTACATGATTACTAAGCAAGCAAGCAAATAAAGAGTTTGAACACATCAATTTAAAAAAGGCAAAGTTCACTAAGCTTAAAACAAATACCTACATATGTTTTGACAGTATAATCTACTAGTTGAATGTAAATATATAAATGTCCGTTTAGTTTTAAGAAGTGATTATTGTGGTATTAGGTTATTGCAAGATGATTAAATGAGTGTTGATTTAAGAGAAAGATAAACACCTGAATTTGAAACGGGAATACTTAAATGTCATTTTGACAATTATATTTTTAATGTAGTTAAACTGCCAGTTATAGCCAGAGTTGAAGTAAAACCTTAAAACCCTATTTTTCAGGTAAATTATATGTTTTAAATCCAATTTTAGAAAATGTAACATAAAACCGCACCTTTTAGCTTTGAAGTAAAATTAAAGAACATTTAGAAACATTTTTAGAATTTCACAGTTACATAAACATTCAAGAGGCTTATGTTCTGAACTTAAAATTACTGATTTTCATTGCATTTGTTTCTAATTATAATTTATCCCATTTTTAGAAAAATGAATGATTTGGCCTTTGAATGGTCAAAATCTGAACTTCAAAGGAAGAAAAAAGCTAGTCCAGTTTATTTAAAAGATTAAGAAAAAAAAACACTATGAAAAAAACATTAAATAATAATGCTTACATAATTACACAAAAACGTTGTGTCAAGCAAAAATATTTATATTTTAAAATATTCATTAGAGATGTTGCGGTGATCCATGCGTATAAATACTATCTAAAATATTTCTTGAGATCTATTTATTAACATAATTTATTGCCCGGAATGTGGTGACAACAAACTGTCTTGGAAGATAAATGCACTGATAAAAAGTACCCTGACCTGAAGAACACAGTTAAGATTAATGGAACTGACAATTTTCACTTAGCCAGAGTCACGAAACAATGACGTAATACTGCTTTGTTTACCCAATGCGCCGGCATGACGATAAATAATTTTGCCAGAGTTCAAGCGGTCTTACAAAGATGGCCAAATACAATTTAGGTTTAACAAGGCTAATACAATTGATAAATTGGCTATTCTGGAAACAGGGAACAACTAATATCAATAGGCTTTTTTCCTTTAGCGTTTTTTTTTTTTTTTTTTCTTTCCTTGACTTGTACAAAACGAATAACTTAAAACGAAAAAAAGAAAAAGTGTAACTAGAAGAAAAAGTAAATCCTAAAAGAACATACGGTCCCAAGTGGAATTAGCGAAATTCGGTCAAAGGGATCTACGCTCTTTGTCTTCCCGAATTTGGCAACAAGATCAGAGCAATTCTGCCTGTTTAAAAAATAAAAAAAAAGGAAAGAAAACTTGTAATAAAATGCTGCCATCTCTAAGGAACAAAAAACTGCCCGAGGCACAAATCGCTGCAGTGTTTTTTTTTCATTCACATTTGAAGAAAATAAACGACAACTTATAAATAAGGTATATTGTTTATTGAGATGTCAGCTTTGTCTCTTATGTACTTTATCACAATATTCTATGTCTACTCCCACTTTCTTTCTTTTCCGAGAGCTTGGAGAATTAAAACAAAAAACTTAAACTCTTTTGAAGCTGTTTGAATGTTAATTCTCACGTTGCGGTTTTTTAAAGTGTTGCAATTTTCGTAGCTGTTTTTAATATTGTTTTACCGTAATAGAGTCTGTGAAACAAAATATTGTATTTATTATTGTATATATAGAAAATAGTGTGAGCTATATTAATTCAATCTTCAATAACCCTTATTAGTATAGTGCTAAAAATAAAATATAGTGAACTATAGTAAGAGTTTTTTTTCATAAAGGAGTGAACTAGAAAATATTTTTTTGCGAATAAAAAGGGAGTGGGTTGAAGAAGAGGGAGAAAAAGAGAAAAAAGAAAGAAAATCAATGCTTTAGGCAGGAATTCAAGTGAAACAGGCGATCGCAAATTACAATCGCTACTGGCAATGAATTACATTAGAACGTTTCTTGATAAAAACATCGTGACGTCAGCGTGACGTTTGCCTAAAAACGAGCTAGACGAGGCTAGAACGAGCTAAAAACGAGCTAGATAACACATCACAGCCTACTTGGCGAATAAGAGGAGATCACTGACTGCTTGTGAGCTCTTATTGGCTAAAGTTGATGATAATGTTGATGATATTAAGTTGATGATAATGTAATTCACTTCCAGTAGCGATTGCAATTCGAAGCGATTGCAATGGTGTTTCACTTGAATCCCTGCCTTAGAATCGCTTGTCACACTGAAACGACTCCGTAAAGAGTATATGACTCCATTCATGAGATGTCCAGTGGTGTAAGTTTTTGTGCTTCTTACACAAATGTACCGCTGTAAAAGATCCAGCATTAATATTTTTCAAAACCACTGATGAATTTGAGAAGCACCAACAATTCGAAATTGTTGTCGACATTCTTATTTTTCATGTTTTCAGCATAAAAACTAAATAAAAATAAAAAAAAGTAAATTAAGATGTATATTTTTAACTTGATATTGAGCTGTGAAAATTTTTATCGTTTAATATTCAACTAATCAATACTCATTCAGTTGAAACATTAATTTTACTTTTATTTTTATAAAACTGTAGCTTGCATTTCAGAATTTTTATTTATTTTTTTATTAATCATTATCCATTTCTTTTTCCTTCACGAGTGTTTTTAATTTTTTTATTTTTTAATCTATTTTTTTAATATTTCACTGAAAAGTAAACGTAAAATTATTGATACGTCAAAAAAAACTAATTCCTTTAAGTTTTTCTCAATTTTCTAATAAAGAAAAAAAAATGTATCAAGGGTGCAATCTGTCTCTGTGAATTATTTCTCTTTATCAACGTACAAGGTATGTCTTTCAAACTCCAGGATAGACGCTAATACAACACAGTGAGTAATAAAAAGTAAACATATGTTTAATAATTCACAAATTAATCACCTCCGTCACTCATATGCTTTTATGCAATGAAGAACAAATTTTGGAAACACGTTTTGTAGTTCTCTGAAGAGATGCTTCGAAATTGAGCTCTGTTCTACTTTTCTCTGCTTTCTATGTCCTGAAATCGAAGACCTTTCAGAACAGATCGTGTCCTACATATTTTCATTCATTAATTACACGTACAGTCCTGAAATTTAAAGGACGCACCCCAAAACTAAAGACTGCTCTGAAAAGACATTGATTTCATGACGTAGACAGAGAACGTACAGTAAGACTAAACCGCTCAACTTCGAAGCAGATATTGAGAGGACTACAAAGCGTGTTTCCAAAATTTGTGCCGCAGTTCATTTATATATTTTTTAATTTATTATTATTATTATTATCTATTCCGTTGTATCAGCCCCAGTCCTGAAAGTTAATAGGCACACCTTGTAAACTATGAGTATCCAAACGTGCAAAGATTATGTTTTAATTGTGTTTTGAATAATGCATATATTTATTAGACTGCCTGATGAGCTATGCGACAGAAGCTGTGATGAGCAACTGCCATGGCAGGAGGAAATGTTCCATTGGAGCAGATGTTGGGACTTTTGGAAAACCTAACTGCCCCCCTGGCACGAAACTCTTTCTGAAAGTAGTTCATACGTGTGGTTAGTATAACGGTTTTTAGTTATATGTAAGATAATGTGCTGGAACCAGGGGTGGAGTCATTGACGTCTAAAACTCGTTTTGGACAGGACAAGGGTTTTTACCGTCAAAAACTGTTAACTGTTCAAAACTATAAGAGAATCTAAACCCGCTTAACCGTGTGTCACATGTCAAAAAAAAAAAAAAAAAATGATTCCCATCTTTAAAGATTGATATGAAAAATAAATATATTTACAGCGTATGCCGTTAAAGTAATCTTTAAAGGTGTACACGTGCCCATAATGTTTCTTTTTATTCCCGATTCCTAATAACCATTTCTTGTTTTATAGTTATGCTTTGTAGTATCTCTTAGAATCTTCTATCGGGTATGTTTCAACCAAAAAGCTCCATTTTTTTTGGGGATTTGAAAAAGGTGTTTCTTGAAACCCCAAAACAGGAGTACGCATTAAGTTACAAATTTGTGCAATTTAAAATTGTTTATTTTCTTTTACTTTTATTCACAAATGTATTTTTTTCCCTTAATCCTAAGTAATGATTGGAATATAATACTTAATGTTGCGAACAATATTCCTCACTTACCATTGAAGTAATAAAGGAACAATGCTGGTAACCAATATTTTTAAACGAAAATGCTCAATTATGTTAAAGCAAAAAATTCGAATGAATGAATATTATATATATATATATATATATATATATATATATATATATATACACTGCTCGACATTGAAAATGCAACACCAAGAAGGAGTGGTCAGAAATTGATGAAATTTGGTAAGAAGACAGAGACAGCATGGAACAATAAGTGATATTTATTTCAAAATAAATAAGCAAAATTTAGAGCGAGGACGGCGTCGGCTCAGTAAGAAGTAGGACCATCGCGGACAGCGATGCACGAAGAAGCACGTCTAGGCATGGAGTCAATAAGCCTGCGGATGGTGTCCTGAGGGATGGCACTCCATTCCCTTTCAACCATTTGCCACAGTTCGTCCTCTGAACGAGGCAGTGACAGGTTCTGCAAACGGCGTCCAATCACGTCCCACACATGTTCGATTGGTGACAAGTCAGGAGAGTATGGTGGCCAGGAAAGCATCTGTACACCTCGTAGAGCATGTTGGCTATTCGAGCACTGTGAGGCCGGGCGTTATCCTGTTGAAAAATTGCATTTGGCAGACCCTGAAGGTAGGAGATTGCCACCGGCCGCAGTACATTATCTACATATCGTTGGGCCGTCATAGTGCCCCGAATACGAACTAGAGGTGATACGGAATTGTATGCAATAGAGCCCCAAAAGATTATGCCACGTTGTCGCGCTGTGGGGCGTTCCACAGTTACTGCCGGATTCGATCTTTCTCCACGTCGACGCCACACACGTATGCGATGACTATCGCTGGACAAACAGAAGCGGGATTCATCTGAGAACACTACGGTTTGCCATTCTGCCATCCACGTCGCTCTGGTCCGGCCCCATTCCAAATGTTGGAGTCTGTGCTGTGAGGTCAATGGCAGTCTTCTTAGCAGGCGCCGTGATTGCAGGCCACGTGCAACCAGTCGACGGGAAATGGTTCTGGTCGACACAGGAACATCCAGGGTACCTTGCACGTGCTGCAGAATCGACGTACAAGTGACTTGCGGGTCCGCCACAGCTTGTCGGTGAATTCGTCGATCCAAGCGGCCTGACATCACTCTGGCTGCACCTGCACCCCTCAATGTGGCTACATTTCCTCTTTCCAACCATCTCCGACACAGCCGATGCACAGTGCTTGCATCCATGTGGGTATCAGCTGCAATTTGACGTATGGACCCACCTCCCCTTCTCAGTCCGATCACCATACCCCTTGTAAAGTCGTCTATATGCTGGAAGTGTCTTCGTTGAGGACGGCGTGGCATTTCCTCCTATCACACGTATCCTTCGAGACAAAAACCAAATTTCTCCGATAATTAGTCTGGCAGAAAAACCAACATGAACATAGCCCACTTTTCAACTTCATTCTCTTATATCTTACTTCACGTGCGTCGGAGAGCTGCGCATTTCATATCATTTGCATAACTCAGTGACGTGCGTCTACGGTAAAATTTGCATGAATTTCTGACCACTCCTTCTTGGTGTTGCATTTTCAATGTCGAGCAGTGTATATATATAATGGAGCAAGAAATCTGATCTACCGAAAACATTGATAATACAATACAAACAATGACTCAGTGATGCGTTTTAAAATACAGAAGGGTGCTCACCAGCACAAGTTATTGTACCAATGAAGTATTTAGGGTTTGTTATTAAGTGGTCATGGTCCTCTTTTCAGTGGATATTGTAGGTGGCTTGTTTTGTAACTTCTATATATAGTTTCCTGAACAAAGTTATTGTACGAATTGAGCTGAAATAGTTGTTAACAGTAGCAGAAATCATACTAAGATATTTTAGAAGTTTGACTGACGGGTACCTTCATTTTGAATATAAATCTTATAGCTGTGTAGATAATTGATTCGTTTCTTAGAAGATAAAATTATTAATTTGGCTCATAACCATGAACTGTTTTCATTGCCAAACTCCCAGAGACAAAATTATAAAACAACAGCTGAATTCTATGCATTTTATAAATAAAAGAATGAACAAGCTTTCCTACATATTTAAAAAAAAAGATTCTAGAATGACAGCTGGTTTCCATTTTCAGTTGATAGAATGTTGAGTAATGTCCAAACGTGTTTCTTATGTTACTCAAATATTCAGTCTAAAGCTGCATTTAGAGACATTTTTAATCTTGGTAAACTTTTCAAATATAACGAAATTTAAGCTTTTTCAAACGCCTTAGCTTAAACTTTCAGAAGAGACAGGCATAATTTCTTTTAAACAGAACTTACTGGCAAGAATTTTTACTTTCCTACTGTTTAAATTTTTAATGCAAATCCTTCTACACGGAATCTTCCTTAAACGTTTATTCTTCAGCCAAGACCTGAGTCAAAATAAAGCAAATATTAAGCAAAGAAAGCTGTTATTGTTCCAGAAATGTTAAAATGAATGCCCCAGGTGATAAATATTTAAATAAAACACTGTTACAATGACGTTTCTGAGCAGAAATAAATTTTAATAGTTAAAGAACAAGATTCACATCAATGTATTTGCTCAAATGAGACATTTTTATGCATATACTAAAATAATAATAATAAATAAATACGCACTGAATTTCCAAAATTTTAAACTTTGGCTTTTAATACCGATAGATTCGAATTTTGAAAGAACCATTATGTATCTTAAAATGAAGCATCAACTGTGTAAAACTTTTTAAATACTGATGTGTACTTGTTACGGGCGTGACCATGTGGTCACACCCCTTTCAGCAGTGATTGAATTTTAATTAATTTTCAACTGCATTGTAAATCTAGTATTTAGTTTTGTCAAGATCAATGTAACTGAAAATCAAACAGAGTTTATAGAAATCAATGTTTCAGTCCCAGAATGGTTGACTGTATACGTTTGCATGCAAAATAATTCTATATGATGAAAAATGGTACCACAAGCAAATTATCACAAAATTATTATTTTTTTTTTAAGTGTATACGGAAAAAAATATCACCTCTAGAAATTCATACAAAACACATTTCCTTAGAACGATTTTACTGCTGTTTTTAACAAATCAAAAAATCAAAAAAATGTGTAAATAAAAAAATTCATTGCAGCTTAGAAAAAGATAATGTTTATTTAATGACATGGATGCATAAAGAGGAAGTTAAAAAACATAATGTTTAAGCAAAGTAAATATGTATGAAACAAAAAAAAAAAATGCGTGTTATATATTTCTGTTAATTAAAACATGTGAGTAAATAAACACAGAAAAATGATTCAAGTGAATTAAATATATATATTTTAATAAAGACTGGAAGATTTGATTTTCTGACATTTATTCGTTGAGAAAAATCTTTTGACAATCTTTAATCAGTTAAAGCTTTAAAAAATATTGATAAACCACATAGTCTATATAATGTAATTATGACCACATGAAATTTGTTATAAAAGTTTATTTTGAAGATGAATGCCTTTCGCTTTTTAGCGCAAGAAGAGTTTTTGAAAGCATTAATACATGTATATTAGGGTGATTCAGAAATATATGGAAAAAAATAAACTTTGTATTTTTGTGCGTCTTACCCTCTTATTTTGTGCCACTATATACACTGATTATTTGTGCAAAATTTTGGCAAAATATATTAATATTTAGAGGTCGCTCAAACGCCTTGAAATTTCGTGATATTGACAAAAACGTGATCGTAAATGATATCTATAGAAAAAAGTAGCCTTTGTATTTTTGTGGGTCTTACCCTCTTATTTTGTGCCACTATATACACTGATTATTTGTGCAAAATTTTGGCAAAATGTATTAATATTTAGAGGTCGCTCAAACGCCTTGAAATTTCGTGATATTGACAAAAACGTGATCGTAAATGATATCTATAGAAAAAAGTAACCTTTGTATTTTTATTCGTCTTACCGTCTTATTTAGGCCCGTTATATACACTGAATTATTCGCCCAAAATTTTAGTAAACTATATTTACATTTAGGAGTACTTCAAATTTTGTGATAGTGGCACAAATGCGAACGTAAATAATAATAATAATAAAGTTACTTTATTGCTTTTTTATTTCTCCGAATAAAAAAAGCGTGCAATTACAAAATGAACTATATATCTGAAAAACCAATGAAATGCAGAAAAGTATGAAAACTAATCAAATACGGAAAAAATATAAAAAACAAATTTAAATACATTAAATATATAGTAATTCGCTCATTAATTCTTGCAATACTTTTTAAGGTTACTTTTTTGCAACTTTGAAACTTTTTCTATGTTCCTGTACCACTTGAAGAAGACACTGTCTTTGTTTTTCGTCGTTAGCGATAGTCTTAACAAATGCTTCAATAAGAGTCATGCCACGCTCCGTATTGTCGTTTACAATCCTCAGTTTCTTTGGTAGTATAAAGCCTTGTTGGTAGCTATCTTAAAGATTCGAATGCTTAGGATCAAACTGCTGATATATTTTGAGTTTCTTCTTTACATGAATAAGGACGCTAAAAAATATTCCAAATCATTTCTTAGTACTTGCACAAAAAGGGTTGTTGGGAACCCAGCTCTTAGATATTCTTTCCCATTAACGATAAGAATGTGAAAGAAATCACATTCATATGTTACGAATACCTTTTGTTTGTCCAGCTGCAAGTTTGAACTGGTTGGGAAATATCCATAACTTGAAGCCATAAAGAATCTTTAACACAGATATAACACGAGGAATCACTCCTGGGACACAAAAACATACACCAAGAGAAGGTGCTCTGCTCAAGAAAATCGCATTAAGCTCTAGTATCTTCCTTAGACACTTCTTTTACATGGGTCATGAAGTTAACTTTGCGCAACTTCCATTACTAGTTGCACGTTGCTCTGAATGTGCTACGAACTACTCAACCTCATCGTTCCTTACTCCAGGTTTAAAATTAGAATGTTTTATTCTGGACTATAATTGCTAAAACCGCTTAAAAAGCAGTTAGATCCAATGGCAGTGGATGGTTCCACGCAATTGCGTGAACATCGCATCTGACATTGCACGCAAATACTCCAATTCTACCTATTTCTTAGTTTATCGGTTAAAATACCAAGAGACCAAGAGTAGAATAGATCGCGGCTGTAATACCACAGAAAACACAATGTCTAAAATATAATGGCGGAAAGCACAATATAAAAATTGCTTCCCTAGTTTTTTTTTCCCAAGTTCAAACATGCTCCAACTTTAGTACCGGCAATGCATGTCGTATTGAAACACATACCACGTACGAGCTCAGTAAGTTCCCATTTATCTAACTGGTTATCGTATAGCAGCATTTTCCATAGCAATTCCAATGCCTGACTAACTTACTTAGAACCCAGAAGTAAATCATCAATGCTTGTGCTCCTGATACTAATACTGGTATGAAACCCGCCGATCATCCTTCATTTTCCCAATATATTTTGCATAAGTGTTTCGTTCCAGTGAACTATCAAAGGAAGTCCTAGATTTAAACGACTTTTGAAAGTTAACGGCCAATTCAGAGCGAATAGTTTGCATTTTCCGTTTTATGGACGTTGTCAAATCCTCCACGTTTTGACCCATACTTTGTACTGTAGCAGCTACTATCAAAGTGGCTTTCTGTTACTTTTACTACTGGGCCCTGTCTAGAGTGGATGCTAGGTGTTTTAGCCAAATAAACTCATACACCTCAAAAAACCGAAAAGAAAACAAAAACCACAGCCCGAGCTTGCAGATGCATTTTCTACCCAAACTCAGATAAGAGATAATGCAGCTTTGGAGCGGGGGGGGGGGGGTAATCGTTACAACTCACTTTGAGCTATTATTTTATTGACTAATTACTTAGTAGAGTATACTAACGTTTTAAGTTATTCCATTTTATATGAAGAATAATATTATTTCGGGTAATGAAGCTATATACTCCAACTCTCGAAATTGCTAATTTTCAACAGAATTCGATCGCGTTGAGCGACCTCTAAATATTATTCAATTGAGCTAAAATTTTACATACATCACATTCATGAATAGTGTAAAAAAACTGCGGGGTAAGACCAGAGAAATTCAAAAAAAAATTTTTTTGAATCACCCTAATGTATATGCTTTATTTCAGTGCAATATGAAGAATTTGAGATCAGTTTAATGAAACAACTATCATCGACGTGATATATCTGTCATCTGCTAACTTCATTTTAAAAGCAAAAAAAAAAAAAAAAAGAAATATTCTTATCTGCATTATGGCTTCTCATTTTCACAACAAAAATGCGCAAAAAAAAAAAAAAAAAAAAAAAAAAAAAAAAAAAACGTTAATTGCAAGTTAATCATTCCTCTACTTTCTTCAATCTGTCTTTGCTTTTCGAGAAGGAAAATTGAGCGGCACAAAACACGCTAAGTAAGCTACGCTAAAATTTAAGCCGATGTATTTTAACTAGCTTCCAGTATTAAATACAACGAGACAATAGCAATAACAAGAAGAAGCATAGCAGAATTGTTAAGTATTTCTACTACCACGGACTCTTCTACAACTTAACTGAAACGTTAGCTGAAAATATCCGCTCCCCCCAGAAGAATAGGACGAGTTAGTTAGAGTAGAATGTAAATAATTTCATGCGTATTTTTTCTGAAATAATCTGTAACTTTTTCTTAAAATCCCACTAAATTCCTTTTAAAGGCAGTATCCTATTTATTCGAAAACATTCTAAAAAGTATAAGAAACCTAAGGGAAAGTTATGAGCTGCGCATGAGCACAAAAAAAGAATGCGTCGAAGAATTACGAACCGGAAGCAACACCAAATGTATCTTAATTTCCGTTTGATTTGTCTAAAATCAGAGCTGATTGGAATCGTGAATCCGTGAGGTATTTGAGCCCGAGGTCAGCAAAAATTACATCGAATAATAGTTACTACAATCAAGCACAGGGCATTTCATTTTTTCAGATATACACAAAATCAATACGAAAACTAAATTTTCGTGGCTTTCGACGTCAAGATCAGATTGTGATATATTTTCTTGGTGGTATAATAAGGTAAATTCAAACTAAATAGAAGTTTGGATTAATTTTATTCACATTATTTTCGAAGTGCATCATTCCTGAATCTTACCACTGAAATTATTATAGATACCAGTCTCAATAAATCGGAAAGTGTCGAGTAACAACAATAATTAATTTTTGCTATATTCTCAGTTAATGCAAGTCTAAAATAAAGGGGCAAGTGGATTAAGGTTATACGTGGCAATTTTTGAAAAACTTACTTTTACCATGGATGAAGGTGATAAGGTAATATTTTTTTTTGAAAGATTTTTCTAGAAATTAAAAAAATTGTCACATATCACCTTTATTCACTTGCTCCTTCATTTGTGTTTGTGAGTTAACAGATTTGAACAAACGCTAATTTGAATTTGTGTAAATCGGCGAAATTGAAATATCACGTATCACCTTTTTCCACTTGCCCCTTCAAATGTATACAATTTTTAGTTTTTGTGTGCAGTTCGTTGCAGGTCTATGTTATCATTGGGAACAAAAAATTTGTTACACAAGATTATCTGTAAATAATTTTTGATAAAACAAAAATAAAACGTGAATTAAAACCTTTGGTTGAATTTGTACATACAGGTAATTTACTCGCCATGGTTATTACAATTCAAACTTACCATTATTTCCTCTACTTTTCAGCCCCAAAGGAGATCCTGAAAGACCTTGATCTAGGTGGGAGTGAGGAGACCAAAGACCTGGAAGACAGTGACTACACTGGCTTCATCGAGGAGCCTCGCTACGTGCCACCAGCAACGGAAGGCCCCGTACTGGAACCGAGTGAATTCCCAGAGAAGATAACGCCCACCTTAAAGCCTCAGCTTGGTAAGTTAGGTCAACGCCTCCTAAATACTAAATGCCTAGTGAGTAATTCCATACCAACTCACCTGAAAAAAAAATAGTTGGTCGCACGACCGACTCGGATTTTCTTTTAATTTGGCACTCATGTTGATCATATAGAGGCATGGAAAAGTCCAAATTTTTAGGTTCCTGCTCCACTTATTTTCTGAGATACATGCCCTCAAAGTTTGTCCGCCACGTTAAAATACTGAAAAAGTGATGTTTTTTAATAATTTTTTTATAAAAAATTGTACTCATGAAATATAAAAGTGTTAGATATCTATGGAAACTAGTTACTCCAGGCAATCAGAAAAAAATACTAGAATGTTCGTTATGAAAATTCCTAAGGTACAGGGCTCTTTGAAGTTGTCATCACAAAAACTCGATTTTGCCCATTTTGCTAAAATTGAGGAATTCATTCCAAAAAAAGGACGACATAACCAAAGTTTTACGCACTTTCTGGTAGTGTACAGATGTTTACTATAAATGGTTACACAATGCATAATTTGGGTTTCTCACTCCTTCTTGGAAATATTTAAGCTTAAAGATAAGACATAAAGCAAAAAACATGCGTTTTTGGCCATCTTGGCAGCCATTTTTCTCGTAAAGGGGGAGCAGTAGTAACTTTATTTTTTTTTAACAAGCCACTGATATATTAGCTAGTCACAGGAAAAGAGTTTACTTTTGGTTATTTCTTGCATTAAGAGATATCCTGCTGACAGTATATGCATGTTTTTCGCGACGACCATATGCTTTTGTTTCCCTTCTGATGGACTTAAAATTAATTAAATCAACAAATAACGATATATTCATTAATAGCTGTATTATCTACTCAATATGTCATGAAATTTAATTTATTAAATCATTGAACAATAAATTAGATAATTGATGAAAACAAGAAATAGTATTTCTCTGATGCTTGAGCACTATGCATTCACCCAATCTTGTGATTGGGATATTCCTTTTTTTTTATTGCAGAATTTCTTGAATATCAGGAAAATAAATGAGGTATTTTCGTTTGATGTAGGATATTTTGTGACAAATTTCATTTGATGGGCTACTAACTGAGCATGGTGATAAAGAGCTATTAATTTCAGCATCGAATTCCATTTTACCTTATTAACAGTTAAATATTTACAAAATAATTAAAGAAATAATTTAATATAAAGCAATGCTTGAAGAATTAAAATTAGTGCAACTAATTTATTCCCATACTGATCTTTACAAAACTGACATGTGCTGAGCACTGATAAGAACTGACAAGAATAAGTTTACTCACTAAAATACTGGTTCACAGATACAATAAAGCATACATTCTATTTTCTATAAAATAATACTGCAACAAAGAGCAAGGGTATCCTGCTGTTTATAGCCAATCAGGAACATCCCAATCATAAGATCGGATATTTCTTATGAGATAAATATTCGAAGCTCCTTTATTTTAATTGATTTTTCAAGAAATTCTTTAGTACTTTATAATTATAAATGCATAGCGCTCAGGCATCGGAGAAATTCTAATTCTTGCTTTCATCAAATATCTAATTTATTAAGAAGAAAATAAATACCTTTGTGCGAAAGATGTAGAGTTTAAATCCAACGTTAAAAATGCACAAATATACAGGTATACTGCAGACACGTGTTTCGGGGCTACAAAGAGCCCCTTTTTCAATACAAGAAACCTAAAGAAGCTTTAGGATGAAGAATCATCCAATAAAAGGATTTTATTGTTCAGTGTTTTAATAAATTAAATTTCATGACATATTGGGTAGATAATACAGATAATAATAAATATATCATTATTTTTTGGTTTAATTAATTTTACGTCCATGAGAGGGGGAACAAAAGCATATGGTCGTCACGAAAAACATGCATATACTGTCAGCAGGATATCTCTTAATGCAAGAAATAACCAAAAGTAAACTCTTTTTCTGTGAATAGCTAACATATCAGAAGCTGTTTTTTTTTTAAATAAAGTTTCTACTGCTCCCCCTTTATGAGAAAAATGGCTGCCAAGATGGCCAAAAGCGCATGTTTTTGCCTTATGGCTTATCTTTAAGCTTAAATATTTCCAAGAAGGAGTGTGAACTTTGAGGGCATGTATATCAGAAAATAAGTGGAGTAAGAACCTAAAAATTTGGACTTTTCCATGCCTCTATATAATCAACATGTGTGCCAACTTAAAAGAAAATCCAAGTCGGTCGTGCGACCCCCATTCGGTGAGTTGGTATGGAATCACTCTAGTACATTTGCTTCGCTACGGTCGTCGTTGGTTCCAGTTTAAGCGCCACCAAGCGGCGATCCGATAATGCCGTTGTTATTTTTTGATTGGTTTATTTTTAAATTTAATTTCAGAAATGAACCAATCGTTAATTTCTCGACGAACTCTGGTAGATGGCAGTGCTTTGTGAACCAAGGGCATTTTGCAGCTATTGGCGATGGATCCAAACAATATTCGAATTAAATTTTTTGATTGGTTGATTTTTAAATTTGAATTTATTACTGGACCAATCGTTAATTTCTCTTTCTCGAAGAACTCCGGTAGCTGGCAGTGTATCATGAACCAAGCACGAAATTTTGCTCTGTGCTAAAAACCAGAAAGTTGCAGGCATTTAGTATTTAGGAGGCGTTGGTTAGGTCCGCATTATGCACTAGTATTCTAGGATGCACAGGGGGTCCTATAGGAAGAAAAATGAATATATTAGGGAAAGTTGTAACTCGGAACAGAAATTAATATTTCTGAAATAGTTTTAATTAAATTAAAAAAATAGGATATCTGTTTTAAGTAAAAACATTTTTCTTAACTCGACTGAAACATTGAAAACAAATATTTGTTGTGTTCGTGTAAAATCGGAAAGCGGACCAAAATCTCAAAAAAAAAAAAAAAGTTTCTGCTGCTTTCTCGTACTTAAGCTAGCTATTTGATGCCTTAAAAGGCTGATAGTGCGAAAAGTGGAGGGCATAAGTAAAATAACAAACAGCACCTATAACACTGCAAGACAAGATAAAATTCCGTCTTTTGGCCTAAAATATCGAATGTGTAATTATTCTTTACGTAACACGAACCATTTTTCAAAAAACTCTCAATTAACTTATTTAGTCGGCAAACTTCACCCAAACAGTCACCTACAAGAAACAAACTTCATTAATGGCAGTAAAAATATGTCACATGAGTCCTTTGGGATTTCACTATGTAACTTTCCTCCACCATTGAATATTAATTGATTTATGAACGTATTTGTAAACGTTCTAGAAAAAGAGCAAAAAAGAACAGCTTTCTTGCATTTGAGAAACAAAGCGGTCAGTCTTTAATAAAGATTTCGAAAAAACAAAAAAAAAAAATGTCAAAAGCAGGAGAAAAGCCAAGTCTTTAAGTAAAAGTGCACTCATTGCTAAGCGGACTTCATCTTTGCAAAATGTGGAAGACATAATAAGGTGAAATAAATAAATAAAACACAAAACATTAATATGCATTTTATTTTCAATTATGTCTCATACTGTATTTGGAGTCGAAAAATCATAACTACTACTTAATTTCTGTGCAGGTTTTCTCTTTCAAAACTTAAAAATGATGTATCTTAATTATTTTTATCCCTAAATATTTGTTTTAATATTATTGTACACATTTAAGTGTACATAATTTATTACTTCAAATTTAATTTGTGCATGTTGATATAATTTTTAAATTATCTAAGTACATTTAAAAAACAAATTGGGCGACTAAAGGAGAGTAGCTTTTTTGTTGTTCTAAATTAAGTCATTGTTTTAATATGAATTTAAAAACTAAAAAAAAAAAAAAATGTTTATAACTATCAAAAAAGGAGATTGAACTTTCAACGTCAAGCAACTCTGATGTAATCCTTTCCGGACATGATATTGTTAGGATTTTGGAGAATCACCCTTATCTTAAACTGATATGGGATACGCAATGCAGCAGCACAATCCTTGAATATACTATTCACCAAATGGGAGGACTCAAACAAAGAAGAAGACCAGTCAGACATGGGATAAAAATCAAAATGGAGCCTGTATCCGATTCTTCAATTTATTTCAAAGGTTTCAAAAATATTGGGATTTTTATAAAGTTTCTCAAAATGAAATACTTTACAAATGTAATGACTGAATAATCTTCTAAAGAAGCTTAACTGTAAATGATAATGTTTTGTTGAATACATTTAAGGGCTTAAAAAAATTGTTTCTTACGTTGTGCTATTGAAAGTTTTATTTATAATCCAATTCATTATGATTCAGGAAGAAATTCTTCAAAACTTACGAGGAAAATATATTTTCTGGGAAGAATATGAATTTCAT
This sequence comes from Uloborus plumipes, assembly GCA_038373865.1. Classification (NCBI taxonomy): domain Eukaryota; kingdom Metazoa; phylum Arthropoda; class Arachnida; order Araneae; family Uloboridae; genus Uloborus; species Uloborus plumipes. Next base: position 55,759 of record JAXGGA010000686.1, read on the forward strand.
TATTGGTTTTTGGATTAAATTGTAACCGAAAGATTTATTTGAGCTTCAAAACAGAATATTTATTGTTAGTTTGCTGTTTAAATATATTATAAAGTTTAAAAACTCTTTAATGAAAAAAAAGTAAGATCCCATTATTTACTTTCCCCCTGAATGTTTATTTATGTTAATTATTTCATTTTAAATTTAATTAACCCCGATTTTAGACGAAGCAAAAGCAAATTAACATACTTTTTACATCGATTTTGGCTTGTATCTCTTCCTTGCCACCTTTCTTTTGCACATGCGTAGAGCAACTTTCTGTTAGGTTTCTATTTTTTTGGGGGGGGGGGGGTGACATTTCCGAATAGGATAGGATAATTGCGTATAAAATTAATCTACGGGATTTTCGGAAAAGTCCCAGATTTTTAAATACTAAGGCAAAGTTAAGCACGCTTTACCTTCATCTACATTTCAATCTCTCGGAACGGGCGTTGCTGTTTAACTTACAACATTTTAAACATTTTATTTTATTTCGGAAAAATTATAATATAGTATTCAAAAACATATATACAGATGTCCTCCGTATAGCACTTACTTTTGTACAACACGATTTCATTTATACAATTACGCAAATAAAGTTAGATCTTGAAATTGATTTCAAGAAAGGTTTAAAAGTTTTCTTCACTAATTTACTTTTTCTGAAGTCCTGTAATCTGGAATACTAAGGAGATTTTTTTTCTCTTTAATGATACTAAAGAATCTGAAAAGTTATTCGAGTAATAAAAGTGTTTATGAGTTAAAAAACAACTTTAATCAATAATTTCTTTTGCAAAAGGTAACTTTCTCTTCTTAAAAACCATCGATCATTGATATCCATTCAAATAACAATATCGATTGACACTGATTTACATCTGACTCATTCAATTACCTGCTGCAAAAGAATTCTCATCACGTTTCAGATCAGGGAGTTCCATCTCATTGTTTTATTCCAGCTTTGTTTCTAGTGTCACGCCATCTGTCGTCCTTTGTAAACATTATTTACTATCAAAAAATAGGCGCAAGAGTACTAAGAACAATGAAGTAAATTGTAACTCTTGCTTTTGAATACTATTCTCAATTTTTTATGCTTTCTGCCTTGCATGACATGCTGGAGTGTTACCTTGTGATACTAAAATAAATACGAAATTAAGTTGCTCTATTTGGAGGTTATAGTTCTACTGGTTACACTGCTCTGAATGCAAACACATATTTGTAGTTCCACTTTGTCTGATACACAAAAATTTACGTGAAAAGTAACTGCGGACAGGATTACATTATTATTTTTAATGATTTACCACACACAGTTAGGCCTGTGAAACAAAAATGGAAAAAAGCACAAACTGCTGTTTGATTGAATTTTTACCCTTCCCGCCAATCTTTAATTAATTACATTTATTTCTCCAAAAACAAAATTAAACGATTTGTTTCCATGCCTGATGCCAAAATATAGACATTTTATGTAAACAGTTTTGCGCACAGTAAAATACGTCGCAACTCTTACCTAAGTATGACTAAATTCAGCAGACCTATAAATTTTCAACTGTTTATGAGGACATAAAAAAGCATAATGTTGAACGACATAGTGCTATTTCATATTTTTAAAACTAACGTTTTTTATACATAATGTTTATCGATTATGTGAAGAGAGTCGGAAGAAATAGGACAGCTTCATTTATATGCTGAATTATTACGTAAAAGATTATTTCTTACTTGTTAAGTAGGTGTGGAGGACTTGATTCTAATTTGCTATTGGACAAAGACTTTTTTATTCCCACTTTACTTCAACGCATAACTGCAGTTCTCCTTTTTTTCTAAATTTGTCAATGCCCAGCTATTAATAACACTTTTGAAAAATTACTGGGGCTCAACATACTACCGGTATTCTAGGGTGTGGGTTTAAGGTATAGAAAGCTAAGATATCCTTACTTCAGGGTATTATTTAGGACTTTTAAAATGTATCTGCATGGATTTCTTATAGTGCTTGAGGAAAGCAAATTAGTGGAAATTAAAATTGGAACAGTAATTTTAAAAGACACTGAATCATAATACAAAAGTAAATAATAAGTGCAGTAACAGCAATTTTTATTTTTGAAATAGTTTTAAGCTCATACAATACTTTACTTCAATATTTTAAATTATAAACAATACGTTTTTAAATTCATTTAGCTCAAAAAAAATGTACGAGTAAAAGCGTTTTTTCTAAATTACTTTCTACGCATATTCATTCTAAATCATTCGTTGTTCATCTTCCCCTTAAACGATCCTCAAATCACGTTAACTAAAATAAAGAATTTTGACGTCTTTGACCATTTATCTTTTAAATAGTTCAATATTCCAGCCATACGATAAAATTCCTTTGGGAAATCAAAACTTTTTTTTCGAAAGAATAAAACTTAAAATATCGTGAGACAGACGATTTGAGATAATAGAGTAATATCTTTCTTCTTCCTAAAAGAAATATGAGGTATTTTAGAGTTAAATCACAGAACAGAGCTAGACTTTTTTCGCGTCCGTGATTGATGACAATTGAAATAGAACTCCTTAAAAGTTGTCGAATTCGAGAATTATACATCAATACTTAAGAAAGTGAATATATTACTTGGTATTGATCGGAAGCTGAAGTAGAAATATCACTTCCTGTTTCACGAGCTAGATGTTAATTGACGCATGAAAGTGACTAAGAAAGGTGTGGAAAATGAACTTTTTAGAAGCCCAAAGAAACTTTATTGTATTAGTATCCACATACTACCATCCGTAAAAAAAATCTAAGTGTCAAGATGAGATTAAAATCATTCAGGGCCGCCGAGGGCAAAAGAGGGCCCTTGTCAGCTTGGCCATTCGGAACCTTTCCCTGCATTAAAACTTGTATACTGTCTGTTCGCGTATTGTGCGCCTGGCAGCCACGAACGCTTCCATTTGAAAAAGGAAAGATAGGTTTAGGATGTGCACTTCCCGATGCCTTCCGCTTTTGCTCGCTTGCTACTTCCTTTTTGCATTTCCCCCCTATTTCGAGAAAGTCAGAAGAGACTTGGCGCGTGCGCAGATGCTGCGGAGGTCGCACGAAAAAACTTTAGACAGTAAGTTATATTACACCGACTCTGACCTCCCCCCCCCCCAGAAAAAAGAACTGGGTCATTAGTTTCCTACTAGTTTGACATGCCTTTTCGTACGGCTGCACTGTAAGAAATAGATGTTTTTACAGCATAATACAGCTAATTTTATAGTATTTTTACAGTCATAAACTGTAGAACTGCTAATTTTAGAGTAGTAAATTGTAAAATGAGTAGTTTACTGTAATATACTGAAAAATTGCTAGTTTTAGTTTATTAATGTGCAATTTATAGTTTTAAACTGGAATCTCTGCTGCTAGTACTATACTGTTGTTTTTACACTATAATATAGCAAATTTTATGGTAATAAACAGTAAAATAGCTAGTTTTACAGTTTATTACTGTTGTTTTATAGTTTAAAAACTGAAACCTCTGCTTTTAGTATTATTCTGTAAAAACAATAGCTTTTTCTTTTCCTATGTGACATGGCTCGTCGGCATAACGAGCTTTATACCCCTCCCCCTCCAGATACAAAAACTATTACAAACAGCAAATATACTCTTTTAGTCACTTAATCAGTCGCAAATGATTTTAACTATTCTAAATCTTCTCCAAAATGTCGTACCTCCTTTGAATTTTCAGTTCTTCAATATTACAGTATTTTTCTGTTATTTTTAGTAGTTTATTTTCTTTGTCTTCGCTTAGAGCATATGCTATTCAATCTCTTTTTTTTATTATTTCATCTTTAGTCACATATCTCATTCCATTTTCATCTTTCTATATTTTTCGAATGGTGCTTCAGATAGGTTTATGTTATTATTCCTGGCAACCTGTCAAAAAATGACGGATTGCTTCACGTAATTTTACCTCGACGTCGACATCATTTGACGGAAACTCGATGTATGTCCTTCATTTTCCAAAACAAATTACTTTTTTTTTTGCTTGAGACAGAAAAATAATCTGCTATTTCAAGCATATATTTTAATGTTCAAATAAAGAGATTAAATATATATCACATGCATAAAGCAAAAAAGAAAAATCTGTGTAGGAGAATATATTCTTTTTGGAAAGAAATTCTTAAATTTAAGTAGCATCCAAATCCAGGAGTTTCAACAAGATACTAATGCATGGGACTTTATTTTGATTTTATTTATTATTTTAATATTTTATATTTATAGCATAACTATTCAAGCGTAATTTTTGTTGCGGTCTTATCACAAATATACTTGGTAAAATAATCTGAATAGATAAAATCCTAATACATTTGATATCATTATATATACATAGAATAACTGTATACATGTTCTAGCTTAATATAAATGCAAATGAGTTATTCTTTCATTCTAGAAATACTTTATCACAACATATTCGCAGGTTATATTAGGTTTCTCAATCTGAGTTTTGTACAACTTAAAAATATTACGGTTCTTTAGCAATAAACTAGAATCGTTTAAAACCAAAAATCACCTACGAGTGGATAAAATACAGTCGGGTCTAAATAAGTCGAATCCTTATAACTCGAATACTAATTTTTCAAGAAAATTTAACTGCAAAAGAAAGAGACGTTCGTTTCTTAGTTTACAAAAAAAAAAAAAAAAGTGTAATTTGTCTGAAAAGTAAACAAGGTATAGTCTGGCTCCGAAAACTTGACTTTCGTTGGGTTACAGTTAAAACGACTCTATCAGTAGAAATATATTTGTGGCAAGCCGGTTTTCGTTGCCAACCAATCTTCTCGGAGTTTTTTAATCTAAAAGCGTCTCCTCCTTCAGCCCAAACATAAATGAGCTAGTCCAAGACAAAACATCCTACTATGAGAGCCCTCGCTATAATTTTTGGATTTAAGGAGCTTTCCCTTACAGGAAGAGTATAAAAAACCATGAGTTGTAACAATTATCTTTAATTCAATTTGTGTTATACTAGTTATTCTTTAATTTGGTCTATCTCAACGTTTTTTAACCTTTATTTCTCTATTATTTGATTGATTTTATTTTCATTTATTTTATTTATTTTTTGGGTTGTATTAAAATGCTGGGAAAATAGCCCCTAAGTATTTTTTTCTATTGTCTTATAATTATCGAGGGATAAAGATGTTGTTCTTATTGAAAAGATGTTCCCAAGTTGGCGTAATATTTAGCCCCAAATATGGCAGAAAGTTGCCCAATGCCGCCAAGTTTGGTTACTTTTCAAATATTATTGCTCATCGCTGTTACGTGACTATCATGCAGTTTCACGTAACATCTGTGATGACGTTATCCGACCAACAGCCAATCAGAAGCGAATTTTATATGGACATTGGTGCATACATAGATACGGTCGATTTTTAATAGTGTAGATTTTTTTAATGAATAAAACAAAATTTAAACAAAACCAAGTGTTTTTTACTGCTTTTGAACTATACAGATACTGTCGTTCAATCTCTTAATTTCTTACCCAAACTACAGAACACTTGATATCCTAAGTGCCCCAATAAAATCTATTAAAAGCACTCCATATGTATTTTTATGTTATTTTATAGCAGAAGAAGGAGTAACAAAATTTGAGGTGCATCAAACAACTGTTAAGACAGACATGCAAAGTGATGAAAATTCGGGAGAAGAAGGAGATGTGAGCAACACAAATTTAGAGGGAGATCAAAAAGTCATTGGATTTCTCACGGAATGGGTGTCGGCATACAACTTTATTAAAGGTATATATTTATAATTTAACATTAGAAAAACACTAACACACACAACACAGAAATGCGCATACACACATATGTATATATTGTTCTTCGGCACACACAAGAAATCTGAGTTCATTTTGATAGTGATACGGGTCACATCAGCTTACAATGGAGCCAAACACAAATATCAAACTATGCCTTGTTTAATCCTCGAAAAAAAAGTTACAGCTGATATTTTTTCCTTAACTCTTCACGTTATACGTTTTGGATACAGGCATTTAAATTGTCAGAGAAATATGAAAATATCAGACGTCCGTTACCACATACTGCAGGAAAACATGCGTTGCTGTTACATTTAAGTAACGAATGTTGAACTAAGCTGTCAGGAAATAATTATTTTCCTTAAAAGTGTTACTATACGCTTTACAAAATAATTTCAGAAAAACTTTTTTTAGACTATCCATTTGTACAAACATAAACTACAGCTTACGGAAACAACTGCATGGTTCAAAACTGCAGTCTCATTCGCCATAACCAAACAATATGTATGTTGTAAGTTCGGGAGTTTTTTTTACTGGATCTCAAAATATAGAAAACCACGCAATAATATTTTAATGAGCTGCGCTCAAAAAGCACACACACATTCACAAAATTTCCTACCCGTAAAGTACTTTTTGCTTGATTAGTTATTATCATCCTCATTTGTTTCTGTTTTACTATTGTTGTCGTTATTATTATTTTATTATTATTAATATTACAATTATTGATGTAGTTACTATTATTCTTTGCATAGTAGAATGTAGCTGCTAGCCCTTTAAGTGTCACAATATTCAACTTTTATCGCCGAAGTATATGAATTGGGTAGATATAATACTAATCATGGGAACGTTTTACGTAATTTAGGTTTTTGGTAAGTAATGTTTTTGACACCTAGTGTTGCCCTTTTACAGTTACCCTTTCTAATCATTCTATTTTGATCTACATAAACGATTTTTGATGGATCTTGATTCTTCATTCGATTAGTTTTAGCTAGGCTCCTAGACTAGTACCTATGAATACCAATTTAACATAAAGAACTATATTATGGGTGAATGTTTTTTTCAATATCTATCCGTCGAGTTTTAGATGCAAATGTAAACTGAGAAATGTAGTTACAAAGCATTTTTAGCATATTTGAATTTATAAAAAAAGAAAACAGGTAAAACAGTTTTAGCAATAAATTGAAAGTGAACCTGAGCAGTAAGCAGTAGTATGTCCATTAAAAAGACGAAAAAGCCAATGGAGTTCTATTTTGAAGGCGGCTGCATATAGTTTTATATTTCATCCATGCTACTAGAACAGGAAAGAAAACTGGAATTTTGCATTAAATATATAAACTAAGAACGTTTACATGTTTCACAATTTTGAAAATGAAAAACATTTTATCAGCCTTTGTACACTAATTTTAACCCGAAACAATTTTCTTACTAGCAAACACATCATACATTGTCTTTAAAAAAAACTTATACTGCTATTTTAGATTTCGGTTAGGAAAAGTTTTTCGAAATAATTACGCACTTTTCAATACGATGAATATGTGATACCGTAGCAAGGCCCCTTTTATTTCAAATTAAAATCTCTGTTTAGAAAACATATGATATTGCTTTCTGATTTATCATTTTCAAAATTTCTGATTTACCTTTTTCAATTAGAATCAGTCTTTTGGGGGTCGATATTATGGAAGTGTTAATAAAATATTTTCTGAGTAATTGTAGCAAAGATACTGAGTTTTTGCAATGTTCACAATATAACAGTTCAGTATGTTAAATAATTTAGTGTAGCACATGGTATCTATTGTTACCCTTAGAGTGGCACTTTTATAAAAAAATTTGACCATGATTGAGCTAGGCTGAAGAAGAAGAAAACAGCATTTGTAAATATATTTTTTAATTTATCGGCAGATATTATCGTGGTTCATCATTGCGGGGTCAAACGCAATCATACTGCTCATTTACCGTAAAATTAAAAACTAAAATTTTCTTTCAGAAAACAAGGAGAAGTTCATTTTGTACCTGACTCTCAGTCTAAGTGTTGCTGTACTGGTCATCCTGGCCGTCCTTACGGCCAAGTTTTATCTCCGTCGCACTAGAAGACTTCGGGACGAAAAAGGACGTGGTGGAATCATGCCTTCAAAACCACCGCTTCCTGACACGCCCCCAAGTAGCGGCGGGGGCATTAGCCCTTTTGGAGAGGACTGCACAGAGCTAGAAAGATTCGACGACTCCGGTGTCGATGTAGTTCGCTTTGCAAGATCATCTCTGAGGAGGGCGCAACCTATAGAGGAAGACGACTGCAGTTTTCCTCGAGCGCCAGTCAGGGCACAGAACAACTACTACTATAGCTAACCACTTGCTGTATTGGGGATTGTAGAAAACCCCCGTTTGGATATTGAATGAAAGTACAATCACTTAATATGACTTATTTCGGTTTCACTTCCATCGGCTGAAGGACCGAATGTATGCCTTTGTTGTCCGGCCCTGTCATCGACCACCTTGCTCATGATGTCCGTTTTGTTTGAGAAGTTCGGAAGAGGTTTCTTCGAAAGGTATTAAACTAACTCTGCTGAGCATGATTGACACACAGTGAATACAGACAGAATTACTGCGAAGAAGTTTGTGTCATAAATATATTAAGTCACCATCTAAATATATAATGCTTCGGAACCATCATTGGAGGCATTGCGAAGGATTGTATATCGACATTTTTTTCACAAATGATGACTACAATGACGCAAATTATTATTTTTCATTAAGGATTTTATATTTTCTATATAAACCAAAAACTAATCGTCACATATGAAATGTTTACCATAGTGAGAAATGCGAAGGATTACTGCGATCATTATTAATTACTAAAAGATGGATGGATAATGTTCGGAGCATTTGTTTTGTCCAGATTTAGTTCACTAAACACTTTAGTGACTAAAAATGTGTCTACAGCCACAAATTTTACCTAAAAGCCTTCAAACAGTAAGTAATTCCGAGCAATACTAAGATGACTGAAAATAAGTTCCACATAGTTATGCTTCAATTCTATCAAATCAATTAAAATTACTTCCTTTTTATTTATTACTTTTTAAAAATGTTTTTATAACCAATAGGAAATGCTTATATTCAGCAGAATATTTTCAAAATAAAGAAAATGAATCTGTTTTTGAAACATGTTTGAATATTTTTTAAATACATGTTTCTCTCATGTATTATAAAACTTTATTGCAAATTAACTTCAAGCTAAAAATTAAACAAAAAAGAAAAGGAGAAACTTTTATTATCAACACTAATAATACTTTTACTAATAAGGCTGATTAAAAGAACCATTTTCTATGTTTATTTTTTTCCCTATGTATACTTTCAGAAATAATTATTATTTAGTGAATACCATACTTTATTTTATTTTGAGAACTAATTACAGTTCAATTTCTGGTGCAATGAAATGGCTCATACCAGCCTTTTTTCGAAGAGCTTAAATGAGGACAGAGTTTAACTTTTCTGAAATCGCAAAGTATTATTTATCAACAACAAAATGTCATATATAGTTGTAATAAATACAGAGGATATTTGAATCACAGTAGTTAAACTTGACAGAGTTGGTGAAATAAGGTATGTGACATATGTAAACGATTGATATGAAAAGACAATTATGATGCAAGAAGGAATTTAGGCGATATTTGTGTTGGTGGTTCGTATGTTTACTATTGAGTGTGCTCAAGATATTTTTTGACAGTTCAAATGAGACAAATACCTTGTCCATTAATGTATCAATGATGGAACTGTGCCCGTACGAGGTAAAATCTTGTATTACACAGCCTCACAATGTGCAATCAAGTGCTTTAAAACTGATGAACCATCTTATGGAAAAAGAGCTTCTGTGTTCATGTTATGACTTTTTTTTCTCAGTTGCAATTAAATACTGGAGAAGATATTCAATTATTTCGGGTATTCATAATCTCAGTGATGTGGAATCACACTCGTACAGCATCAAGCAATCAAAACTCACAAAGTAATTATAGATTGGAGGGTAGTAGATTAAAGCATCGTGAAGGATAAAAGAATTAATCTGCAGCTAATTGACTGCGTTATTTTACTGTTGCTGAAATTACCAGCACTATAGACATTTTATTTTCTTAAGTCATTATTGTTTTCTTTTTCTTAGCGTATTTTCTCTAAACAAGCCATTAATTATATCAATGCCATTAAAAATCTTTTGGGAAACACTTCGGTTTCACTTTGCAGTCATATTAAATAGGTGTTTACTGTCTTTGTGCACCATATTGTACCTATGCAGCCTCCCTCTCCACAAAAAGAGGAACCATAAAGGTATTTTCAACAGTCAGGCTCTTATTTTTTTTTCTTGCACCTCTTATTTTATCTATAATGTTTTAATATAAAGAGATAGTTTCATTATGTTACCGTATTCAGCTAAATGTGTTATATTTATTACCACGCCGTGAATTTAACACACCATAATTATATTTGCACGAAAATAGAATGTTTAATATCAAAGTGCTCTTTCTTGTAAAGTAGTCATCAAAACACGAAATAGTGAAAAGCTTAAAATAATAATAATAATAATAATAATAATAATAATATAATAATAATAATGCTGAACAAAAACGATATAAAAAACTTGTTAATAAGTTTGTTCAGAGCTAAATGGGATTACTTTCCCGCATACTAATTTCAACTAGATTCAATTTTAACATCACCTACATATCCTTTGCTGTGGGGCTTGAGCTTTTTTCTCAGAATCGAAACAACTTGATCGCTTTTTCGCAATCAAAACAATTTGCTAAAATCAAAATGTATCTCTTTTATTTGAAACAAAAACTATTACTTAACATTAAAAATATCATATTCATTTACTGAACTGTTAGGGGCTATATTTTAGTAAATTTCAATTGTTACGAACTCCAGGGTCGTAAACGGTGCAATTCTGATTACAACAAATTAAAAGCAATTTATTTACAGAAATCCTATTACACGAATCAGGAACTCTTCTTTAAAGCAATCGTATTAACTATCTTAAATGCCCGAAACAGCAGCTATTGAAAGTAAAATTCCTCCAAGTTCAAGTTTCTCAAAAGAAGATTCTGGATAGTTCTTCACAAATCATAAGTTTTATTCACCGGTACTGTTACAAACGTTCACAAGACTGCGTTAATGTACTTCACAAACAAGCAGCTGAAAAAATCACAACTGTCCCAATAAAACGACGCATAACAAAACTGCTAAAAATTGACTGAACTTTTTGAAAAAATGCCTTTAAAAAAACAAAGCGAAAACAAAAAAATCTTAAACACATTATATATTAAAGCAGTAAGAAACTGCCCCTAAGCCAGAACTAAGGCAGAAACATGCAATACACCACCAACTTGTTTATATTATTAGCTTTTTCACATCAAGTTGTTTTGAAATAAGCTTTTTAGTTTGAAACTGCTGCGTAGGTGCTAATGTAGAGTTTTATTAATTTATTTCCTTTTACTTTTAAAATCTGAAGGAAAAATTGTTCAAATAGTAATGATAATAAAGTTTATATACGGTGTTTTGGGCAATATATTTTGAGCAAAAAATTACTTGTGGCATCTAACTCCTCTAAAGAAAGTTATACATGAAAGGTAGAAAAGTCATATTTTTCCACCAGATACTCTCTTTTCACTTTTTTTATTTATCATTTAATTAACCATTTAATTTTTTTCACCTTTCTTTTTTCAATATGTTCACTTTTCATTAAAGCTTATTTTATACTTTTTTTAATCAAAATTTCATTAAAGTAGATTTTCAATGAAGTGAATGTTTGACCTCAAGCAATCTCGTGAGAACAGGTGTGAAAAAGCATGTACCAAGCATCCGACTTTACTGAAGAGAAAATGTCAAGTTTTAGTTTGATTACTAAACGTCATAATTTACTGAAATGAACCTCTAATCTACAATTACTCTGTGTAAATGCTTAAGATGGCATTCCAACTCGGCTGTAAATGTTTTTTTTTCTTTTGCCAACGTGAACCTATATTTAATTTGTTACCAAATATTAAGACGGGGCTTCAAATTACTTATTGATATTCATTCATGAGGATTAAATTCTTTTTCTTGTATGTTTTGTTCTAGTTGCAGTACTTTTTCATATTTTATTGCGTTTTTAGATGCACGGGATGTTTCTAAGAGTCGCTGTCTTTGTTACATATGAATGAGTTCAAAATATCTTTCAATCATACTAAATGTTGTGCATTCACGATTATAACTGAATAAAATGAATCACATCTAAAACGTCGGATGAAATGCAATTAATATAAATAGCAGAAGTTTTTTTTTTTTTTTGCAGAGAAATCATTCAAATATGAAAACAAAGTGAGGCAACATTTTAAAGAAATAAAATATGGTGTACATAAATTTTAAATTAATTAGCTGTTTATAGTTTTATCAGTTAAAATATTTTAATCATTTTTAATAAATAATAGAAGTCGTTAGTATTCATTAAAGTATCAGATGTAAGATTCAAAATTTAATCATTAAAAAAACACAAATGTATGATAATTTATTTACTGTGTTAATATAAATGTGCATCGTAATATTGGAAAGTGTTATTTCAAAGGGATATCATCTAATCTAATTCTTGCAGCATATAAAATCTAAATGAATTCAAAATATCATGAATTAACCCAAGGAAAGAAAAAAAAAAACTCCAATTTAAGAGGGATAAACATTAAAGGCTATTAACCAATTAAATGTAAAAACTAAGCATTAAAAATACTCCATTGTGAAAGAAAATGCCAATTATAATTCTGCCATTTATTACAGTTCTTTCTGACAGTTCTGTCTCAAAAATTTGTAATAAAAATCTTGGCAGTGTAGAATTTTTTTTTAAGTCAAAAAAATATACTTTGTAGTTTCATAAAACTTGTAATTTTCAACAATTTTAAAAACATTTAAAACAAATGTGTTCTATGATTAGGCGACAAAAAATGATGTTCACTAATTCTCAGTTTCTTAATTTGTAATGAATTAAAGCTAGTTTCAGAATATTTAGAACTTACGAAATAATGCAAAAAATAACTTAAATGTAATTTGATTGATACAGTTTTAATATTTTCCATTTACTACTCTCTTAACATAGGAAAAAAAGAATACTTCGCCTTACTTACAAGTATTTTAAAATACGAAATTGCAAATCTTACGGATATTATTATTATCACGCGGGTAACTCCGTAACTAAGCGTCTCAACCCTCCAATCCTCCAAATGATTTTAAAAGTGCTATTAATAATTAAATATATTTATTTATTCTTTTTTTTAATTATTTGCATCGGCATTTTTTAATTTTCATTTATTCCAAATGTATTTTATTTCAGACTCACTGTAACGAAGATGGGAGTAATCACACTTTGGAATACCTAGAAAATAAAAACATTTCTTTCTTTAAGAGAAAAAAAAACATTTGAAAACGAAAGATGAAATGACACTCTTTTTGTTTTCTCTCTAAGCTGGTTTATTTTTATTTATGTTTTTAATTTATTTTTTTTTAAACAATGTTTATCAACTGAACAGGTTTTTAACAATATCTATTTCAAAACGTTTTTAACCATTGAAAGTGAAATATTTCCCATTGTTTTGATAATAACATGCTGAAAGCTCATGCATAAGCAGCATTGCATCCTACAAGAAATTTAAGAAATAAAAATGTAATCTACGTGCCATATGTTTCGCTCACAAGAAAAAGATTAAAAAAGTAGTAAGATACATTTGTTTTGAAATGTTGTAGTCTATTGTTTCACCAAAAAATAACTTCAAAATTTTTATGATAGTCATTATTTATTAAATTTGCCTGATATCTAATCAGCATAACGTATTGCCAAATGTGTACATAATAAATCATACCGAATTTTACTTCAGATATCACATTAATTTTTCAAATTCATTTTTTGTAAAAAGTAGCACTTAATTCATAAATTAACACTTTTTGGATTGTTTTATGTTTCTATCACGTTTTTTATTTCATTTTGTATTTTCCTTTCAGCTTAACTCGTTAATATTTTTAAAAACTATGTGTATACTAATGTTACGATCAGGATGGGTGTTAAAGATTTTTTAGATTTATCTATCGTAAAACTTACCAATTTCAGAATTTTCCTGGCACCTGCATAATGCAGCAATTCTATTACTTAAAAGTGAGAGGTATCCTGTCCTTTTAAAGTTTTCTTTTTTTTTAATTTTTTATCCATTTATTTGCAATTATGTGTGATGAAATAAAACTTGCAGATGTAAATATTTTAAAATACATGTTTGTTTCGCTCAAATTATGCCGATCTTAGTACTATTCATTGACACAGACTAACTTAAAGTTTTTTTCCCCTCAAAAGTTGATTCAGACTTTCGTTTTATTATTTGTGAATTGAGGATTGTCTTCAAAGCAAAAATGAAATATCAAAATTTTTCCTGTCTACAACTTTCAGCCTTTATATACTAAAATGCAAAAAATATTCCATTTCTAACGCATTCAAAATTGAAAGATACTTTTCCGTGTTAAGTTAAATTTAAAATATTTAAACGAAAGAATTAAATAAGAAGAGTGAAGTAGAAAGATATTTTAGTATATTTTAATTTCATTTATAATGCATTTTTTAAATTTTATTCCCTTTCTTGCCACAAATAATACCATAATATAAGTACAAACAATTAACAGAAATTTAACCTAAGCCCCTCGTCAGAGCCCTTCCAAAAACATATTAGTAGGTTAAAGGGTCCATTTCAAAGCATGCAAGACTTACAAAATAATTGCAATTTAATAACCTTAACTAGATTACGAACTATATTTAAAATTTTTATGCTAGAAATAATTAAACATATTGTGTCTATCTGCTATGTAGCATAAAGCTTCCTATGCGTATTATTAAAACCCCCTCCCCCCTTCAGCCCACCTCAGTTTGTGCTATGTAAGTTTTCTGTTTTTTTTTCCTTGTACGCGGGAAGCCAGTACTTTATGAATTGAGAGGGAAAAAAAAACGAGAAGATGTTGATATGTTTAATGCGCAAAAACAATTAAATGTTGTATTACATCAAGTACGCCATGACTCTGAAGAGCATCTGCCTGACTGAGTTGACAATGGAAGTGTCTCATAATTTTTGTAACATGTGCAAAATGTATGTCTCACGTCAATAAACTACCATAACATGCTCAGACTGTAATAAAACTTTTTTAATGTAATGTGTGGCTCTTCATTTGCGCTCTCCTAACTTATTCTCAAATTTTTGTCAAAATGGAGAGAGGAGTAGATATTTTTCTACGTATTATCATCCTCAAACTGCATTCGCTTATTCATGTCCAATTTAGTTCACCACCCACAATACTCGCAGACAACCAAAAATGGGACCGAGATCGTCTTATAAATTGCGCCATAGCCCGAATTTTTCAATAGAACTCGCTAAATTTGGCGACTTCTCTTAAAATTTATGCTAACTTTAAGACCTTATATTCCGATAACGGGGGCGCGAGGGCAAAAGCGTATGAGTCCAGAAACATGTTTTGCAATGCTCTTTCGATTGGTACTCACTAAGAAAAAAATCATTATTCCATGATCGAGTACCTTATTGGTAAGCAGATTCATTTTTAGATCGCGCTACCTGTATCGACCTCATATGGTAGTGGCGGGGGGGGGGGACTTTCTCTCATTGCTCGAAGGAGGGACTGATGTCTAACAGCTGAGAGCCACTGGTTGAAAAAGACAAGATACAAACTTTTCATAGTTACAAAATATTTTGTTTTAAAACTTTCTTACGCATTAAAATGTTTCGTTATCGAAGTGACTCAATTTGAATTACTTGCTTAAGTGGCTGAACAGGAATGCATTGTCATCTATGCATTTAATTTTTGACAAGTAAATAAATAGGTTAGACATGGTTCCCCCCACTTGAGGTTTATGTTTTAATATTTCATTATAGATTAACATTACATTTATTTGTTGTACAGCACAAATGCTGAGTATAATAATATCATGTATGGGATAATGAATAAGATGTAGTTCTCCAAGTCCATCCACAGAACCAAAAGTCTAAACTGAAAACCAATGTTAATATGACCGAGCAAGTTTTAAAAATATAAGTAAATCGCGAAACAATGTTGGAGGTGTTTAACTAGCTTACGCGTCAAGAGGCATGCTACTATAGTGCAACTCTATAATGCTCCTCTGGTAAGGTGACGTCCAACATAGACAATGTCTAACTCTTTTTCGGTTAATAGAAAACGATAATTGGTACTGAATTGAGTTGAGGAACTTTCGTAGTTATATTTCAAAAGTATTTCAAATGAACAAAACGACAATCACCCAATTAATATCATTCTTCCTTCTGAATGAAAACAACATTTTAAAGGTTCGTAATGTATATATATAGTATTTCTGGTAAGTTGACCTACTTGGTCCCAAGAATTATATATTTGGCTTTCTTGTTTTTAAAGTTTATAGTTAGTTTAAGTATAAATCCAAGTAAGTTACTTCCTGTTAGAGTTTCTTTATAAGATGTCTAAGAATATTATACAACAGCTTTGAAACACTACTAATACATTGCGATTCAAATTTTAGAACTATCAAGTGAGATATGAGCTAATATTTAGAAAAGTGCCAATTTGAGTCCCAAGTGAATTTTCACTAGTATTTATATAACTAGTTAAAAAAAAAAAAATTCCCCAGAAAGAAGACTAGGTTTTGCTTTCATTTAATCCAATAATATCAGAAAAAAAAATTTCTTCAGAAAATATTTGTTTTATACATCAAAAATCAGATCGGTAACGTGTCCTTAGTAGCAAAGCTTAGCATGCAAACAGCTTAAGCGCACTTTCTAAATTCCCCCCCAAAAAAAAACGCACTTGCCCAAAAAACGATTCTATTTTTGCCCCTTTGTTAATATTTTACTTTATTTTTGTTTTAATCTATTTCAGATTTTCTAGGGAATGCGAAATAGGCGTGTCCCTCAGTTCCGCGTCAGAGCGGTAACAATAACTTCCGATCTATATTTAGGCTCCCAAAATCATTTCCTGCACCGATACCACGTGATACTGAGTACCTGGTGTGATGTTTTATCGCATCGTAATTAAAAACGTGCATTTCTGCATCTAAAATTGCAGGTAAGATTTTTTAAAGTGATTTATAAAATGTGTGTCATTTAAGTCATCAGATCGGTAACACGAGCTAAAATGCGCAGTTTTTATTATTTAACAAGTTATTTTATGTATAAGTATAGTACTATATTGCAAGTGAAAAAACCACCTGTTTGATTTTGGTTTAGCGCGATCGACTCGGGGAAAAAAAAAAAAAAAAAAAAACACTTTGTCGGCTTGTCAGATTGGTAACAGTCAGATCGGTAACATTGAAGAACAGCGAATATATTACCGAACTAACTCCCACGTTTCAGAATTATTAAAAAGCAAAAATCATAGGTTTTAGCCATATATTGAATATTTTTCTTCTTAAAAAATGAAAAGCAGTGAGTTTTAGTACAATTGCTTCATTTGTGGTTTGTATGAAATGACAATAGAAGTTAGTAAAATAAGAAAAATTGACACTGCAGAAATTAAGTTAATTAATTATTATTATTTTATGTATTTATTTTTTTGGTGCTTCAATTTCTCATAACTTCGCTAAATAACTAGATAATAACTAGCATGCTAAATTTGAATTTCTGATCAAGAAATTAAATTTCCTGCAACTAATTAAAGAAAAGCTAATTAAAGCAAGCAGCAGAGTTGTGTGTTGAAAAAGTTGAAGTTTGTGTTGTTTCAAAACAAAACAAATGTTTTATTAGCTCTGATTTGGTAATCTCATAATTTATTTTATGTAAAAACCTCATCGCTCATTTTTATTTCCAAGAAATTCTTTCTTTATAATAAAATTTGATTTTTTAGCTAATATATATATATATATTAATATAATTATCTTAATTCTATGTTAAAAATGCAAGGAAATGATATCATTTTTAGAGTTGTTAATGAAGACTGAAAGCATAAACTCAGATATGTAACTGTAACATCAGATCTGTAACACTCATCAGATCGGTAACGGCTTAAAAGTGAGTAATCTAAGGAGGGGGTAAATAACTTCCTTGACCTCCCCCCTTTTATTTTCTTGCATTTAGACCCAATTTAGACTTAGAATCCAATATTAATTTTTTTTCTACAAAAATTTTTTTTAATCAGAAAACTTCAACTTCAAATTGGCACTTTTCAAAATATTGGCTAATATATATCTAATAAATTAAAGCATAGATAAATAGAGAGTTAATGATTTTTAGTTGCCTCTGTGGTAAGGAGGTATACTTAAGGTACTTATAAATGACTCATATTCGCAAAAGTAAAATGAAAAGGTAACCATAAGTGCAGCAAAATGACAAAAATAAACACATCCAATAGGTAGTATAAAAATAAGAAAAGTGGGAAATATATAGAACGTGTCTATGGGCTATAAGCACGTATTTTTAAGTGTTCTTGGGTCTTTTTAAAGAAAAGTTTTATTTCTGTTCATTAAAATGGCAGCACTGTCTTATATTCATCTACATAAACTGTTAATACTGTAAAATGAGACTAAGTAAAGAATAAAGTAGCAAGAAACTCTGCAGCTTTTAAGAAAGAAAAAACCCTCACAACCACGAACTAAAGAAAATATCAGAGCTTAATTGTTAATTCAAGTGAATTTATGATCGATAAATAAAGTTAGTAGTAAAAATAATTGCTTAGTAAACATGACCATCCTTCAATTGTTCATTTCCATTTCAAACAATGACGCAAGTCTTAATAAAATTACTATTTAAATGTTTTGCAAAGTCATTCTAGTATTAATAACCAATCAAGTTCAAAACTAATAACTAGTTTGTTTTCCAAACATATGATTAAAATTTTAAAGCAACGAGTTTTAGAACTTGTAATAAATATTTCTATGTAGCTGAAAAAGGATAAATAAAAACTATGATTTGTTTCCACTGAATCAATTTCCTTAATCAGATTCGTAATCCGTTTAAAGCTCTATCTTTTTTAAGAAAAAGGCTTTTCCGAGAAAATAAAAACCTGTCGCCTCAGTGTTTTCTTTATTTGCTTCTCATTCTTTTAAAACATAAGAGATTTTAATTGGATTTTCAGCGGGCTTTTGTAAATCTTCCCAATACCCAATTCAAATCTGTAATTAATTGAAGTAAATTGAATTTTCAATGTTATACCCTCTTTCTAATGAAAACTATCGTTAAAATGAATTTTGTGATGCGTGTGTAACAATGTAATAGGCAGAATGAGTATTTATAAAGTTTTTCAAAAGGTTTCAAACGAATTTACTTTTTTGTATACCTAAAAGAAGCAAAGGAGGGCACCCTTATTTTACAAATATATTTTCTGAAATCAAATGTGTAATCTCTTCACACAAATAATAACAATAATAATAAATAAATAAATAAATGTTAAGATCATACGAAAAACTTCAATTCTTAATGCATTAATATTTTATCATTATGTGTGCATTTACAAAACACGGTATTTTATATTTATCACAAACTTATTGGACTAATATTTTTGTTTTTTGTTTTTATGCGATGTGTTTACTGATAATTTTGTTTTAAATGACCCTCTTAACCCTTCATACGGGTTAAGTGGGTCACTCACAAGATTTAAAAAAATACATATAATTGTTAAAAATATTTAAGACATCGTGTTAAGAATTGGGAAATAATGTTAAACTTATATTCATATTAATAATATTCAAGGTAAAAAGGTCAATACATTTTACCATTTTTGTTTCAAAGTTTTGTATAACGCATTAAAAACAAACTTTTTGAAAATTGAGTCCCATTTACCCAAATCAACACGATATTTTTTTTCAAAGAATTTTGTAATGTTTCGTATTTATAACCAAAAAACGCGTAAATTTACACATCAACAGTTAATACACACTCATTTTGTTTACGAAAGTTTGATTTAAATGCACTATAATTCTGGAAATAATTTTTAACTACCTATTTTTAATAGAAAGTTTTGCATTAAAAAAAAGATCACAGTTTTCCTGCTGCTAAAAATGATTTAACAACTGTCGGAAAACAAAATGAATTCGAAAGACCATTATTCACAATAGGAGCATAATTATTTTAATCATCAATTGAGTAAACTATAACCAATTTGTCACAAAAAGGACAGATTTGATAAACTCCCATCTTTTAACTATCCTGTCAGCAAAATAATGCCCTGTAGCAGTCATTTATTCACACTTAATTTGTTAATGCTCCTTTCATTCACTTGCTATCTAATTCCTTGTAATGAACTTTTAAATCTTAACGAGAGAAGATATATTGTTACGGAAGGAAGCTTCCTGCAATTAATGAAGAATAATAACTCTATTGTGTTGGCCTATCTAAAGAAGAAAAGGAATAATGGAGACATAAATAACCAATATAATTTTTATAATGTGCACAAATTCTCGTAATTACAGACTGTTTTTATCATTATTATGTTTTATTTATTTAAAATTGTTACATAACAAAAAGCTTGTTTCCAATTAATGGATCGGCATGATTTTATATAATGAGCTTTTAACACTGTTTTTACGTTCAGTTACTATAATACGATTTTTTTTTAAGTTGCAATTAATTATTAAATATGATTTTTTTATTAATCAATGGTTAAAATTTTAAAGCCGTCCTCGTGGCATGAAGATGGCAAGGGGAAAAAATGGGAAAAGATGCAAGAGAAGAGGGCAAAAAAAAAAAAAAAAAACTCAGAAAAATATTGAAGTGGCAAAATAAAAACACATTTTTTTTAGAGATTAATTTTTTTTTTCACACAGTACAGTTGTGTTTTGTTGTTTAAGTAAACCCTGCACGTATAACTGCATTTTCAATTGATTTTAAATAAAGCACCAAATGGCGACCGAACTAACGACACTTTTGGATTTTTCTAAAAACTTTCTATACTTTAGTAGAACATTGCGTTTCACAAAATAGAAGCTCATAGGTATTATTAAAAAATAATTTACTACTGAACCCAGCACAGGAAATAACGAAAACTCAGATATTTACAACGCAAAAAAGTGTGAACACTTTAATAAACAGTTATGAAGTGGTTCGTAATGACCAACTTCCTAGGCTAATCACTGTTCTTGCAGTCCGAACCAATCAAATGCTAGAAATCGCAAGAAGAATCTGACATGTTTACTGTTGGAACAAGTCATTATTGTACTTTGTTCTGCCAAATGAAGACTGCTTCTTATTTAATCAGATTACAAATATTGCAGCTACTTTTTTCTATTTGTAAGCACAGTAAACTACCAACTCTCCGCTGTCGGATTAACCACGGTTCGGATTATCAGTGGTCCTCCCCCCCCCCCTCCATTTTTTTAATGATGTTTTATTGAATTGAGAGTGTTTTTTTTTTTACTTCTGCACTTGCTTCTTCACGAGTGCATGTAATATTTTTTTAATAAAGCACATAGTTCCCTCATTTTGTGTGTGTGTGTGTGTGTGTGTGTGTGTGTTTAATTTCAGGGTTGAGGTATAAACATTAACTTCAAAAATTACCTTTAAAGCTCATTTAAAGGAAATATATTCGCCTGCACTCAGAGAGTATGTTAAAAAACAAGATAGTCGTACAAAAACGATGATAATATCGAAAGAATAAACATTCAAACACCAAAATGCAAGGAATGAAATTATTCATAAATCACTCTGCAAATTCTTCCAAAAGAATTCAGCATTAAGAAATACTTGTTAACACTTTAAAAAGTATTAATAGAAATTGGAAGCTGAAACGTGAGTGCTAAATAAATTAGTCAGTGAGCTTATTAACAAGAATGGCAATTAACGCAATAATTATTCGAAAGTCAAACTGAGTAAAACTGGTGACGATGTATAAGTACCAGAATGCATTAGGAGCAAACAGTTTGCTTGGAATTTTTGAAAAATAAAGTCCAATTAACGGAAGCGTAAAATCTGCGACAGTGTAAAATAAATTTATTTAATAGCTGTAATTACACAAATCATGTGACTCCGAACAACTAATCATTAACTACTGTTTTGTGTTGAAAGAGTTCGTAACTGGATGTGTGATGAATATTCATGTTTGCAAAAACTTGATTTACATGCTAAACGTCAAACGTAGATTAATTCCGCATTTACCTAACGAGAGAAATAATACATTATAACATGAACCACATTAAATGTCGAGATGTTTTATGGTGTATATAAAAGTGTAATGGAATCTTTCAGGTATTTTGTTTTGGTTATGGTTATCATGTGATAATCTTATTAAGGATTGATACTAGTTCATTCCAAGCGATTTTGTTTTGTCTTGAATTTTTACTTGCAATTAGTTTTTTTTTCTTTTAAAGATATTTCCAAAGTATGCGGCATCATTAAGTTATCTTTTAGTTAATTGCACATGTCGTTCGATATTTATTTTTCTTTCTTTGACACAAACGATCGTATTTAAAATTGTATGAAACATTTTCACTAAAGAAAAAATAATATCAAAGCCTACGTAAATTTGCTCACTTTGTTATTTCTTTGTTTCTATTATTTTCAATAGGTTTTTTCTTTAATTAATCTCATATTTCATTATGTACTCATTCATTTATTTATTTTCAAGCGTTTTCTTGGAACCCTTTGTTAGTAATAATCTCTGTTCAGATGAAAAGAAAAAAAGTCTAAGGATTAGTTGTCTCCCCCAAAAAAGCCGTAACGGTGGATTCGAGGTTTACAGCATTAGAGCCAATTAACGACGCAAATAAATGTCGCAGAAATTTTTCTCTTGAATAGGAAAGCCTTAATTTCTTTGTTAAGAAATTCGAATTAATAAACATGTTAATTTGTTTCAACTCTAAAAATTGCGCCGATATTAATAACGACATAGTAAAATTACTAACGCTCGCTGTATTTCTTTTTTACTTTATGCTTTTAATTTTACTATTTCTAATCAGGCAAACATTTTTTTCTAAACAATAATGTTTTACGCACAAAATGTGCACCGAGTTATTCTTATCTAAACAAATCAGCAATTTTTCTATAGACATTATCTTCGTTTTATGGCATATAATTGAACATATTTACAGCTTGGAAATATCTGCCCAGTTTTCGCAGATGTTTGTGTCAGATATTCATAAGAATCAATTTTAACTATCTTTTTTTAAAAAATCAAGGCAATTTTAAACCATTGTTCGGGTTTCCTACATTTTCCAGGCTTAAAAATATTTCTCTAGCGCGACAGTAGAGTAAAAATGATTAAAATCAAACAGACATTATTTTATTTTATTTTCTAACAAACATTATGAAAAAATTGGATCCTGTTTTGCTCAATTGCAGGAAAATCAACATTTATATACACTATTTTTCCAAATTTTTAGGGCTTTCCTTTAGTTCAGAATGTGTATGTGTGTGGGGACCAAGCACTCATACTTCTTTTACATTATTAAACTGACGAATTGTAAAATTTTCGCCAGTTTTGCTCTGCTTATGTGCTGTTTCCTGTAGGGCAACATTTAAAGCTTCTTTACTTTTTTTAAATTATTGGTTTTGATGAAAGTGTGCTCATGATAGAAGCTTTTATATGTTGAAATGGTTTTTTTACGATTCGTTCGCCAAAACACCTTTTATTGGAGAAAACAAGCCACTTTTGCCAACACCCGATCAAAAATTTCTGAAAAAAGTCGCCCTTAAAATTATGTGCCTAGGTTCAAGGATACACATCACCGTGCGTTAATCAGGCCCTGAATTCAATAGTAATCAACAGCTAAACGCACGGGTGATGTCTTAATTGGGGGTCACTGGAGGTAATTGTGGTTCGTCGTTCAATTCTGTAAATTTAGAGACAGTAGTGCAATATTGAATTAGACTTAATTATTGTCTCTTTTCATTGGATACAGGTACTAATGCATGCTCACTTTTATAATTTTTTTAAACCATAATTTCATTCTGTAAACTAAAAATTTTCCCTTTGCAAAAAGTTGTCTCGAGGAACTCCTGTAACGATATAACAAACCAGGAAGTAAAACTGGATAAGAGTAAGAATTCAGTTAACGAAAAAAACTTCTTTAGAGTTATAAAAATCGCATTTGCATATAAAGCATTGTATTAAATTTATCCTGAAATATATATATCTATGAATCCACTTAACTCAAACTTTAGCTATTGAAATTCCTTTCGTGACAGCCACGGTTCGTGTCGAAGCGGCATTTGTTTCCTCCATAATGAGAGATACTAGCTTTATCATCTTTATCTTTTCTCTCCATCTTTTTTCTTGAATTTCATTACATCCATGCTCAATTTTTGGAACTCCATTTGCTATCGATCATGCATCAATAACCCGACTAAATTCTAGGCATTAAAAGTCGTTATTTCTATTGCTATAAGAAAGATATATGCAGGGTAATTTTACAGCTAACTCGGATAAATAAGAATGGTATTAAAGAATTGTTTTAACTGAGTTAAAACTGGCAAATGTCTTTTTTTTTCGTCAAATCATTTTCTGCTTACTCTTATATTAACATTCAGGATCAATTAGTTTAAAAATAATACATGTATAACAAAAATTAAAGCAGTGAGTTGGAGTAGAGAGTTTAAAGTATCCCAAAGCATATGAAGTTTCAGAACCATATAAAATAAAAGCTTTTTTTAGGTGGGGGGGGGGGGTCAGTGCACATATTCCTCATTAATAAAGAAATGAAAGATATATGTATGTTTGGCTAAGATTAAAACATATTAGAAATTACATTAAAATTTGCTAATCAACACATTTTTGAAAAAGTATGGTTTGAATATTATTGTTTTGGACTTATCTTTTCCGTTTTTATCGATAAACTTTATACTACTTTATCATCACGTTTATCCTGTCTTTATCGTTTTCAGTTATTAATTTTAATGTGCAAAAAATACAAAAAACATTCCGTTTTTTATTTTCCGAATTTTAGCAAAAAGGGTTTCGAAGTTCCTTTTAAGTACAATATATGTATATATTATAACTGGTAAATAAAACCAGCATGAAGTTTTACAATACCATTATGCTATTGATGTAGAGAAAATTCAGGAGGCACAAATAAGCAGGGATACTGCAGACAAATACGGCTTATTTGTCTGCAGTATCCCTATTTTACGGCTTAAACGGGCCTTACGTTCAATTTCTGTTTTCGTTGTTGTTTTTTGTTGTCACCTTGTTTCGGTTTCATTTGAGTCTTGTTCACATTATTTCTTTTTCTTTTTCTCTTTTAACTGTCTTGATTACTGTGAAGGTTAGATTGTGCTTTTTATTTTTGTGTGTGTTATTTTCGTTTTGATTCATGATTTTATTATGTCTCAGGTTAATAGGTTTCACAATCTTCCTTTTTAAAAAGTTCCGATTTTAGAACCATTTGAAGTTTCGTCAAGAATGTAAGCACAAGAAAATTATTCCGAATTTTATCTCGTTGAAATGTAATTTACTTAGTTCTGTCAAGATTGACAAAGTAATTTTTCGGTCGAAATTGGCTCTACTTAGAGCTTCGATCCAGGAAACTAGGAAACGATTATCTTATATTGAACCACTCCACAATTTACATCTTTTCACTTTTTTAAAATTATGTTTCTGATTTTGATTGCGTTGATAGAACATCTTGGTTTAGAACCCTTCGTTCTTCGAAGAATCAGATTATTTTGAAAAAGAAAATGGATAAACCCCGTAAAAATTCGCATTCTGTTGTCTCTGATAACTTATGGGTGGTTAATAAAAATGCAGTTGTTTCCAGGTGGTATTATCCCATATGAATAAATTCTGTTTCTCTTCTCTTAAATATCCCATTCATCCTCTTATCAGTTGTGGTATTTATAAAATTAATTGCAATTGCAATCTCTCCTATATTGGACAAACGAAACGTGCTTTGAAATTCCGCTTAAAGGAACATCAGAATTATGTGAAAAAGACACAATTGAATAAATCTAGCATTGCGCAACATTATTGGGATAAGAATCATTCTTTCGATTTTAATTGTTTTCAACTTATCCCAAAATGCCCCAACCCATCAGATCTTGATTTTTGGGAATCCTTCCATATTTTGAAAAACAGTTCTCACTTAGTTAAAGATCTAAATGCTATTCCTTATTTTTCTGCTGTTTGGCGTCCATTTGTATAATTTTACCTTTTCCCATTCTAATTTATTTTTCTGATATTGCTGGCATTTTCCTTTTTTCTACTTGCCTTTATTTTCCTTTTTGTTTTCTTCATTTAGCGATTATCTTTCATTCATTCTGCTTTTTTCGTTCTTGTGGTTAACGGTTTAAGCTTGGTGTTTTTTTTTATATTATGTTAGCCTTTTGGCTTATCGTGTCGCCAATCGAATTCTTTCTTTCTTTTCGTACCTGATAGAAAGCTTCGGTTTAATCTTTGTTTTCCAATTGGATTTATTTATTTATTTATTTTTTTTTTTTTTTGGCTTAAAAATTTTCTTATTGGTGTTCGGATCCACTTTGTTTGCTTTTAAAGCTATTCGCATCTGTTCCCGGTGCTTTTGTCTGATGTCTGTGTATCCATAGGCTCCAAATTTTTCGCATTTAAAAAGGCGTTCCTTGTAACGCCGAAACACGTGTCTGTAGTATCGCTGCTTATTTGTGCCTCCTTAACGTTGCAATTTTCTCTAAAACTAGCATATAGAATCCTAAAAACAGATTATTTCTTTATAAAATTCCATATGTTGAAGAAACTAGTGAACACAATAAAGCTCTTATCTTAAAAGAGGTTACGAAGTCATGAAAACCAACACATAGGAGGTAAAAATATAAACAAAAAAAAAGAAACTTACTAATGAGACACAAAGAAATTTCAGTTGTGAACAATTTGATATCAATTAGTCAAAGGTATGGTTGCGTTGTCAATAATGTGTCTGAAAACAGCCAGATGGCATGATCAGAATGACCCTTTGGTGCTCTTGGTGGTTAATTTTCAAGTGCATTAGAGATTCGTGATAAAATTAAATTTCTAAAGCGCTGTATGCTCTAACGTATTTTCAGAAAGCCGATACAAGCTAAAATGTTTACTAATATGTTCACCTTTAATTTTTAAAATAGTTGTACTCTTTTTTATGTTACATTTAAAGGCACCTTCAGAAAAAATTTTATTAATATGATATGCAATAACACAATTCCCTTATGAAATGCTTTAAATAAAATACATTGGGTTTGTTCTTTGCAAATTCTTACTCATACATCACTGTCATTACTTTTCCAAACATTTGCAAAAAGTACGTGAATGATTTTTCTCATTTTACTTTTTCAGTTTCTGACTAAGGATATGACGTTTCTTCTTTTGTTGATAAAAAGTCAAGAAATAGAAAAAAAATACAAAGCCTGATAAAAAAAAAACTCTTCTGTCGTTAATCATAAACAAAATGCAATAAATAAACCATCGACGGAGTTGAGTTGTCAGCATACAATGGATCAGATAAGTAGATAAATAATGATTTTTAAATTATTTTTCTGCATAGTTACTCGTCTGCTTATTAGTTCCTTCAAAAATACAAATGCTAAACTAATAACTAAATAATTTCTTTAATAAACTGAAAATATTTATTTTTGCTCTAGTGTACTATAATGCAATTAAAATATAAACAGTTACGAAGGTAAATCTAACTTTTTTTTTTTAATTTTAAAAGAAATGAAGATTTTCAACGAAATATTTACATCCCTCATTCGGTAGTTTGGTATTTAAGTTTTATAACCAAAAAACAAAATCATTAAATATTTTAGACTATGAATTGCTAACGAAGCACGATCAAAAAATAAATATTTGAAGAACATGACTTTTTGCATGTTTAATTGCTCACGAAAATAATGAACATTGATAAATTATATGCTCTTCTACACGACTATAATTTAATTTATTTATAAGTAAACAAATAATGTTTAAGATACATAGGAAACAAAATCACGAAACTCGTTTAAATTGGGTCAAATCAAATTAAGGCGTTTTCTCTAGCATTTAATTCTGATTATTCTCAAAATAAGCATTATTTATTTATATTAACGCCGACTTAAGTAACAATCAATAAATATTTAGAAGCTCGTTTAAATCGGCCTTTAATGTTACGTTATACATTTGGTTTTCCGTTTGAACGCAAAAATTTTCTTTTACACTATGCAGAATGTATGAATGAAATAGTATAATAATCAGAATTATGACAAATGTTAATGCCGACGCAAATTTCTAAATAGATTTTATGCGAAAAGAAAAATACTTTTAATAAAATATGAAATATGATTACTTTTAATAATTGGAGATCGTAAAAGGATGAATGTTTTCAGAGAAAACATAAAGAGATATAACCAATTTTATTTAACTGTATCTGTGTGAGGGTTCCTTAAAGATAAAAATTACTCTTTACCGGAAAATTTGTAACACAAACGACTTTCAAGTAATGTAGTTAATTTCATTGCCACTTATTTAAAAAGTTGATCATAAAACATTTATTTATTTTTTTTAAATTACATTGCACAAAAGTTTTGCCATGTTAAAAGCTGATCGGAATTTTTCGATCAGGAAACGGGCAGCACAAAAAAGAAGAAAGAAATATTCAAAAATATATCTTTGATAACTTTTCTTCTAGATAGTTTTACACAAAAAAATATGTTCTGGTATGGACCCCACACTACTTCCTTTTACGTGTAAATTTCTTAGTAGTTGCCTTAAGTGTTAAAATAAGTGCTTGGAGTGAGCAAGGTAACAATTCAAATATTTACTCCCCTAATCTACCACGAAACAATGCAAAAAATATTTTACAATGGTTATTTTTCTAAATATTGCTGATTTTAATATCATTTAGTGAATTTTTCGCAAATTATCGCTAATAGCGCCAAGTTGAACCCAAATTCAAAAAATATTTTTTTCGCCAAATTTGCCGCCAACTTGGCGATATGTCGCCAAGTTGGCGTCAAACACTTGGCGACCAAAAGCTTGGCGACATGTCGCCAAGTGGTGGCGCCAATTCATATCACTTGAGTCTGTATTTAAATTAACATTGATTTACAACAAAAAAGGGGTAAAAGACCCCTTTAGGAACATTCGAATGCAATCACAAGGGGAGGTGCACAACTAGACCCCCCTCAGAGCCTACATACCAAGCTAGAAGTTTCTACAGCATATAGTTTTTGAGTTATGCGAGCCACATCCGCACATACGTACATACAGACGTCACGAGAAAACTCGTCGTAATTTACTCGGGGGTGGTTGAAATTGATTTTTCGGCTGTTTGTATGTTGTTAGGTACATATGCACGTGCTGACAGGTCGAAAAAACTACGCGACATTCACTCAGGGGTGAGCAAAGTCAAAATTTAGACCGAAATTTGAGTGAAATTTTTTTCGTGATCACAATACTTCCTTTACTACGTAAAAGGAAGTAAAAAGTTGATCATAAAACATTTATTTATTTTTTTTTAATTACATTGCACAAAAGTTTTGCCATGTTAAAAGCTGATCGGAATTTTTCGATCAGGAAACGGGCAGCACAAAAAAGAAGAAAGAAATATTCAAAAATATATCTTTGATAACTTTTCTTCTAGATAGTTTTACACAAAAAAATTATTTGGGAAGAACTCTAATGATTGCAAAATCATTATCTTTATTTCTTCATTTATAAATTTTAAAATTCATTGTTTTTCGATTTAGTTCATTTTGTAAACTGATCTTATCGGTTAATAATTTTGTTTAAAAGATAAATATGTTTTACTTTTTATAATTACATTACAATATTTTCTTTTTTGTTTTTTTCCTCCCTAAAAGACATGTATCAAAGTAAAAGTAAAAAAAAATCATGCAATTAACAATTGCAACAGCATAATGAAGCATATCTTTTAACGCATTAATCATTTACTCTCTACCCCCCTTATCGGAATATGAGTTCTCAAAATTGAACAACAATTAAAAAAAAGTCGCCAACATTAAATGATATTGAAATCCTTAGCTGCATTTCAAGATCCTGCTATTTTTCACTAAACTTAGCACTTTTTTTGAAAATGATACTTGATTTGAAGACCTTTTCTTTTGATACGGGGGGGGGGGGGGGCAAGGAAAAGAGGATCTAAGCTTCAACATGTGTAACCAGGGCTGCGGAGTCGGAGGAAAAATGGTCGACTCCGACTCTGGGATTTAAAAACTTCCGACTCCGACTCCTGCTTTTTTATTTATTTTTTTAACCCAAATGTGAAGAGGAAAAAACCCTAAACAAAGGTTGAAATCTGAAGTCCATTTTTAAAAGTTTCATTTTTATTCATGGTCGTAGCCAGGACTCGCTTTAAGAGAGGGGGGTAGCAAGCTGGGGTATCCCAGTTGGAGGTCATGGGAGTTCATTGTGACCTCTCAAAAAGTTCAATTTTCTCCAGAGCAAAAGACAAGTGCCGCTCTTATCATTTGACCCCGTACTGAACTATTCCTTTTCGTGTTAAATGGCTTTATTTTAAGACATTGCATTTTTGCTGCAAATATTTTTTATTCACTTGCATAAGCCCAAACATAACAATTCGTTTCACAAAGTAGACACGCCACTTTGAAGCCCTTTTAATGATCCTAGATGCTTAGGATTTGGATATTGGACGCTGAAAATTTGTATCTGTTAGTTTCAAAGATATGTTTTCGCCTCCATAAAATTTCATCCAAATCGGAGGTGGTCGGAGTCGGAGTCGACATGTTTTTCAGTGACTCCGACTCTGACTCCTTTGGTCCAAAATCAGTCCGACTCCGATTCTTCGACTCCGACTCCGACTCCGCAGCCCTGCGTGTAACTATGCTCTTTTAATTGACCTGTTTAATTTTTTTGTTATTACACTATTCGTATGGTTCCATGTAACGCAAGATATTTTTTTAATTACGTCAGCATGAAATTAGCACTTATCTTAAAATCTCCTTGATACTCAAATATTATATAACAGTTATTATTTTGTCAAACCAAGTAACTTTGTTCCACTCTGTTCATAGTTTATAGGGTTTATTCTTCTCCACCAGTATTCAAAATGAAGTTTTTCCCATCAACATTTATTAAGATTATTGTACTTAGGTATCTTCATGAGTTGTTTTAAAGTAAATATTTTGCAACGAAATGACGACTTATTATTAGTTTTAATCGAATTAAAGTGATGATCTTATTTTATGTCTAGGATAAACTAAAAAGTACAAAATGAGAAAGATACTTTTTTTGCTTTGCAGTCAGAAATGTAACTGGTGTTAAGTTATAATTTAATTTGATAAAAACAAGAAAAATATTAACACTGAAAGCACAATGCATACATATTTTACAACTGTTGTAATTGTGCAACAAAGATATTGGAAAAAGTTTTACTTTTAGTAGCGTAATGCAATTTTTAAAACACTCAAAATTAAAATAGTACATAAAGCGATAGAGTTAAACATAAAAGCAATTAAAGAAAAACAGTTTAACTAATGAAAACGATCCATTTGCTGAAAGTTTCAAAAATAAGAAAGTTAGGAACGCTGAGGTCAAAAGTTAAGTTTGTACAAAGTTTCATTTTATATTAAGAAAAAGTGTAAGGAAATATTGTGTTTTAATAAGTCATACTTTTTTTTTTTTATATTGATACTATCTTAAACCGCAGTAGTAAGATCTAATGAAAATAGCTTTTTTTGCGCACTGATAGTTTTTCCGTAAATATAAATTTTCTCCCTTAAAGTAATTTTGTCTCCGTTGAAAATGTACTTTTGTCCCTTAAAGTAATTTGATCTTTGTGGAAAGTACTTTTTGTGCCTTAATTTAGGATTTAAAGTAGAAGTACAAATAAAACATTACTTTCTGCACCAAAAAAATATGGGAAGTTCAAACCACTATTTCACACAGGAATAGTTAAGTTACTATATTGTTATTCAAAGCAATTAATTATCATTCGGAGTACATTGTCACTTTATAACTTCATACATTCAGACTACAAAACAGTTAATACAATGTTTTCTCTTAGTACTTACTTTGATTTAGATGTTTGGTATTTTTTCATTTAAAAACAAACATCTTTAGATTGAATCATCTCATTTGTACTTTATTTACAACTTGAGCATTTGCAAGTAAGATACGAGAGTAAAAAAAAAAAAAAATATCATTAGACACTGTATTGCATGAGTTTTAACATTACCACATAAAAAATAGCAAGTATCGAATTTCTGATAATTTACTGCTATTGCATACTTAAAAGTGATATACATTTTATGTAATAAAATGTTATATCACTTTTAAGATGAATATCATGCTAAAAATTAAGAGTAAAATACTCAGCAATATACTATTACGGCAAAAAAGATATAAATCGTGTGTCCTTAATCATGTTAATAACACAGTTACATTTTTGTTGTCGAAGAGAAGAGGAGGAGTTTTATTCTTAAATTATTTAAAATTTGAATTTATTTGAAATGTTTCAACAAACATAAAATATCTTATTTACCATAATAAAAATTTTAATACAAATTAAAATATTACACTACAAAATATTTCTCTTGACTTGATAAGAAAAACACATCATTAAAATGAGATTTCTTAATTAGGATTAAAAGGAGCGTAATTTTTGTAATTAGAAATTGCAAGTTGAAAAGACTTTAAGACTATTGTTGAAAGAATCTGCTAATTAAATATGCATTCAGATGCTGCTCTTGATAAAAACAGCAAAGAAATGTAAATTTATCCTCTACGTTCCCGTAAAATTAATTCTTATGGATAATGATTCGCATTTCAAAAATTATTTTGATTGTTAATTTTTAATTCATATTTATTTCGCAGTTTTGGTAGCACGGATGCGATTTTCTTTTTTGTTTTTCCATAAACAAAATTTTAACGTTCTTTTATGAACATATTTCGTTTTACTTCTGATTCAAAACTCCATAATAAGTAAGTTAGTGTTAAAAGAGTCAGGTAAGACATTGTAAAAATGGTAAAAAAAGAAATGATTTCCCTTTCTTATGTTTTACCATCATTTTTCTTTAGTAAAGATACCGTACTAAATAAATTGGTAAATAATAAATGATGGTAAGCAGGAAATGATTTTTAGTGGAACGTGGTTTAATCGTGGTAGTAATAGATAATCCTTAATTTCACTGATGAATTGGGAATTTTAATTTTTAAGATAAGTAAACTTGAGCCGGTCGAACTTTGTTTTTACCATCTAATATTTTTTAGGCAATTTTCAGACATTAACGATGCTTTTTCATCGAAATATTAAATGTTAGCTTTTAGTAAAAGCTTAAATACACTGCAGACTTAATGCTGCAAAATGTAAAGGTTTTTCGCAAGCTGAAATTTATGCTTATTAATACCAATTTTGTTGCAAAAAATACGTTTTCAGGCTTAGACTGTTTGAAAAAGATTTTAAAGTTCAGAAGGAAATCAAAAGAAAAAAAAACTAACTCATTTACTTTTCAAAAATGAAATAAAAATCAATTCAATTGTAGGTTGAAATTTTTCGAAAAGTTTTGTTTAAGAAGTAATTTAAATATTAGCTATTTATTTTTACACAAAAATGGTTTTAAATAAAGCAACTTCTATTTTTCTCTTCAATAATGCGATTAAATTAAATTGCTTGTAATTGTTTTAATTAATAAAATTTAGTTTCCTTCATATATGATTCATGCTTAAGTACAAATTAAATTATTTGCTTAGCGTGAAAGCTCAATTTATACTGCATAAAAGTTTCTAAATTTATTTGTTCATTTCTTTTGCTGCTTCTACAACAAGTCTGAAAAACTTATTTGTTCGAAATATTTTCTAATCTTAAAATTTTTACTAAAAAATCTGTTTGAACAGGTAATGAACCCATTTTGTGAAATTGAAGGGTTTGCTTTTTTTGGACGTTAAAAAAAGTTATCTTAAGTTAGAATACATATATTTGTCTTTGTGCAATACGGATACATGCATGAAACCTCTACTTAGAAAACAGGGCATTATAAAAAAATTCTAAAAAATGTACTAAAGAGAAATAAAATAAACAGTAAACAAACCTGATTTCTTCATATCTTACAACACTGATTTTTCAACGCAGGCCTGATTCCAGGCGAAGCTGCTCTAGATGAGAACGCTTCGTCGTATTACAGGTGAAGTTAAAACAATTGTCGATTTTCATATCGTTCTGTAGATGTATGCCTATCATTCTGTTATAGCCTTTTAGGACAATTAACGAAGAGAGCAAAATCAGCTCTAGGGAAAGAAAATCGTAAAAAATCGGTTGCTTACAAATAATCTTAAGAAACTTTTTGATATTAGTTTCAGCCCTGAACATGTTTCACAACCCCTTAACCTAAGTGTGGAGGATAGATTTCATATTGTTGTCGGACTCATTTTATCACTAAAAGTAACCCATATAACTTGATCTTAAGACATTTTTCTTATAAGCATACGAATAATCTTTATCCTGAACTGGGAACCACACTACTAGTTTAGTAATTTAAAAAAATCTCAAATAGGAAGCAATCAAAAGACAAATAAAAATCGAAATAGCATCACGAGACAAAATTTTGACGAAAAAATTATTTGTCCTATGTCCGTCTGTTTTCAAGATTTCGGTCTTAAAACTCTTTAATTTTACTAATGGTCTCTACTTTGGCGACTTTTCTGAAAATTTCGCAATTTCGCCGTTTGTATCCATCCATCTACGAATAGCGAGAAAGAAGGCTTCCATTATTCGCTAAAATTTGCTAAATTGGACGACTTTTCTTAAGAATTTCGGCAGACTTATGTTTCAATAAGGGGGACACAAGGGCAAAAATGGATGAGTCCGAAAAGATAATTTACAATGCTCTCTCGATAGTCACTTATTTTATTTTTAGTTTCATTATTACACTTTCGCGAGTATTCTTGGAGAAAATGATTAGCTTTGCATTTACACTGGTGGCTCTTGTATGGGAGACTGCATTAACTCCGGAGAGGCTGTCTACTCCAAACTTTTTGTTCTCTTTGCACTAGTGGAATGGTTTAGACATACCGTTGAGGGTGAAAATAGAGACCAGTCACGTAGCTGTCTCTCAACTTTTATGCCACATAAACTACTTTTCAAGAGTAGTCATTTTATAAGATTCGATTGATTATTCCACTAAATTCTCATCTGTAGTCACAAGAAATTGAAAATCTCTCTTGCAATCTCTATCGGACAACATAAACCTCCATTGACTTCCATGGGATCGAAGTAAACTAGAATATAGGGGAATGAAAAGGCTGACTTTTGGAATAAAAAAGGAGCATCGATTTTACAAACTGCTAATTTTTATGCGTCGTTTTTAATAATGCAAAGTTTATTATATAATTACGTTTAAGAATATAACTTGAAAAAAAAGAATTATCAATAAGGAGCTCCCAGAAATTCTGGTGAAAATATATCCAAAATATTTCTGACTGACCTAGAATGAAAGCTGTAGCAGAATTCTGTCAAGCTACTAGTCATGAGTGCCGAGATAGACATTTGTGCATTACGTAATCGCATTTAAGAACCCATACTGCATGCTCTGTAATCTTCAGGAACCTATAAAAAGTACTCGTTATTTTATTGTTATTTTTTGTTCATTATTTAATTTGTTTTGAAGTCAAAACTGTTTTTTTTTTTTTTTTTGAACTCGTCTTTTCAAATAAAAAAAAAGAGTTTATAGAAATAAACAATTTTAAAACCACATAACGCATTGAATGCATTTTTTTAAAATTCATTTATCAAAAATTAAGGAATGCGGTGCACAACGTTTTCAAACATTATACCTGTATCCCAAATTTCATGCTTCTAATAGAAAATTAAATAGCATTTATAGTCATATCTAAGTCATTCTTGACAGGCACTTCTTAATATAATGGCTTAAGTGTGCCATATTCCTTATAGTGCTGTTACGTTAAAATTACAGCCATTGCTTTGGAACGAAACAGCTGTTCAAAGTGTACAAGATAAGTATCAAACACCATTAAATATCACTAATACACATTTCCCCATTAAACGAAAAAATTGGGTTTAAGGTATAATTCCTAGAAATTTCTTTTCGATACGAGGCAAACGAAAAACCAACCAACAACTGAATGGATCACTGAACACTCTCCTTGGACTAACAGGATTACAAGCAATATCAATATCAGATTATCCGGAAATCTTTCCTAAAAGTTTCCCTAAGTTAGAAAAGAGTAAGGTATTCCATTTGTTGGTATAAAATCAAATGTGTTATTAAACTGTTATGAAGAAATTGGTATAAAATATTTTTTAAAATCCAGAGTTAATTTACTGTAAGTTTTGCAAAATGAATATTTTTTTTCGTTGAACTAGAGCATTAATTAAATAAGTTAGAAAAGGCAAGTGTAAATTGCTTTAAATATACAGAGTATTAACGTTTAACATGTAAGACTTTCGATTTCAAACTGTCCTCGATGCAGATTTTTTAATTGCAAACATTTTCGAAATAAGGTACATGATTAAGATGTATAAAGTTTAAGACGAAAAAAAAAAGTGAAAAAAATACAAAATCCAACTTTTCATATGGACTTCGGGATCTTTAACTTAAAAAGCATGAAAAAACAATTCAACCAAAAAAATATCAACATTAGTTCGACCAATAGTCACCGAGATATAAGACGCAGCCTTTTTGATTACACCACTTTACACTCGTAGTGAGAGGGGGGGGGAGCGGCTAACAAAGGTATTTAGTTCTACGTATGCATAAAGCTTTTGCAGTGTAGTTTTGTATAACATTGTAAACTACTTATATTTATTTTTCAAAAGCGGTGAAAAATATAAATATAAATCTTTTTTAGCCTACTTTCCCGTTAAAAATAAAAGAAAGACGAAAAAAGTAATAAAAGTAGCTTAATGCATCTAAAAAATATCGCCAAGTCCAAAAAATAAAAAGGTAAAATGAATATCGAAAAATTAAAAATTTGAAAGTAGGGTATTGAGATGGGGAACTTTTGAATGAACATTCCGATTTGGACAAACTTTTTTTTGTTGGAAAGATCTCGGCGAGTACAGCTCATTCCCATATTTGATTTTTCGATTTGAACAATTTTTGGTTCAACTTTGAACCGTTCAAACAACTTCTTCCGCGATGCTAACTTTTGAGTGAACAGTCCGATTTGAACAAACTTTTTTTGTTCGAAAGATCTTTTCAAGGATACTTCATTCCCGTATCTACATTTTCGATTTGAACAATTTTTCGTTTAACATTGAACCGTTCAAACAAGCTGTCACCCCTAATAACTTTTGAATGAACAGTCCGATTTAAACAAACCTTTTTTTTGTTTGAAGCATCTCAGCAAGGATACTTTATTACCGTATTTAAATTTTCAATTTGAAAACTTTTGGTTCAACATTGACTCGTTTAAGCAACCTTTCTCCACCTAATAACTTTTGAGTGAACCGCCCGAATGGAATAATTTTTTTTTGTTCGAAAGATCTCAGCGAGTGCAGCTCATTCCCATAGTTGATTTTTCGATTTGGACAGTTTTTGGTTCAACTTTGAACCGTTCAAACAACCGGTCTCGCGATGCTAACTTTTGAGTGAACAATTCGATTTGAACAAACTTTTTTTTGTTCGAAAGACCTCTTCAAGGATACTTCATTCCCGTATCTACATTTTCGATTTGAACAATTTTCGTTCAACATTGAACCGTTCAATCAACCTGTCACCCCTAATATCTTTTGAGTGAACAGTCCGATTTAAATAAACTTTTTTTTTGTTCAAAGGACCTCAGCAAGGATACTTCATTACCGTTTTAAATTTTCAATTTGAACACTTTTTCGTTCAACATTGAACCGTTCAAGCAACCTTTCCCCACCTAATAACTTTTGAGTGAACCGTCCGAATGGAATAAACTGTTTTTTGTTTGAAAGATCTCGGAGAGGTTTTCCCATACATTCCCATATTTCGCTTTTTGATTTGAACCATTTTTCGTTCAATATTGAACCGTTCAGAAAAAAAAATTAACATTAGCGTCTACGGGGAATTTAAGTTGAATGTTGAACTTAAAGTCGGATTTCCTTCAAACTAATTTTGTAAGAAAATGGTTTTGATAAATAATGTTTGTAAAGTACTTTTCTGAGTAATCTTCTGTGAGGACTCTGATTCCGACTCCGACTCCGCAAACATGGCGGAAATTCAGGCTTAGAAAAAAAATTACTGACTGTGCAGACGATTTTTTGTTTATTTATTCATTTGTTTTATTTTATTTATTATTATTTTTTCTTTTTTTGGCAGACGATGTTTTTTTTGTAACAAATTTTTTTTATTCACGAGAACATTTTATTCGTTATTTATATTTAACAACTGACAACAGATTAAAAGTGAAATTCGAGACATTTTATTACGGGACGAGTTTTTTTTTCTTTTTTTTTTTCTTTGATAAAATGTGTTTTGATGCTCTTTGTACTTTTATTTATTTATTTATTTATTTTATTATTATTATTTTTTTTTTTTTTTTAAACGATGATGGATTTTTTCTATGGAGGAACTGTAACAATTACACTCTTTAAAAGGTGCGACAAAACTTTATTTATTCGTTAATTACTTTTTACGTGTCTATTTCATCTGATGAAAGGGGTATATTTTGCTTTTCGAAATCAGCTCTAAGTGCTAAAAAGGTATGTTTGACATAATTTTAAGTCTCAGATAATCAAGAGAATAATGATCAGATGCGAGAATGCCGATGTCGATGTACGGGAAAGTAGGCTCGTTTAGTTCTTGACAGAACTTCTTGTTTTTTTTTTTTTTTTTTAATTCGACCACTTGTTATTTTTCTTAAATTGCGATATGCTTCAATATCATCTTTTACACTGTTCCTCAAAAGTTAAAACTCGAATAAGTCCTTGGGTTTTGGTAGCAAATCTTCCATACGATTTGGGTTGGAATTGTTTTCAATGGAGATTGTTTTCCTGAACATAATTTAGGGGTCCTATAGTCCGTGTAAAAATTTATTAAAAAAAAACCTGGAAAATTTGGACAGTGATTATGGCATAACTGCAAAAAAAGAACTGTTGTTTTTCCAGTACAACAATGGCAGTCGAGGTTCCAATTTAAAACTAAAATACACAGTAGTAAACTGTAAAACTTGCAATTTTACAGTTTATTACTGCAAAACTAACAATTTCACAGTTCATTACTATAGAATGTAACTGTAGAAACAACAGTATAATACTGGCAGCATATGTTCCAGCTTAAAACTTTAAAATGCACGGTAATAAACTGTAAAACTAGCAACTCCACAGTTTATTACTGTAAAATTAGCAATTTTTACAGTTTATTACCATAACATTTGCTGTATTATACTGTAAAAACAACATTCAATTTTTACAGTGCACAAGAACAAAGATTACAGAAACGCAGCTTTCCCCAGATGAACTGCCCAAAATGAACTCTGCCAATTAGCATGTGTTGGAACTCGGAAGAACTGAAAAAAAAAAAAAACTTTTATTAGTCTACATTTAATGCAATTACAAAAGATATTAATCATATAATTTCAAGTATGTTATTCTTATCACGGAAAAAATCTTCTGTATGCATTATTCGAAGTAAAGGATTCAGAAAATCAATCTCTCAAATTTTTTTTTCACCGCACTTCCTAATACATCATTGTCGTCTTGATTTTTTTTTCGTCGAAAGCACTTTGATTTTTTCCTCTTTTGTCCTTAATCATGGATTGATGGATTGAACACTTTTGCCTTCGGTCCCTATAAATAGAGATAGAAAGACAGCTTCTCAAGAAATAAAAGAAGTATCACCAAGCTTAGTTAATCACAGAAACTGATGTAACAAGTGAACCAACAAAAGAGTTGAGTTGTCTGTTTGCGGCAGGTTGGACGGGCTGTGAGTAATCTCCTTTTTCTGTGTATAAGCTCCAAATATAAATGCGATATTGAATGTAATATTTTTACTGATGGGAAAAAAGAGTTACAACAAAATGGTCTGACGGGAATACTACCTAGGGTAGTTTTAATTAGATTAATTGAGAGAGTTATAATACGAAAATAATAGAATTGCTCTTAACAAAGAGCGCTGAGCCTTTTGTAGAACATTAACAATCATTCCTTATTATTTTAAAATCGATAGTACTTAAGGATTTGAACCAAAAAGCCAATCCAATGATGGAAACAGAGTTAGATATAGCTTGTTCAAGAGCGCAAAGCTTTTTCTTTCTCTTTCATTAATCAAAAACCCTCACATAAGTCCATTCTGTAAATATTTATTTATAGGATTAAGAAACACAAAGGAATGAAATCTAATTAAAAACAATTAAAAACTATCAAGTACCATTTTTCTCATTGCGGCAACTAGAAACAGTAATACACAGTCCAGTTACATTCATGTGACCACCCGTCAAAAGCCAGAATAATTCTACTTTTCTTAGAACGGACTGCTGCGAGACGTACAGGAAGAGAGTCAATTAGGTCCGTGAAGGTGTTTCTTGGGAAATTGAGCCATACCGAGTCCAATGCCGTGGTCAGCTGCGCTAGATTACGCTGGTGAGGACCCATGTCGCGAACAATCCAATCGAGATGGTCCCACTAATTCTCGATTGGGCTTAATTCAGGTTAGTTTGATGACCAGGGGAGAAAGGTAAACTCATCCTGGTGTCCTTTGAACCACGCATGTTCACTGGCAGCTGAATGGCACTTTGCATTGTCCTTCTGGTAGATGCCATCATCCTGAGGAAAAACACTATTCATATAGGGGTGGACATGCACCGCAAGGGCAGATGCGAGCTTGAATTAATCCATCGTGCCTTCCACAATGATGAGTGAACTCATAGAGCCCCAGGAAAACATTCCCCAGACCACAATGCTCCTTTGGGCATTTCACGGTATTTGAGTCACACGGGTGTCCGTAACAAAACTTTTTAAAAGATTAAAACTTTTATATATATTGAAAAAAGACATTCTAAAGTATATGAATATCATATTGTTTTCATAGTTCACTTTATATTATGTTTGTAACTGCACTCAAAACATTGAAAATGCAATTTTCACTGTTACGGACTCTACATTGGATTTTTCTTTAAAAACTAAGCTTTTATTACGGACTCTACAGTCATCATTTTCACAATCCATAATTTTTTATAGAAAGCCCTTTTTCAATTAAAATTGTTAGCTATATTAGAGGTGAGCCTTTACTTTATCTGACTCAAGTACCAGTTTTGGCTTAAAAATCGGTTTAAGCCAGATTTAAAGAAAAATTCAATGTAGAGTCCGTAACAGTGACAATTGCATTTTCAATGTTCTGAGTGCAATTACAAACATAATATAAAGTGAACTATGAAAACAATATGACATTCATATACTTTAGAATTTACTTTGTCAATAGATATTAAAATTTTAAATTTTTAAAAAGTTTTGTTACGGACACCCCTATGTCACAAATACCGTGAAATGCCCCTTCTGCCTCCAGCTTTGACCGTTCCAGCAATGGTTGCAGGGTGTTTGGTTCCAGAGGTTTCACGCCTTCTAATCCAACATCCGCCTGTCCGATTGACCATAAAACGTGATTCATCAGTAAATACTACCTGTCCCCACTCAATGGACGTCGAGCTAAGGTACTGGCGTGCAATTTCCAGGGTTCGTCGTCGATGAACAGTAGTGAGCATAGGTGCGTGAACCAGTCTTCTGCTTCAGGAGCCTAGACGCCGTAACGTCTGCTAAACAGTAGTGTGAGAGACGATGTTGGTAACCCATTGGTTCATCTGGGGGGTCAGTTGCTCAACGGCTGCCCGTCTATTGACCCGAACGCATCTCCGCAGCCGTCATTCGCCTCTGACATATATGGCTCCTGAAGCAACACATTTAATATGTCGCTGATTTTGAACAGCCCCATTTTGACATGCACGGTACACTTTTAAGGCAAGAGAAAAGCTCAAAAACTCACCCGTTTTGGAAATGTTTCCGCCCTTGACCCGAAAGCCAATGATCATGCCCTTTTGTACGTCCTATAAATCGCTTCGTTTTTGCATTACGTCAACCGTAGAAATATTTTCCAAATCTCTCACATATCCTTTATATACCCTCAACTGCACTGTGTTACCAAGTGCCTTCTGTAATTGGTTATTTAACGTCGACGTCAAACGTACGTGGTGGTCACATTAATGTGACTGAACTGTGTATACTGTATAACCCTTATTGCAAACTAGTATAAAACAGAAAATGAAAAAGTTTGCAGATCAAATACAGACCTAAATCCATATGCTTCAAGTATTTTCTAATGGATAACTACATATGGAACTCAAGGCATAAAAATATAATCATTACGAAAAATACTTCAGATTTAGTTAATATTTGCTTAATGAGATGAACCCTTACTGAACTTTTTTCCCTTCTCAAAACTACGTATTTTAGTAGCACTGGCTCACAGTAGCCTTTTAGTACATTGAGTAATAATAGTGCAAAAGTATCCACATTAAATCAAATTAGCTAAAGCCTAAAATGTTAGTTAACGATCTTTTTACTTCTCGCGAAGTAAATATCTTCGTTAAACCTATATGTACACATATCAGAGAATGTACACACGAAACTGAGAGTACCAAAATACATATTTCGTGTAAGAGTAATGCCGCGCTAAAAGATTTTTATTAAAATACACATAGTAACAAAGCCAAATCTTCAGTATCACTTCGTGATAGCCAATCAATTGGAGCTCGACAGTTCCAATGCAGGTTTTCTTTGAAAATTCACTTTAACATTACATGGATCATTACTCGGAATTCAATTGACGTTCTGGTATTAGGAAATTTTCGAAGCCACCCTTGTGTGAGAGAGAGTACGTGTGCGTGTATGAGAGAGAGAGCACGTGTGTGAGAGAGAGCACGTGTGCGAGTGTGTGTGGGAGAGAGCACGTGTGCGTGTGTGTGAAAGAGAGCACGTGTGCGTGTATGTGTGAGAGGGAGAGCACGTGTGCGTGTGTGTGTGAGAGAGAGCACGTGTGCGTGTGTGAGAGAGAGCACGTGTGCGTGTGTGCGAGAGAGCACGTGTGCGTGTGTGCGAGAGAGCACGTGTGCGTGTGTGTGAGAGAGAGCACGTGTGCGTGTGTGTGAGAGAGAGCACGTGAGCGTGTGTGTGTGAGAGAGAGCACGTGTGCGTGTGTGTGAGAGAGAGCACGTGTGCGTGTGTGTGAGAGAGAGCACGTGTGTGTGTGTGTGTGAGAGAGAGAGAGAGAGAGAGAGTTTTGTATGCGTGCGAAAAACTGAGGAAGGAATATTGTGTTATTTTTTTTCATTGTAATTCTTAATTTTCTACAGCCTTGAGAACTAGATTTTATTTGTGTTTAATTTATTTTTATCGGTAAAAATAAGAGATATTCAAGAACTCCCATGTAAGTGAGTTTAGAGGAAGATAAAAAAGGAGAAAACTTTCTAGTTGATTACTTTAGCTTATCGCTGACTTAATTAGGTTACGTAATGCACTTACTTCGAGACATTGTTAACGCTTCTGCAATTTCAGAACATGCAAAAATAATTAGCACTAATTACTACGTCAATGCTTCTTTACCAATATGTGTATGGACTTTTCTTTTTAATTAGATCTAGATGATGTGATTTTACTGTGTTTATTATTTTCTCAGTTCAATAGGAGAGACTTTCAGTTTTCTTCTACATGGGAAGATATTTTACGGTCGTTTTCGACTACCTACATTTGTTTAAAAGAAGCAGCAAATGAGCGCTCAAGTTCAATTTCAGTCTTTTTTTTTTTTAGATCTCTAACATTGGATTGTTAGTAATAAGAATTGCATGTAATTATTTAAAGAAAG
Source organism: Uloborus plumipes (assembly GCA_038373865.1). Lineage (NCBI taxonomy): Eukaryota > Metazoa > Arthropoda > Arachnida > Araneae > Uloboridae > Uloborus > Uloborus plumipes. Next base: position 99,230 of record JAXGGA010000686.1, read on the forward strand.
AAGACTATTTAAATGCCATAGCTGCAGGGTTTCACAAATATTCAAATAAAGAGTAGCTCAAAAACACAAATAAATTAACGTATTAAAAAGTAAACGAATGAAGGAAAAGTATATTCATTCAGTTTCCAGTGAATGAATATATTTAATTTTAATTCGTAGTTACAATATTTTCTTTTTGTACCTTAATACAGGTAAAAAATCACTGTCAACGTATATTTATACTTGATGTTCCATTTACCTTGTATGACCTTTATTTTCGCAACCGTTTGCTTTAGATGCACATTTCCAATTGCAAAATTGCTCTCAATGAGGTGAAGAGTTTAGATAATAAAAGTTTGCAGCGAAGAAAAAAAAGTCAGGAAATATGAAATGTATTTTTTTATACTGGCCTCTAGGTCCCGTAACTTATATATAGGGAAAGCAAGAGCATAACAAGTTTTGTTAAGTAAGTTGTTGTTATAAGTAAAAGCGTTTTGTATACACCACTTAACACTTGCTGTCAATAACACCGTATTGGGGAAACATATACTCACTTAAAGCTTCAGTATAATAACAACCGGTCAGTATACTGAAAGAGCAATACGCTCCGATATTATTTTATGCATCGGGCAGTCAAAATTTGAACTCAATTAGCTATTTGAGTTTTAATCGCAAATCTTTCAACTTTTTGCGTTGGAATAACTTTTGATGGAGATTTATTTCTTAAACATAAATTAGAGGACCTGAAGTCCGCATGAAAAGTTCGATTTCGTATTTTTTGACCTCCTTTTTTCATTTCTCTCTCTCGTCAACCTTTTAATTTATCTACTCTACAACTCATTTTGAGCATTTTTGCAACTGGAAATAGGCATAAAAGACAAACAGTTGCAAAAATAAAGGTCATGCGGGGTAAAACGGAACACCCTGTAAACACAAAACTAAATAACTTAATTAAATTAAATTGAATTATGTGCTCGTTGTGCAGGATATTTTCAGCCTTTAGGATATATTTTTTATTTTTAGTTACAATCATTGCTTATAATAATGCCTGTGACATAACTAGAAGATTTTCACTCTACTCGTTGTGTGATTGGTGTATGGTGGTTCACGTAGTCCATAGCTTACTCTGGGGAGAAGACTAATTCAGGCGATGTCATTTTAATGTTGTTTGACGTCAGTTTTTGTCTTATTATAGGTAAATAAAGAATCACAAAAGCCATTGATTTATTTTTAATATTTTTATTTTGTTTCATTTTTTATTCGTTTTTAGCAGACGATTAAACTTTCTCACCACTACATTGGTTATTTTTTCCGTTTGATTTATTTTACTTTATATCTTTACATATTTTAATGCAGCCGATAAATCTTCTCATCTCATTTTTTTCTGCAAACCATGAATCGTATTTCATCAGCAATAAAATACTATTTGATTTTACATTTTTACAGACCTTTTGTTTATAATTAGACGTTTGGAAAATACGCTAATATATACTTCTCATAAATCATTCATTTATTTATTTATTTTTTACAGACAGTAAATCATTTTGCATCATTATGACTGATTCTTCTTTTTTCATAAAAATTCTTAACATAAGTTTCTTGGAAGCTTATAGCTGTTTAGTCGAAGTTGATAGACACATAGAAAAAGGATTTTTTATTCTGACTTAAAATCTTTCTGTTTTTAGTGTTAGATAAATCCTTGAATCTATACTAATAATATAAAGCTGTAGAGTTTGTTTGTTTGCTTGAACGCGTTAATCTCAGGAACTACTGGTTCGATTTGAAAAATTCTTTTTGTGTTGAATAGTCCATTTATCCAGGAAGGCTTTAGGCTATAATAGTTATTGTTATAACTAAAAATAATATTGTAAAAAATAATAAACTCTACGAAAAGAATTAGTTTCCTCTCTTCTCGAGAGATGGCGCTCATAAAGAGTATTGCTAAGCTTTTGCAACTGTGGAAGCGCCCTCTACATTCAATGGTTGACAATCAAGCAGTTGCTCTTGCCTTTTAATGTGGATTAGTTTCCACTCTTCTCGAGAGATGTCGTTCGTTAAAATTATTTTTTTAGCAACTGTGTAGAGAGCGCTGGTTGACAATTGCTCTAGCCTCGAGAGTCTTGCCTCTTGCCACATGGCTCAGATCACGAAATGGTTTTCGTGTTTTTCTTTGATATTCAGGTATATAATTTGTTTTGTAGGATTTTTCTATTAACTTTTGTCTTCCTTATTTCTGCATTGTTAGTATTTGTTCTTCATTTGTAGTTGTTCTTTGCAACTTTATTATTATAGTGTACCTCAGGTACTTAACTAAGCACATAATTTAAAACCATAGTATATTTATATAGGGTATTGTTTTCTTATTCTTTTGACTTTTTTTTTCTTATGTAATAGGTAGGTAAGTAGGTTTCAAATGAGTCAAACCTTCTTTTTTTTAATGATTTAAGATAGTTACTAATCTAAGTAAATAATATGATTCGTCATATTTTTGTAACGTTTTTACTATTTTGTATCATTGGTACTAAACACATAATTTAATTGCATAGTATTTTTATATTTGGTAGTGTTTAATTATTCTTTTAACGTTTTTTTCCCTTATGTAGCACATATATACGTTGGCTTCAAATGAATCTAACTTTTTTTTAATAGTTGCATATAGTTACTAATCTAAATAAATAATTTGATTTGTCATGGTTTAGTACAACATGGGTACTTATCTAAACACATAATAAAAGTGCGTGGTATTTTTACATTGGGTATTGTGTTGAATAGTACATTTATACAGAGGTAGCCCGTGCAACGCCGGGCCATGTAGCTAGTTCATAATAATCCCATAGTCTTCATTAAAACAAGTTCATTATCTCTAATAAACATATGTTCTACTTCCTCTAGTACTTGAAACACATCTATTTCTACTAACAATGCATGCAAATAGTTTCTGCTTATACTGCTTAGAGAATATATCACTGCACCTTTGCTCTAAATTAGCATAGTATTTTTAGTTCCATTAAAATAACCATACAAAATGTGTCAAACATTTAGCGCAATGTAATGAAACACATAAAAGTAATTTAATGCATTTATGTACACACTAATTTTAGCTATCTCTAAGACAGTTCGAAGAAATACGGAACGGATAAATAATGTCACTAATTATCTTAACACGAATAACGTTTTTAGATAAAACGAGCGAAGTAAGTTGTCCCTTAATGCCTATTTAGAAAGAATTATTGCAGAGAAGTGACTAAAGTAGCGTTTAATTTTATCAGCATCGCTAAAAGCAGCAGCTTGTATACCGAAAGGAAATTATTACTAAAGCTGGATAATAGGGTGGAGCGAAAAAAACAAAGTTTTTATTTTCGAATCGTAATAGTGCGGAAAAGTTGCGATTGGTGAAGAGTTACTTAACAAAACAAAAATTTTTGAAATCGGATAATATCTTCCGTTCCCGCAACGAGCCTGAAATTTTGAAAAAATGAAAATTTTCATGTGTTTTTAGCGATTTTTTAAAATTTTTGTTTTAATGTTTTATTTTAATACTCTTGGACGGAAAAGTTACGTTTGGTGAAGCCTTCTGAAATTTTGAAAAACATATTGAAATCGAATAATACCTTCTGATACAGGAACAAGCCAGAAAAACCAAAAAATTATAAAAGTTCAGTTTTTTTTGGGGTGATGAAAACAAATTAAAAAAAATATGTTCTCATTTTTTTTGTCGTTTTTACCCGGTATCATAGCGTAAAGCCTTTTAAAAAGCACTATATTACTCTTAAACATTAATTTTTTTCTTGATTTTTCAGGTATCTTCTAAACATGCAAAACTACCATTTTTTACAACAATGAAACATTTTCAAATAATCGAAATTTATAAAATATTTTCCAAAATTTCTGCAATCCAGTACAAAAATCCACTAAATAAAGCACCCACTCCTAAAATAAGCGCTAATTTTAATCACTAAACTATAAACATTTTTAATATACCTAACTAATTATATACAGTTTCTTAATCCCCTTTTGTAGTCTGTGCCTTCTATAATTATGTTACCTAACTTAACTGACTACCCACAGAATCCTTTAACATTAATTTAATTAGAAACTAATTTTAAAATTAAAACTTCTTTAAAATTAAACCTAGTTAGGTTAGGTAGTGTATAGAATGAGACTGCAAAATGCAATTAAAAATTCAGAAACTAACATATAATAAGGTAGGTATTAAAATAGTTTATCGTTTAGGGATAAAAAATATTGTTCATCTTCTGAGTGAGTGTTTTGTTCAATGGATTTTTGTACTGAAAAAGTTAAACTTGATTTTTTATTTTTCGTAGAAAAAATATATGTGTTTGTCAATGTAATAAGAAAACATGGAAAAATATTCAAAAAAATTTAACTCTAAATTTTCACCCCTTTCTAATTAAAAATAGTTTTGTTGCCAAATGGCTACACCATGCATTCAACAGATAAAAATGATTGTAAATGATAGTCTTGAAATTAGTTCTTTTTTGTAAAAAAATAGAGGAATTGAACATTTGGTGCACTGTACTCTTGTAATCCTTTACATTTTGACATTATACATTATTTTTTATATGTACTTGTACTTTCCGATGATCAATTCTGTCAAATCTGATGTCTTTTGGAGGCTCTCTCGCGCAAGCTTTCTTTCTTTTCTCTCTCTCTCTTTTTTTTTTTTTTGGTTTGTAACTAGTTCCTCTGTAGCTACTGGTCTCTTTTCAATACGCTTTTATTAATTTCACATGTGGGTTTGTTTGTATGTATGTATGTATGTAACTCTGAATAAAAGATAAAATTTACGTTCTTTGCAAATATAAAAGTAATATATTTAATATTATTTTTAATACTAAAGGCTAAACTGTATTGCATATTGATGTATTATAAGTACATGTAAACTTAAGTGCAGATATTCAGTAGTTTTGAAAATCAGAGGGAAACCCGTGATGATCACAGCGCATTCCAATGTAAAAGCGTATTTTTTAGTTTTTTTTCAAAACTATATTTTAAAATTATTAATGACTACTTGTCCGTGTAAGCACAATGTTTGTGTTAACTGAAATCTAAAATGAACACGTTTTAAAGGCTTTTCCCTATTGATTTTTTATTTGTTCCCTCTGTTGAACATCAACTAAGTATTGATAATTTCGAGGTCTTATAAACGGTAGAACAGCCGAAAGTACCACTTTTGGGTCAGCATGATTATATTATAACTTTCAAAAAGAGAAAGAAGCTAGCGCGAAATATAAACAAAGCACATTATGAACTATAGAGATGAATCGAAGTGTTCTCTGGATGCTTACTGCATAATGTTGCCAAATGGCTACAGACGCGTATTATGTCCTAGATTTTTTCCAAATAATTATTTTGATGTAAAACGCATCCTCAACGAAAGATAAATGTTTATTTTATTCATGTTATTTTTTTAAAAGACGAAGAAAAATATTTCATTGTAAAAAATAATTTCAAAACATGGTAGTTGGAGTGATTTTAAAAGCTATCCATATGTATTCATTTAAGAGCATGTAACAGACCAGTGCTGCCATGTATGGAGGATAAATGGTGATAATTGCTTGAAATATACCCAATACTTGCTTTTTATGCATTGAGTTGCCTTATGACTACATTCTGCTATTCATAAGGAGGACAAATTGTCCATGTAGCCAATTGGCAACACCATGCAGTGTAGGGTTAAAGGATTCTGTGGGTAGTCAGTTAAGTTAGGTAACATAATTGAATCGTTTATTTCGAAAAGGTAACATCTCTATTTTGATCTCCTCTGTCTCTTTAGAAAATTAAACAGCGCACGGTTATATTTTTGAATGTCATAATCAATGAAAAAATGCCTTTAGTTAAGTACACAATTACTGCAATAATTTACCAAATAACCATTGATTATGACATTCAACAATATAACCGTGCGCTGTTTAATTTTCTAAAGAGACAGAGGAGATCAAAATAGAGATGTTACCTTTTCGAAATAAACGATTCAATTATAGAAGGCACAGACTACAAAAGGGGATTAAGAAACTGTATATAATTAGTTAGGTATTAAAATTGTTTATAGTTTAGTGATTAAAATTAGCCTGTTTTTTTGGAGTGGGTGTTTTATTGAGTGGATTTTTGTACTGGATTGTAGAAATTTTGGAAAATATTTTATAACATTCGATTATTTGAAAATGTTTCATTGCTGTAAAAAATGGTAGTTTTGCATGTTTAGAAGATACCTGAAAAATCAAGAAAAGAATTAATGTTTAAGAGTAATATAGTGCTTTTTAAAAGGCTTTACGCAATGATACCGGGTAAAAAAGAAAAAAAAATGAGAACATTTTTTTTTTAATTTTTTTCATCACCCCAAAAAAAGCTGAAGTTTTATAATTTTTTGGTTTTTCTGACTTGTTCCTGGATCAGAAGGTATTATTCGATTTCAATATATTTTTCAAAATTCCAGAAGGCTTCACCAAACGTAACTTTTCTGTCCAAGAGTATTAAAATAAAACATTAAAACAAAACTTTTAAAAAATCGCTAAAACACATGAAAATTTTCATTTTTTCAAAATTTCAGGCACGTTGCGGGAACGGAAGATATTATCCGATTTCAAAAATTTTTGTTTTGTTAAGTAACTCTTCACCAATCGCAACTTTTCCGCACTATTACGATTCGAAAATAAAAACTTTGTTTTTTTCGCTCCACCCTACTGGATAAGTCCTTAGAAACTACAATAAGCGAAAAGACTTACTTAGTGAAGTAATTTACGTTCTATGAATTTAACTTGCCTTTTGCTTTTTGTTCTCTTATTAGAGTTACCTTTGATTATACACAGCAAGAAAAAACAGGTTGTTTTTACAGTATAATACTGGCAGCTAAGATTCCAGTTTAAAACTGTAAAAATACAGTAATAAACTGTGAAACTAGCAATTTTACCATAAAATTAGCTGTATTATACTGTAAAAACAACAGTAAAATGCTGACAGCAGAGGTTCCAGTTTAAACTGCAAAAAGCTCTGTAATAAACTGTGAAACTAGCAATTTAACAGTCTATTTTTGTAAACTAGCAATTTCACTGTTTACTAATGTAAAATTAGCAATTTTAGTTTATTACTGTAAAATTACTGTAAATTTAGCTGCATTATACTGTAAAAACAATATCTGTTTTGTACAGTGTATGAAACAACACTAAAAAAAGTAAATACAATGTCATAACTCGCATTTTAAATGTTTTTTTTTATACCGAGGGTATGGTGAGATCAATAGTACGCACGGGCAAAAATGCTCTTTAATCCTTTAAGCGGTTTGCCCGTACGGTGTACGTGCTACCCGAAATTGGCCTCATCTGGTTTGCCCGTACGGCGTACCGGCATCGATATTTTCAGATTTCCTTTTCTGATTTTCCCGAACTGTTCGGAAAATTGTAAACCTCAAAATTCACAGTAAGTGTGAGAGAAATTTTTGCATAATTTGTAAACCATTCATTACTGCATGCAGAATGTACTTGAAAAAAGCAAATATTTCGGGATTTTGTGACCAAAATTGTAAAATAAAAACATTGTAAAAGCATTGAAAACGAAAAAAAAAAATAATAAAAATTCTTTACATTCTTATTCTGTTAAGTATGGTACTTAACTATATGCAATAAAAAATATGCCTTTTTTGGAAGCATTTCTGGTAAAATAATTGAGCGCTTAAAGGGTTAAGCAGAAATACTATTTAAGAAGACCCAATGTAGTTGCTCGACCAGCCACCAGCTTGTGTGTCTGTCAAATCAGTTCCAGTTGTAAAAAATCTCATTGAATACATTACTTCAAGCGGAAAAAATGAGATAAATTTGTTCAAAACAGACCTGATGTACAAATTTCAGTACTTTGAATGAACAATTTGTAAAGCAGAATCGATCATTTTGATATTTTTAGCGACATTAAACACTTAACCTTTTATTTCGTAGAAACAACTTGAATGTTTCCGTAATGTACTGAGCTACACCAACATGAATTAACGAAGGGAGGGTTAGAGAAAAAAAGACGATATTTTGGTAAATATCGCCTTTTTTTGCCTCCTCTTAGTCTGAGGCTTGAATAGCATTTAGTCAATATCCTAATGTATAAAATTCATGTACAATCGTTGACAATCAGATAACTCACTAAAAGTTAAAAAAAATATATATATATAATTTTGTAGTTTGGCTACCACTAAACCTATACATTTTTGTTTTCAATGTGTAGTTCAATAGAAAAACATGGAACAACTAAAATCAAATTTCTTTAATTTTATTAAAGTAATTTTAAATAATGCAAATGCAGAAATTGTGCATTTAATTTCAGAAAAAAGGTAAAAATATCTTTCTTACATCTCTATTTGCACCTATTTCGGAGCTTAGTGCTATTTTGCTAAGAATAAAACCAATAAATGTTTTTCGAGACCAAAGAGCATTTATTTTTTTATGATGCACATTTTAACTGAAAGTTCTTCTCTAAAATGACTTTGAGTTGAGATTTACTTATGGAAGGAATGTCGTCAACAAAAGTGTAGCCTTTTATTCTGAGCTCACTTACTGACGCATCACTAAAAATTCGACTATTCTGATCTTATTCCACCATTTTTTCTTTGCGGCATCATTGATAGAAGCCTGTTTCTCGAAAATAAAAAAATAAGAAATACGGAAGTATAACAAGTCTTCAGTGTTAAAGCTGACAAGAAACGCAAAACATTCCAACCAAAACTAGATATGAATTTAAAATTTAAATACATTTTATAGTTTCTCAAAAGTATAAGTAAATGGCCTTCTTAAAGTTGGCTGAACGATAAGACACGGACTTCAAAAAAGGATATTGCAAAGATGAAATGATGACATAGACCTAAGATAACAGGTTTTGAGCATCAAACTTGGGAAATGTAAGATAAATTGAATATCGTGCAAAAAACCCATACATTTTTCTAGGTACATCATTTTTCAAATGTCTATTTTGCTACGTGTACTGCTTAAAAACGAATACAGTTGGCACAGCAAGGCTTGGGTCCACTTCAATCATAAAGTTGTAGTGGTCAAGTTTTCGCCTAATATAGCTGACAGTGTGGCCTGCTGTTATGTCATAAAAGACGATAATAGTTTTCCGTGGAGTGTAACTACTTTGGTAGCAGCAGCAAGTGTTATTTTCTTTTTAATCTTGTAAAAGAGTAGAAAATTCCGTTCATGTGTGAAAAGAGTTTGTTATTCTAATGTACCTTTAAATTGCTAGTGGACTTAGCGCAATTTTCAGGAATATAAACTCCCATTTGAATTGCCGCTCAAACTGAAGCAGTATTATACAGCAATCACTTGTTGCTGAAAATTTTTAAACCAAATTTAGAAAGTAGATTCTTCTGTTGTATTAACAAGGGAACATTTTCAAAGGGTGATGCAAATTACGTTCAAGGAAAATCCAATAGAATATTTTCAGCGTAACAGTGAATGCTCTCTAGAAGCGGAACTGCAATTCAGCTGACAGGATTCAATTTTGCAATTATCCGAGTATTAGCCTATTGCATAAAATTGTTCCGCCAACTGGCGCTAAACAAAGTGTTCGTCATTTTAACCTTAACTTTTCAGGCGCATGTTAAAGTTCATTACTTCTAAACATAGAGGTAAATTCATTAGTCGCTATTGCGAAATGATTTACAAAATGCACTTAATAAATATTTTACACAGCTTAATGTGCCAAAGGGGCTCTAAAGTGCATTGTAGTGGATTGTAATTAAACACCCCCCTCCCCACCTGACTTGTAAATCTACCACCGATTAATAAACCAACAGCTTGTGTAACATTTTACATAGGATTCCCTAAAGTGAAAAAAATACTTAAAAATATCTCAAATATCAATTTAGGAAACAAATATCCACTTGATCAAAAGATATTTGGCAAGGATGGGTCATTTGGCTCGTGCCCTCTTTTTACACGGTATAGCATAGCCTGAAACTATGTTTCAAAGGACTTCAATTTCAATAAATTACTGGAGAGAACCCGAGTTTCGCTTATTTAAGCAAGATATTGTCAGAATTTTATAAATACCTTTGTGCAAAAAAATCGAAATCAAATAATCAACGTAATAAAGTACAAAATTTTCAAGATTCTACAAACAGGTGTCTCGGGGCAACACGGAACCCACGGAAGTGTGAGCTTTAGGATGGAAAGTCATCCGAGAAAAGGCTTTTCTCGGACTCCGAAAATGTATCCGTCTCTTAGGACTAAAGTTGTCATATTTTCTTAATTGACGACTTCCTAAATCAGAAGCAGAATCTACCCTGAATTTACGAGCCATTATTTTGAAAATCAGACAAAAAAAGGAAATTTTGGCAGTGACATTTTTTTTTTAATTTTTCCTTGTGAAAGTAGGCCATTAGAAGTGAACATTCTGAAGTTCTTTGCCCCCTTTTATAAAGATTTAATTTTTCTTTCTAAGGTCAAGGAAAAACCTGTGATGCCGTCATCAAAATGGCCGCTTTTACAGGCAAATACGTTTGTTATACATTTTCAATTTAAAATTGTTACAACATTTCAACTATTTGCCTTAGAAAATAAAACCAAGCATTATAAAATAGCTCTTTTAAAGCGCTTTTGGATGATATATTTCAGTTTTGAAATATTTAAATCTATGATGGAGTTTTAAGCAGTTACATGAGCGCATTTACCTGTAAAAGTGGCCATTTTGATGACGTAATCACAGGTGGGCCCTTGACCTTAGGAAGAAAAATTACATCTTTCTAAATAGCTCTTTCAAAGAGCTTTCAGATGATACATTTGAGTTTTGCAACATTTCAGTCTATGATGGAGTTTTAAGCAATTAAACGAACGTATTTACCTGTAAAAGCGGCCATCTTGATGACGTCATCAAGGGAGTTCAGTACCCCTGATCAAGTGTCTCCCGACGGTTTTTTGTTCTTATATATATGTACATAAGATCTGTACCAAATTTCACACTGGTATCCGGAAGTGAAATATTTCGGCTGTTTTTGTCGCTAACTCCACAGACTATAAGACAAGGAAAAGAGTATGACATTGGCAAAAAAATATTTCAATATATTGTTGGCAGAGGAAGTTATGACCGTTTGAATATAGGTAAAATATGACATTTTTCATATTTCGGCCTTACGCAACTAAAAGCACGTTGAACTTTACTCGGTTATTTATACATTATTTTAAAGTGCTTACTCTGGTCTTTCAAACGACACTACTTTTGCCATGCCAACTGAAATGTACAAGATGGTTTTGAACCTCAAAAACGCTAAAAAACGTCAAAATGCCTTGTTTTGAGGGCCTTCACTGACCTTACGGCAACAACTTACCACAAATTTAACATTCATTTTTTAAAGTTTCAACCTTCTATATTCCATATACAAAAAGTAAATTGGAGTTCAACAGTTCCTGGTAAGAGTTTTGGCTCACAGCAACTTCCATGTCTTGAAAATCCGCTTAATTTTTGATGCCGCGCCTTCACTTTAGGGGTCCATAAAAACTAAACAACTCAACTTTAGAGCAAAACATTCTGTATTTGGTCTTTCAATAAGATAATAAACATTTGGTCATTTTTGGAACAAATCTGAGACGTCATGAATCACAAGCGTGACACGCTCTCAGATTCTTGCTCTTAAGTAAACTGCTGATGGGTGCTGGCTCCTGATTGGTTGTTGTTTCTTCGGTCTCTGGAGCGGTCTGGTTTCTGATTGGATGGGTTTTCCTGTATGGGTGAGCCTCCATCAATGTCTGGACCGTTATGGCGAGCTGATCTAAGGGCGAAATGCCATGTTTTCGGTAAGTTGAAGATATCTTCTTTTCTATTGAAGTTACGCGGATGTTTGAAAATTTCTATAGCTTCGCGATGAAGACGGGCATAGTAATGGGATATTGTGGCCAGGATTTCAGTGTCTTTAAATATGATGTTGTGGACTCCTTCTTGTCGGCTGTGTTCGGCTACTGCTGACTTCTCATAGTGTCATAACCGGCAGTGACGTTCGTGCTCGGAAAGGCGTGTCTTGATGCTACGTTTCGTGGTTCCAACATAAACGGATCCGCACGAGCACGGAATTTTGTATACTACTGACGCAGAGAAGGGGTCACGGGGGTCTTTCACCGGGCGATAGAGCGGCCGAAGTTAGCGCATTAGTCTCACCAAAACTTACTCACTGATGATGTCGACCGCAGTGTCCGACGAAACGTTTGAAATTTATATTTCTCATCGACCACGGCCTATAACCCCGGAAATACCTCTTCATATTAACGCCGGCCGTGAAAGCCTCAAGAAAAAGTGTTTAATATTTCATTGCTTTGAAGAGAAAAAGTCAATAATATTTTTCACATTTTGAAAATGTGTGGTTTTTTGGTCGCATTAAACTCAAAACACGCAACCCTAGAAAAAAAAAAACTTTTATTTAATTACATAGTAATGATGTATATAAATTTGTATAGAGAAGGAAGCGCCAATTATTTTGTCTAGATTTTTATGATTTTTAGTTTCTAACTGTGATTAACTCAAAAAACGATAAATAATTACTGAAAGAACCATTGAATGTACACATTACTAGATTTGAAATATTGAAAAAATTTAATTCAGTGAGATATCTTCAGAGGAATTGTAGTGGAAGGTCACAGTGATCTCCTGAAAAATTTTATATTAGAAAAATTTTGTTGACGATTACAGTATTGCAATATTAAGATTTTTTGATGATGCATTTTTACATGTGTCCTTGATCGTATTTTGCAAAAATTTAAGCTCGAGTGCCGATGAGTATCTTATACTTCTTAAGAAGATGTTCTTAATTTTCCAAAGGAATTTCCTAATTCTTTAGAAATTATAAAATACAATCAAGCCCATATGTAAAAAATAAATAAATAGAAACTTTCAATGTTGCAATATTGTTTCCAAAGTTGCTGAATCTTCAGAAAAATTTTCCGAATATGAATTTTACTATAGGCGGTCACAACGACCTCCATTGACCCCCCATTGGAGAGCCTCTAAAACTACCTCACAGTATTTACTTTTCCGAATATTTCCAGTCGTTGCCCAGCTAGTAGTATGTAAATTCCATAATTCCTTCAATAATGATTTATCGTTTTTTGAGTTAACTGCAAAAAAAAGTTAAAAGTTCTAAAAATTCAGGAGTAATTTAAATGTGTTGAGAGTCTTTTTCTTTCTCTTTAGAAACATATAGAAATGTTTATTATATCCTTTAAGTTTTAGCAGATCTAACCTACATACTGGACGTATTTTACTACGAGAAAACGTATTAAAATGAACTACTTTTTTTTTTCTTTAAAACTAGAAGAGACCCCAGACCGGTTTATTTTTACGTTGTTATACACACATGCAGGTATCATATAATATAAAAAATAACCATAGTATGTAAAAAATAAACAAATAGAAAATTTTAATGTTGCAATACTGTTTCCAAATTTGCCGAAGCGTCAGCAAAATTTTTCAAATATGAAATTTTTCGGGAGGTCACTGTGACCTCCCGCTAAAATACCTCTGAAGATAACTCACCAAATTTATTTTTTCCAATATTTTAAAGCTAGTAATATGTACATTTAATAGTTCTCTCAGGATTTATCGTTTTTTTTTTGAGTTAATTGCAAAAATAAACTAAAAAATTATAAAAATGTAGACAAAACGAAGTGTTTTTAGTCTGTTTCTCTTTCTCTATACAAATTTATATACATCTTTGCTAGATACTTAAAGTTTTAGCAGATCTCACCCACTTGATGGACACATTTTACTATTGGAAAAAGCATTCAAATAAGCTACCAAAAAAAAATCTTGAGAACTAGAAGTGACCCTACGCTTCTTTCTTTTTTACGTTATTCTACACATCTGTAGGTTCCATAATCCATAAAATGTATTTTTTCTAGGGTTGCTATTTTAAGTTAAATGCGATCAAAAAACCACAAATTTTGAAAATTTGAAAAATATCAAATTATTTTTTTCTTCAAATCAATGAAATATTAAACAATTTTCGTGCCAACGTTTTGAACACATTTCGGGGGGGGGTTGCTTTTAGGGGGGAATAATGCAGTTTAAAGTCGAGCGAAAATGGACTAAAAACCATACTTTGGGGCCACTTAACTAAAGAAAGCAACGACCCCACCCCCCACCCAAATAAAAGCATTACTGAAAGGCAAAATAGAACTAAGTTTAACTGTGTACTTATTTAATGCATGAAAAACGTTTATTAATGACAAATATACTTTTAAAAACAGCCATTACTTTGTGTAAACTAATGTCTTAAAGTACTAAATATTACTTAATTTTATTCTACATTGTATCTTAAATGGTTCAGCTTTTCTTAACTTTTACATTTACTGTCAAAAAACTAGTTACATGTAATTCATATTAATGTAAGAAAGAGGAAAATAATTGGGCGAAGCGTTAAAAAATCCACGGATAATACATTCTGCTTTAAACATTTTTGTTTTCGACACCAATCAATATTTGTTCTTCTCCTGAATTTCTCAAAGATAAACTGAACTGTTATTCAACTTATTGGGAGACCGTTGATAACCAAACAAAGCTAAAGTTTATACTTTTTCTTTGCCCCCAGACTAAGTTTAAACAAGATTTTTTTTACTTAAGATTTTGTTACCCTGCCATTCTATCCATTCATCAGTAGTTATCGACCTGTTCAACATTTTCGACTTTTTCAATTCTAGGTTAGATTTTCATAAGTCAACCAGACTTTGATTTTAAAAAAGCTACCCATCACCCGAAATGATTTAGCATTCAAAAGCTAATAGCAATGGCAGAACTAGCCATAGAAGATTGACATTTCTTATACACTGTTTTCAAGAGAATTGAGAGTTATTTGTGACATGTTTGGATGTAGCATTAGTTCAGAACGTATTATAAAAGCAACAACACTGTTAAAAATTCAGGAAACTTTTATGGTAAATATTACTGTAAAATGTTGCATTTACAGTAACAAAAATATTTACAGTAAATTGTACCATAAAAAAGAAACGATTACAGCGCCAGTTGATAAACCACGTGACTTACTGAGCGAAGCACGTAATACTCAATTTCTGTTCGCCAAGTGTGGTTTATTCGGTACAGTGGATAGGGAAGCGAAGTGCGATAACTGCGTCTTGGGTTCGATCCTAGCTACTCGCATCTTGCATTTTTTAACTCTACTTTTCTCTACCGTAAAATTTTACAGTAAAATTGGATTTTACGGTAAAAGTTACTGGCAACATGGATGCCAGTAACTTTTACCGTAAAATTTCAGGAAAATTTTTAACAGTGAAGTTTGTTAGCATTAAAGCACTTTTTAGTAAAATGTAATGTAATAACATTATTTACTTGGATAACGCTATAATTTTTGTAAGTAGTTTGGCGTCCTCAGAATTTGACTGCAAGTACCTTGCATGTTTTATTAAATTTATCCAAAAAATATATACTTTTTAAATACACTTACACTTAATACACATAATATACACTTTTTAAATTATTTTATTAATCGCTTCATTGGAATAATAATGACTAGCTTTTGTGCTAATGAATATCGTATCAAAACTTAAACATACACATAATTTAAATACTATAGAAAATGAAATAATTGAAATGAGTACATTGCTTCATAAAGTAAAATTCTGATATCGCTTTAAGTTATGAACAAATATGTATCCCTTATGTAGGAAGCATCGGAAAGCAAAACAATATTTTTTTTTCTTTCTGTGAAAAACCAATAATAGTTTCGGAAATGACTATACGTTTTTTCCCCCCATTAAGGTTCTAAAAAAATTTTCAACGTGGTAATTTGTCGATCATTAAGACTTTTTTCGTTATGGTTTTGTATAGAATTTTACAGCAACCTGAAAAAGAAGAAAAGAAAAATCAAGCTTCGGTTCACGTTTTTAATAGTTCTTGAAAGCGTTCAGCTGCCGGAAATTAACGAAGTAATTACAAATGAATTAGGTTTTTTTTCGTTTGCAGGTATGAAAGAAATATTGATCGAGTCAGTGAAAAGTTATGAATCTATTACAAGTGTTGTATTACATAGATTTTTTATGAAGCAAAAGCGGTTGTCCTTTTTTTTCAATCATTTCCTCCAACCAAAAAAATTATTTTCTTTAATTTACATTAAAAAGAGCTATGAACTCATTTAATTTTTAAAAAATGTTAGAGAGAAATATTTAGATTTAAATATGAAGTTTTCGACCAGATTTAAATGAAAAAAAAAAACATTATTTGTGAAAAAGAAATAAATTATTACTTAACGGGTTGTACATTGATTATACCAAAATTGCGCAGAAAATATAATTTAAGCACAAATGTATTTATGTGAACTTAGTGGTGTGACATGGATTTTGATGCTTTGGAAATAAATGCTTTTGTTAAAACATCGATGTTAATTTAAATATCGATGTTTTGGTTTTCGTTTTTTTTTCTTTCTAATGTCGATGTTTTATATTTTAGAAAAATGCTTCACAAAATTATGTAATAGTTATACTTATTAAAACACATTTCACAGTTAATCAGTAGTTGCAGTAGTAGCAGAATTGAATGACTTCAATTTCTTTAACATCCTTCCAAAGTAGCTATAAGTGTGGCATCCCAGAAATTTATCAAAATTCCTTAAGGTTTTATCGATTGCAAGCACATAAAAAGTTTTACGATTTTCAATCGCATTTACTCGACGAGTATAGTTTCTTACCTTTTTGCGCTTAAAAACACGTGCCTTACTTAACGACTATTTTTGAAAAAAAGTTAATTTTTGTTCTCATTTGTTCAACTTGTGAAGTCGTAAAACTTTCTTATGTTTGTCAAAGTAACACGTTTTTATTTCATAGCGAAATAATACACCTTTACTTTTACCCTTTTTATTTTCTTATTTTCATTGAAATAAAACAATTTCGTTATTTTTGAGGCATTTTTTCTCTGAAACGAACAAGATCAAGGATATTAGTTGATACTAACTATTAGAACACAATGAGAACCCGAGTTAGAACCTCGTTTTTGAACTGTTTGCGATCATCATAAACTGCCTGGTGGAGGTAAAATCTTCAGGCAGCCTGTAGATAGGGAGTATTTACTGTTTTCTCTTTATCAATGAAATGGTATACTTCTGACTGAGTACTAAAGATTTACTCTGTAAAACTAATTTTGCTCTTCAATTATGTTTACAAAATTTTATTTATGAAAAACTTTTAAAACAGCTTGAATCGTATCATAAAAAAACATTTTTAAAATTAAAAGGAAAAATATGAAAAATTAGTTTAATAGCTATTTTCCTCGTATTGAAAAAGAAAGAAACAAACAAAAAGATATCCGCAAGCCCTTTTATTTTCAGTAAAAAATCTTTTGATTTCCGTACTCTTTAGTTTAATCCATGTATCTCAAGCTTCCATCAATATACAGAAAAAGGCATTTCGTGTTGTTAATATTAAACCGTATAATTATATAAGCTTGCTTTAAATTTAAGTAAAAGATGGGTGGCCACTTACCCATCGTATGGTAAAAGCAAGACACCCGTTTTATAAAATAATATCTACGTTAAGAATATTTAAGGCATTATTTTAGAAAAAAAAAATTTTGTTATTAATAAAGTCCAACATAAAGTAAGTCAATAAGTTTAAGTTTTTCTTTTAAAAACTTTTATCATTACTTCAAACAGGAACTGTTCTAAAAGGGTGTGCCACTTACACCATACCATGATAGACAAAAGTTTCCCAAACTAAGCTCATGCAAGGGGGGAGGGTGCTAAGTTCTGTGAAATCCCCCTAAAACGTTAAAATTAATAAAACTTGAGTAACAACGCTTTTTTTTCAAAGCAAAAGCAGCTTTTTAGGGAACAACAAAGTTATTGTTTACACACATGCAGGGAATCTCCCCTCTCCCCAACCCTCGATTTTACCACATATTTCACACCTATTTAAGTTCCAAACAGGTTTTTACTTCTATAGCAGCTCAAAATAACAAATTTGATTAATGAAAACTAGACAAGAGCTCGAAAAATATACAAACCAATAAATAAATTAGAGTGTAAGAAAAATAACGTAAAACCAAATTCGGAAAAATAAATAATGCATAAAATCAAGATATTTTCGGCGCGAAGCGGGGAGGGGGGGGTGAGGTCGCAAAGTTAGTAATTTTTTGGAGGGGAATGTGAAGGTATGGACTTTGGAAACCTCTGCTAGTACGATAAGGAGCGATGTTTATATGCAAGTATTCATGCACTGATAGCACCAGCACTAATCAATGAGAAAACTGAATGCCTCCATTTGAGCCAACGTTTTAAACAAAAGTCTCACCAATACATATAGATAGAATTATTATTACAGTTCGTTAAACTAACCTCTCTTTACATTAGGCATTAAAAAAATTAATATCGAGAGCGTTAATTAAAAAAAGTACATCTCTTAATTTTTATCCGACAGCAGTAGCCAACATTTCGCCGCTCATTTGACATTTTGCGGTACTCAACAATTTAACCGTTAATTGGATTTTTTTTTCTTGAGCCAGAAATTTAATAGAATTAAGGAATTTTATGCCATATTTTATTCACATGCTCCTAATTGAATCAAAAAGAATTATCAGAGCAGGATGTAACTATTTCGAAAGCAGTGGATAAACTCTTTAAAACACTTATGGTATCCTAAATACATTAAACGAAAATTTAATCAGCTCATCTGAAAGAGTACTTTTACTTAAACTTAATGAAAAAAATGAATAATTATACTGTATCTTTTTTTTCTATCTAAGTTGTGAAAGAATAAATAGCTATTTAAAAAATCATAATTATATATTTATAAGCCCATTATAGTTATTAATATAGTAAGTAAGCAAAAACGTTTTTCAAGATTAAATTTTCAAAGGGGTGGTTTTCATAAAAGAAACGCATTTGCTTAATACAGTTAAAAGACAGTAAATCACTTTCCTCCATTAGTTTTTGGAAAAAAAACTTGATTTTTAAAGATTATTTCTTAAGCTACTTTCTCTTGTCATGATATCTGCCTATTCCGTTTTTAATTGTTTACAATATATATATATATATATATATATATATATATATATATATATATATATATCATCATATGTATCATTTCTCAACAAAACTTTTTTTTTTTTTTACTTTTTATTTCTTCTTTTCCTTCGTGAAAACGCCATAACTTGCTTAGTACTTTATCAAATGTCATAAGTAAGGTATCTATTTAAATATGTTTGACATTGTTTTTTGAAGCAAAAAATAAATATCGAATTCATACTTTAGTTTTTTAGTCAGAAAAAAATACGATTCGAGTTCGACTCCCCATTGCCGGAAGAATTTTCCTCTGATGAATTATTTTCTTCAACAAAATGCTGTTTCTAATTTCCATGAATATACAAGCTAAACCCAGTTTAGGAATTTCCATCTGCAATTCTGTTATTATTACAATAAGAAAGAAAGATACAATTATGTATAGTTAATTTCTGTATTTTAGTATGGTAAATCGTAGTATAACATTTCAAAAATAATTTAATAAAGTAACGACATAGACTTCTTATTCGTTTTGTTACTGTATTACGCATTTACTGTAGTGTATAGCTTCCCCAGATGGTTGCCCAAAAGTTCAGCTGGCAAGAGCGAATTGCTAGTAACGGGAAGGTAGTGAAAAACCTGCAGATTAACGTTAAATATGAGCTGTTCTCTCTTCAACAAAAGTGAATGTAGTTTTTGTTTAGGTAAATATGTTTTAAATCTCAAAAAAATCCACCTCCAATTAATTTCAAATTAAGAAAAATACTTTATATTAAAATATTTTTAAAAAAAGTTAATATCTATGAGCTTAATTCGCGCTGAAAAGACTAAAATGAAATAAGTATATCTTTTCTGAAACACAACATCCCCCCCCCCAAAAAAAAAATCAGTAAATCTGAATAATTTTATATTTAGGCTGCAATTAAAATTAAAATTAAGAATTGAGGTAAGAAGAAATATGCGACCTACAGTAAAAGCTATTCATATCAAGCTGTGTATCTTCTATTTCTTTCAGATTTTTAATTCAAAATTTGTTTGGATATGATCTGCAGAAAGGTTTTCAGTCCATACATCATGTGGAAAACTAAAAAAGTTATATGCACTGCTTCTTAATCAAAATTCATTTTATCTTAAAAAGAATAAACTTCATACTTTTGAAACTTTTCAGAAGTGATAATTGGTTATATTAATAAGCAGTAGTTTTTTTTTTTTTTTTTAATATAATGTTAATATACATTTTGTTTAACAACATTGTGTCAAAAGTTGAGAGGAAAAATATTAAGTTTGTTAAAGAAATCTCAATTATTTGGCTCTGATATTTATTTTTAATATTAAATTTAGTTTTGGAGCTTCATTGTCATCTCCGGTATGTAATAAAGAGTAAGAACATAAAAAGAAAACGAAAAAAAAAACTTTTTTTTTTTTTTTTTGTAGACCTTAAGATGAAACGTACTTGTTATGTTAAAATAAATAATGAATAATTTAGAGAGGCGCAATAAACATTCAAGCTAAATTTTTTTCGGTTAATTGCATACCTTAAAAAAAATATATATATCTTTAGTAAGTACCAGTAAAACATTTTCTTACCTTATCTGATGCTCCAGGACATTAAAAAAGTGCAAAAAACGGATACGTATCTGGGTTGTCTCGGTACTAAAGGCTTGGTAATATATCATAATGGGAAATGCATGACCTTAATTAACATGACTCAGACTTGGCAAACTTCGAGTATGTTCTTGCTGTTTCATAACATTGTGATTTTTTTATTCTGTTACTGTTACCAAATCTTTTAATAAAAACTTTTCAAATATTTTTTTTTTGTAAACCAGCTTTTCATTCACCGTGACGCGTTTATTCAGGAGCCGGACGACAATGCACTAAATAATTACATACTAATCTTAAAATCAAACTATACAATGTAAGAGAGGTGAAGAAAAGAAGGTGAATTAAAGAAGCCATAATAAAAATTCAACTAACTCTATGCTGCAATAAATGCTAAATAAAGGGTTCAATTTTAAAAAATAGAACAAATACGTTTTTTCTTCTTAGTTTAAACAAGAATATTTTTTCCGGATACATCAGGTTGTCAAAAAATGCTTTTAAGAGGATTTTTTGAATATTTTAATGTTTAAAATACATTTTAATTTACTGCCTATCTGTGTATAAAATGTTCTTTTTTTTCTGAAACTAAAAATTGTAACAATCTTGAAAAGAATGATCGAAAATAATTTTTTCATATCTAAATGCAACAACTTTAATAGTTTCTAAAGCATAAACGTTACATTTATACCGATTAGCTGTAACGGAGGTTTAAGTTACGGATTTAAAAGATGTATAAAATTCTACTGTCGAAAATAGAACATCTTTATTAGGTATACAGATTACATTACTTTTTAAACGTAAACAAGGATTTTTCGGAAAGTATGTGTGACCCCTCGTTGTTTTTATATCTCTGATAAGGATTTGAAATAATTAAGATTCTATCACGAAGTTAAAAAATAAAATAAACTTATTAAATTGCTTCATTTAAAACACCGCCAGTGTTTTTTAGCCTATTTTCCCGTTAAAAATAAAAGAAAGACGAAAAAAACATTAAAAGTGGCTTAATGTATCTAAAAAATATCGCCAAGTCCAAAAAAAAAAGTCAAAAAGAAATTAAAAAAAAGGAATATCGAAAAATTAAAAATAGGAAAGTAGGGTATTGTGATGCGGATTTTGTGTCAGTCGGTCGGTCGGTCTGTATGTCTGTCCTCCCCCCTAATAACTTTTGAATGAACATTCCAATTTGAACAAACTTTTTTTTTGTTGGAAAGATTTCGACGAGCACAGCTCATTCCCATATTTGATTTTTCGATTTGAATAATTTTTGGTTCAACTTTGAACCGTTCAAACAAACTGTCCCGCGATACTAACTTTTTAGTGAACAGTCCGATTTAAACAAACTGTTTTTTTTTTTTGTTCGAAAGATCTTATCAAGTATACTTCATTCCCGTATTTACATTTTCGATTTGAACAATTTTCCGTTCAACATTGAACCGTTCAAACTGGCTGTCACCCCTAATAACTTTTGAGTGAACAGTCCGATTTAAACAAACCTTTTTTTTTCGAAGGATCTCAGCAAGGATACCTCATTACCGTATTTAAATTTTCAATTTGAACATTTTTTCGTTCAACATTAAACCGTTCAAGCAACCTTTCCCCACCTAATAACTTTTAAGTGAACCGTCAGAATTGAATAAACTTTTTTTAATCGAAAGATCCCGGAGAGGCTCTTTTCCACATTTTGCTTTTTGATTTGAGCTATTTTTTGTTCAATGTTGAACCATTCAAAAAAACTTAACATTAGCGCCTACGTGGAAATTAAAGTTGAATGTTGATTCTGAACTTAAAGGTGGATTTCCTTCAAACTAACTTTGTAAGAAAATGGTTATGATAAATATTGTATGTAAAGTACTTTTCGGAATAATCTTCTGTGAGGACTCTAATTCCGACTCCGACTCAACAAACATAGCGGAAATGCAGGTTAAGAAAAAAATGACTGACTGCAGACGATTTTTTTTTTGTAAATGATTGATTAATTTTTATACGGAAGAACTATAACAGTTACATTCTATAAGAGGTGCAACAAAACTTTACTTTTTCGTTTATTTACTTTTTACGTGTCTATTTCATCTGATGAGAGGAGTATATTTTGCCAATAGAAATCAGCTTTAAGTGTTAAAAAGGTATGTTTGATATAGTTTTCAGTCACAGATAATCAAGAGAATATTAATCAGATGCTAGAATGCCGATGTCGATGTACGGGAAAGTAGGCTCGTTTAGTTCTCGACAGAACTTTTTTTTTTCCATTTTAAACCGTGAAATTTCTCCTTGGTTCAAAAATCGATGCGTTAAAATCTCGAAATGTAGTTGTACATATAGCTATCACTTTGATATCTCATAAAATCTCTTTTTTATTATCAGTTTTTGCTCACAGTTTGAAGTGACACATCAAAAAAGGAAGAAAAAAATACCTAATACTACACCCAACAGTGCGAGAGGGAGTTAAAAAAACGAAAAATATCACGAAAAGTTTTATTTAAAGGTATAATGCCGAAATTTAATTTTTAACCTCCTACGCTTATTCCAAAAATCCTTTCATCTTAAAGCAATGTCAGTTCCAAATAGAAATATTTTCAGAGGAACAACCTTTTGAATGGAACAAGAATTTTTTTGTAAATATCAAGCAACGGAAATGAAGAAGAAATAAACCAATTTTGTAAATGTAATCTCAAAGTTGGAATCTGCACCTCTTACTCCTTTTTTAGACAAATACAAAAATTGCAAAAGAAACGGCATTCGATTGAAATATAATGCGCCTTTATTTTCTCTTATTACTTTTCTTTTAAGGTCACATTGAATCCCAAGTAATGTTTTGCCTTTCAAAGATTTTTGCAATACATTCTTAAAAATAGCTTTAATATGTTTTCAGCAAGCATTTTGACTTCGCAAACTTAAAATTCAGAGACAGCAAACTATGAAATCTTTGCACAATCAAATTAATTACATAATGATTCGAACATGCGTGAACATTCATGATTGCATTTATTAAATAACTAATATCGGTATTATTATTTTGCACATTTTTAAAATTAAATTTCAAAGCCTCGAATTTGTTTTTTATCAGCACTTAGTATCTGGACTGAGTGAGCTCTAACTCATCTTAATTTTTATGAGATCCAGATTTTAAATCTTCCCTGAAGTTAGTTCGTTTAAAAAGAATCCATTCAAGTCGAATCTCACAATTTGTTAAGTGTGCAGCTTCTGGCCGAGATCCACTGCACAAAATGTCACGACGGGTGCATTGTTCCAATAAATCTATAATGTTAAATTATGTGTGCGTCTGTATGTGTGTGTGGGTGGGTATAGAACCCCTATTTCCTCCGGACTGCTAATGCTTCCCAACCGGTGCTGGTACCATTGAATTCAAGATACCCGGAAGAAACCATTCCGCTCTGTTTCACCCATGGATATCATATAACTAGATACTCCGTAGTGAAAGTCACTGGCAGCCATGAATTCGCGAAACTTGAAGTAGAATAACAAAGGTATTCCTATTTGTTCAAAATAGCATCTGAAAAAGGTGGAAAAATAAAAATTCCGATAAATTTCATTTTTTTAAAGTACTATTTCATTTAAGGAGTTTGAATGCAATTTCTATATTAAACCAAATAGTAATAGATTGTTTTTTAGTCTGTATTATTTTTTCTGGTATTTTTTCTATTAAAAGAGCATTAAATTATAAAAAATATATTTTCCTCTTTTATTTACTAATAATATTTTTAAAGAGAATATAAAAATACTTTTTTTTGGGGTCTAACTTACGGATTTATTGAGTCAACAACTGAACAACAACCATTAACTCTGAAAATTTGGGCTTAGCATAAGATTCGATTTCTGATGCCAGTAGCGAAACAACAAAGTTTTTTAACCGACTTCATCAAAGGAGGAATTCATTTCGTCAGAGAATTTTTTTTTTTTTTTTTTTTTATGTTATAAGATTACTCGAAGACGCCTGGACTGATTTCAAAAATTCTTTTTTTGTTTGAAAGGGTTTTTTTTCCAACTGGTCCCATCCTCTCGTGGTCTGGGTTTGATAACGGGAACCAGCAGAAATCGATCGAAATAGAAATCCTGATCACAGTAATCGTAATAATGACAATTTTGAATGCAAGGCTTCTCTGGATAAATTAATTTCTATGGTCTTTTTATATTCATGTAATGCTGATAATTGTTTTGAAATATCTACCGTAAAATGGGGTGAATCGGAACACTTTTCAGCTTTGATTATAAAAAAAAAGCAGTTAAAAGATTTTTTTTAAGTTGATTTTTTGGGTAAAAACTTCGGTCTTGCTTTACTTTTGATATTCCAAGCAAAGACAAAACATTCTGAACAATTATTATTAAATTATAGAGGAAATTATGGGTGTTCCGAATCACCCCGCTGATAGGGGTCAATCGGAACACTTGTTAAAATTTTTATTTTTTTCAATTTAATCTGTAATAGGTCTCACAAACATGAGTAATATTGATGGGGGAGAATAAGAACAGATAATTACTGTCAAATAAATGTATAATTTCAGTACCAGTAAACGTTTATAATTTGTGAAAATTCAAAATAATTTTGAACTTATGAAAAATGAAAAGTAATTTTAAGAAAAGCTTTTGAATTGAAATGCAAAGATTTAACATGAATGGAAGTCACTCATGTCGTCCACAAATATGTACTTGTCCTTAAAACTAGCAATTGTGACTTGGCTTAAGTTTTTTCATAACATCTCCTGGGATGAACTCTGCCTTTTCTTTAGTTTTTTGAAATTTCTGGGTTTCGGGGATTGTCCTGAAAGATTTTTTCGCTTATTCATCACTGTCTGTGTGCTGGACGTTTACTACATAAAGTCTATGTGACTTTCTCCCTTTTATTTTAAGTAAAAAAAAGTCTCCTGGAGAAAAAATCTTTTGAAATCTGTAACTTTTGTCATTCTAAGATCTAGTTGCTCACGAGAAGGGATAAACAGTAATAAATCCTTGTCCCTGTCTTGATTAGAAGAATTGGGGTTAGAATCTTGATTTTTCAAACAATTTCCTTCAAATAAGTTTGAATTGGAACAACAGAACTAAGTGTTCCGATTCACCCCGCAAATTTTTTTCCTATGGCATTTTTCAGAATTCTTCACTTTTATGACACAATTTATAAAAAATGTAAATTCTAATGTGGTATTCTGTTGTTCAGATACATGTATAGTTGAAACATACCACTCTTAGTTTTTAAATATAAGAAAGTTAGTTCTTGCATATGAAGTTTTGCAGTCTATGAAAATGTGATGTTTTCTAGCATTCCACGTGCAGATCTCCTTAGAAACCAGTAGCGTTGCCAGATTGACAAAAGTAATTTTTTCCTACTTCCTATGATCTTACCTTTCTAAAGAAAAATTCATGACGAAAAATACCCAAAAGTATATTTATGAAGAATTTCTTTGTACGGTTGAGAAGTTTTGTTCCGATTGACCTCGCTGTTCCTATACACTAGGGTGTATCGAAAAAAACTTTTTTTCGAAATTCAATTTACTAAGTTGATAAAAAGTTGCCCCTACCTACCCACATATTCCACAAAAAAATTTAGTCTAATCAGAAATTGTTTAGGTGTTCCGCACGAGGCCTGAAGTTTGTGAATTTCTTCAAAAATATGATTTTTAAAATTTTTTTTTTAAATATTAAGAATAAATGTTAAAAATAATTCAAGTTGAAAAATGTGTACCGCAAAGTCGGAGGACAAAATTGGGTTTGAAAAAGAGTATATTAAACAACATTTAAATCTCCCACGTTTATTCTGAACTTACGTAATTTTCACCAAAACTAGCATTTTACAAGTCTATGCGGCTTGGTTAGAAACTTGTTTATGAATGTGGAATCTAACTGAAATAACACTTGAAACTGGGACTCATCTGTGATTAATGTGGAGTAAAAAGTAAAATAATATAAACTATAAACGGAATCAAGGGCGTAGCCAGGACTCACGTTAGGGGGGTGCAAGCAGTGGCACCCCAATAGGAGGTCACTATGACCTCCCAAAAAGTTCTTATCCGATACAAATTGGCTGATGAAATTTGAAAACAGTTAGACAGTATTGCAAGGTTGAACTTCTTTATTTTATTTATTTACTTTTTTTCCTTTAATTAATTAATTTATTTATTTTCGTGATACCTCACGTCTATTTTGTTAGACATAGATAAGTATGCATTCTCTTATTTTATTTATTTTTTTAATCATTCAGTAAAATTGAGTTTCATTCGGTAAATTAAAAATTTTCTCCTCAAAAACAGGTAAGCTTACTATCATTTTCTGAAAAGTAATCAATACTAGATATAATAACGCAGTTTATATAAAGTTCCCAAAAATTAGTATAAAAGTCAAATTTTTCAATAAAAAGAGAAAGAAAAAAGCAAAAAAGAAAGAGAAAAAGGTGCTTGAAATTCTTTTTGCACAAAAAAAGGAAGAAATTCTGAACTCAAAGAAACTATACTTTATTCAGTCATGCACACCTTAAACCAATGGATGGTATAAAATATTTCTAAAAGAACAAAACAGTAGTTTTTTATAAAATGATTTTATCACAGAGCAAAATGTAATACAGAAAATTAGATAAAAATGTTAATGATATGTTTTTAAAAACTGTGTTTTACGTAAACAAAGAAATGGGCAAAAAAGAAAAACATCATCCTTATTTAGAGTGAAATGATACGGTTTACTTTAAATGTTTTATGAATTAAAGTACTTAAAATAAATTGTATACACAAATAAAAAGCAAATGCACATCCAAAATTAATAAATACACAAATAAATTCGGCAAAATCGTCAGTTACCAAAGAAGTTAAAATTAATCAATAAAGCTTATATCAAAACAATACTGAATATGAAAAGCATGAAAGGGGACAAAATCGTTTGTCAAAAAAATAAATAAAATGGGAGGTCACAGTGACCTCCCACTGGCTCTGATCTAGGGGGGTGCAGCTGCACCCACCTGCACCCCCCTAGCTACGCCCTTGAACGGAATCTAAGCCCCTCGTCACACAGTGCCCGCGTTTCTATCGGGGCCCCGTGATGGTAAACGAAGTACAACTCCGCTAGCGTAGCTGCTTTAGGATGGCAGAAGAACATCTATCTTTGGTTGAGGAAACAGACTAAATATTTCGGACATGGTTCTCCAGTAAATGGCCCAAGAAAAGAAATTGTAGCTTTAGTTTCACGATTTATAGAAAAAAAAAGTTTTATTGATAAAGAACATAAAAACTATCGGTTGTGATGGCACATCAGTTAACACTTGAAAATCAAATGATGCTATTAGACTTCCAGAAAAGACTTTACCCTCACTACAAGCTATGGTATGTTTTCTTCATTTAATGAATTACCACTTAGAAAGTTAACGGGGGCTCTTGATAAACCGACTACTGGACAAAATTCTGTTAGTTGAACTATTGGAGAATTCTAACAATATTGGTAAGATCTACCAGTCATGAACTTTAAGAAAATAAAACGCGTTTTACCAGAAGTTGACGTCAAAGAATTGAGTCAAAAATACTTATGGGATGTGTCAAAAGCTGTAATGTCTGGCAAATGTTCTTAAAATTTAGCAGAAAGGAACCCTGCAAACTTTTCCCATGTAAGATGGCTCACGATGGCAAAGTTTTGAGGCTATACATCGCAGGTAGTGATCCAAGTTCAGAGTTAAATAAACTAGCATAATTTATAATAAAGGTTTATGCTCTCTGCTTTTTCACAATCGAATCTCAGCATAAAATTATTCATGCATTTAAGCATTTTTTAAGACCATAGATTGCAACAAGAATTTGGATTCAAATCTCCAAAATGTTATCCATTCCACATTGTAAAGAACTCATCTTGCCTGGGAAAAAAGCTTGCAGGGTTCCTTTCTGCTACATTTTGAGAACATTTGCCAGACATTACAGCTTTTGGCACATCCCATAAGTATTTTTGAATCAATTCTTTCCCAAGTAGCACACTTCGTTTTTTAAAGGTTGTAAAATAGTTATTAACGTTGTAACAACCGCTTAAAAACGTTTATAAAACGTTTAAAAGTTATTTGTGCTACCTGGGTTGACATCAACTTCTGGTAAAATGCGTTCTATTTTCTTAAAGTTCATGACTGGTAGATCTTAGCAATATTGTTAGAATTCTCCAATAGGTCAACTAAAAGAATTTTGTCCAGTAGTCGGCCTATCAAGAGCCACCGCTAACTCTCTAACCGCTAAGTGTTAATTCATTAAATGAAGAAAACATACCACGGCTTGTAGTGAGGGTTCTAAAGACTTTTCTGGAACTCTAATAGCATCATTTGATTTTCCCGTGTTAACTGATGTGCCATCACAACCGATAGCTTTTATGTTCTTTATCAATAAAACTTTTTTTTTCATAAATCGTGAAACTGAAGCTACAATTTCTTTTCCTGGGCCATTTACTGGAGCACCATGTCCGGAAAATTTAGAGTCTGTTTCCTTAACCAAAGATACGTTATTCTGCCATCCTAAAGCAGCTACGCTAGTGGAGCTGTATTTCGTTTACCATCACGGGGGCCCCGATAGAACGCGGGCACTGTGTGGCGAGGGGCTTAGATTCTGTTTATATTATTTTACTTTTTACTTCACATAAATCACAAATGAATCCCAGTTTCAAGTGTTAATTCAGTTAGATTCCACATTCATAAACAAGTTTTTAACCAAGCCGCATGGCCTTGTAAAATGCTAGTTTTGGCGAAAATTACGTAAGTTCAGAATAAATGTGGGAGATTTAAATGTTGTTTAATATACTTTTTTTTAAACCCAATTTTGTCCTCCGACTTTGCGGTGTACATTTTTCAACTTGAATTATTTTTAACATTTATTCTTAATATTAAAAAAAAAATAGAAAAAAATCAAATTTTTGAAGAAATTCATAAACTTCAGGCCTCGTGCGGAACACCTAAACAATTTCTGATTAGACTGAAATTTTTTGAGGAATATGTGGGTAGGTAGGGGCAACTTTTTATCAACTTAGTAAATTGAATTTCGAAAAAAAGTTTTTTTCGATACACCCTACTATACACCCCATTTTACGGTACTGATATTAAAAGCTGAGTATCTTTCTATATCATGCTTCTTTCTCCTGAACGCCAATGAACTGAAAGTCGAACTAGGTACAGATAGATTAGTCATTTTTCAGGCTTCATTAGTTTTAATTTATATAATTATACGATTTTAAAATTTTATTCTTTGAACATCATCTATACTACATTTAAACATAAGTTTTGAAGTGGGTTCCAAAAACTATAGGTAAAATGATTTTAACTACATTTTGCCAACATTTTTCAGAGAAACCATTGAAAATTAAGAACTGAATATTTGTACCATTACATAAATATATGGTTGTCTATGTAGTGTATGCGAATACGGATAAAGAACCTAGACTCGTTGAAATTTATATTTACAGTTGAATTATAGTTTCATGTGATTCTATTTCGTGTTATTGCGCAGACTTCAAAACGTATGTTTAAATGTATTAGTATCGATGGTGTTCAAAGAATAAAATTATTTTTTACTTTTTAGAGCACTTGCCGAGTGAAGTTCCGAAGTCGGTTCAATTTTTTTTCAAAAATATTTTTATTAAAATTTCATGTTTAAATGTTGCAAAACTTTTTCTTCTTGCAGGGATACATAGTAATTGAAGGGCTTGGAGGATGAAGGGGCTAAAATAAATTTTGAAAACTGAACACTCTGGACAATGGTAAACAATGGATAAAGATAAGCATATAAAACTTGGTACATCAAAAAGTAGATATCATTAGACCGACTGCGTATGTACACTAACGACAAAACAAAAAAAAAAAAGCTGCAACAACTTCAACAATAAAATTTTAAACTTTAATCACTCGCAATTTCTGTTTTGTCGTTTAACCCGTTTATCTCCAAAGTCCTTCAATTGTGTTTTCAAATGTTACTTACGGTCTTTTTTTTCTTACTATCATATTGGATAACACTGAAAACTTCATGATTTATGATTATTTTTATAGGCTGTTTAACCTGATTTATTAAAATGGAGGTGTAAGAATAAAAAATAAGTTTAAAGATGTAGTAGTAAAATCAAAAACAAAAGTGAAAGAAAAGTTTTAATGGAATACACATTTCAAAATTGCTCGCACTTTTAAAATGCAATTTAGTTATGTTTTAAAAGGAAAGGAAAAAAACTTTGTGAAAGGTAATAAACTAATCTATTAATTGCTAGACTAGATGCCAAAAACAGCAACTCATTTATCGAAGAAATTTAAGAATAAGGATGAGTATCAATGAATTCGGGAGAGATAATTCATTTTACAGGAGCCATATGCAAAGAACCATTTCTCTTTGTAGGACATCAAGACAGTGGCAAATCTCCAAATAATCGAAGAATAATCTTTTCTTCAGTGTCAAGGCTCAGAAAAGTTTTTCCAGAAATTGGATCGTTAGTTCTTCCGTCTACATTTGCACACTCTAAACACATCCAGTTGTTTATTATGAATCTTTTGTTTTAAAAACTTTTATTAATGTGTCTTGAATGGCAGTTGTACATTGGCAGACAACCAAACGTAACGTCTATATATATTCACAGTTCGTTAAAATTTAACATGTTAAATGGAAAAAAAGTTTTTTTTTTTTTTTTTTTTTTTTGAGATTGACCTGACATGCCTTTATGTATTCCGTTATTTATAACTTTTACTATGCATAACGGAACGGAATGCGTGCAGAGAAGCAACTCACAAGCTTGACTTTTTTCAAAGTTACTGAAAGCGATACACACACATACAAACAAAAAAAAAAAATACAGAGGGTGATTTTTTTTAACCTGCAAGACCTTTGTTTTCCTAAATGTTTGTCCAAGATGAATACTTAAAATTTTCATAATGTGTAGAATAAAGAGCAGTGTTGAAATTAAAAGTTTGAAGAGAAATGGAAATGAGTCAAAACGCACGAATACTAACTTTTTTATTCGAACTCTATGTTCCCGCCCTCTTATTTACGAAAAAAAATATGCATTGAAACATTCTTCCAGCAGAAAAAAAAATTGAAGGATTTGTGACTTCACTCAAAGATATATTTGAGCTTAACATTTCTTAATGCTGTGCAGAAAATGAGATCGGAACATATTGCTCTTTCAGTAGAATGACTGCTTATCAAAGTAAACACACAAAATATTTATTTTGTTCATTGTCATTGAAAATAAATGCTATGTTATGCTATGAACTAAAAAAGCACCCTACAAAAGCTAATGCAATTTGAAAAAAGCACATTGTATAAACACATATAATTTTAAACCATTTTTAGCCACTATGCTTCCTCTAAAATGTATTATTGATAGCGAATGTAGAGAAGTGTAGGTTACAAGTCATATATCATTCAATATTGGTCATACTAATGTCAAACTTTGTGTTCAAATTGCTTTTGTATACTCTTTATTTCCCTAAATATAAGTTTTAGAACTAGGATCCGCATTAAAAGTTAGATTTTGCATTTTTTTCCACTTCAAACTTTTATTACCTCAATTCTACAGCTCATTTTGTACATTTTTGAGATTGGAACTATGCATCTAGAACGAACAAAGAAACAAAGAACAGCATATTGTCTTACATTTAAGTAAGGACGCTCTAAAATGAAAACTAACTTTACTGAAAAAAGGGGGTCACATTTTATCTAAACTACGTTTTTTAAAAAAAAAATCTCTTCAATGGTGTGCAAAAACATTAACCTCTTCACTATAACTGTAATGCGGAAAATAGAGTTGTAACACAACATTACTCAAGTTTTAAAGATTTTTAACGACACTTTTTATAAGCTCTGAAATATCGTAGAAGATATTGTATGCGATGAAAACTTTTACAACTCCACAGAAAATAGAAAACAATACGAAAAATATCGTAAATCTCTTTGCACTTACTTTCTTATGGTGACATAAACTCACCGCCTTCTAATTTGGGACATCAATAAATAGGCAACCATACTGAGCTTAATTCTGAAAACAACTGCGAAGTTGTTTCCAAAGCTAAAAGGTTATGAGCGGCTATAAACCTACGTTTATCTGGTTTCGGCGCTTTAAAACAGTATGTTCTTCCCTTAAAAGAATTAATGATTTTCAAAATTTTGAGCAGCTTGGATAGTATTTATTCTTTTATGAACAGAAGATTTAGTTAATGGCAGAAACTTACGAATAAAAGGACAATAATAAATATCACTTCTTGATTAATTTCAAGTACGGATGTCCAAGGAAAGTTAAAACAAGTACCCTTATCCTAAACTACTGAAAATAAACCGATTTTCAAGACAACCTACTTTTTGAAATTAATAGCTAATATAATAAACAACTCCTTTCTAATCAGGTTTGATTGATATTGCCATGGAGGCATAAAAGTAATGTCCCCTCCTTTACATTTGTGTCGTTCATTGTAAAAGTTGTGTATCGCTTTGTAAAGTATTTTACTAGGCCTAATTTTATAAAAAAGCCCTGTGGAAAAAAATGAGAATGGTCAACTACTATTTGTCGTTAGATATTTAGCTTTGGGAATTTTCTCTGCTTGAATTTTTGCTAAAAACATATTTTTCTATAAGATAATATGCTAAAAAAATAAAATTAGAATAGAAGAATAGTTTCAAATTAGATGTTAACATTAGCTAAGGGAAAGGTTTGGTCAGGTCTTTGGAATAGTAGATTGGCTGTTATGGACCCTCCACGAAATTCCATTGTTGCCATTTTTGACATTTAATCATATACGGTTGCTCAAATGCCCATCTGTTCAAAATATAACTAAAGAAATCACCGGTTTTCAGCCCATGCAACTCTAAATTTGCAGTGAATTTTTTGACATGTGCTTTGCACTAAAAATAGTTAATTAGGTAGTTCAAAAGTATTAGAAAGCCACAAGGAAAATGACTTAAATGCCATTGACTAGCCATTTATATAAAAAAAAACTACCATCCACATACGTATCAAAACAAATAATTCCCTTTCTTACTGTTCGAAGCTTTTTCCAGATCCCATAAAACTGAAAAACAAAAAAAATCCTTCAATTTTTTCAGTTGATTGATTATTGATGGCTACCCCCATATACTATCCACTATGGATAATTGCGTTTTTAGACAAAAACGTTCAGCGAAAAGCAGTGTCCAAGGCTTCTTTATATTTTGATGTTTTAACTGAGTGAGCAATGATATTTTATAATAGATGAGAGGTAAAGTATTTACGATTAAGAAGTAATTTTTTCAAAGCTATGACTTTCAGCTTTTAACAAAATAAAAAAAATCAGAAAAAATATTGACATTAAAAAATATTAATAATTTTATTACACTTAAGTGAAAAACGAAATAATTGTTAACGAACATTGTAAAACGAACTTATCGTGTATAACTAAAATTATTTCTTCATAGTCATAGTTCTGTAAAAAATGAGAGTTGCTACTTGTACAAAATTTTCTTAATTACTGTTGGGGCAAAAGTCTAAGTGATAAATTAATTGAAATAAGCATGTCATTATCACCCAAAACGTAAAATAAATTTTTGATAAATACCTTTTGTTACTTAAAGAATGAAAATATGCATCCATTTTTTTAAATGCACTAACAATTGACAGTAGTGGTGAAGCTATCATTGGTATACATAACACTATGAAGCGGATAATAATAACTCAACAATTTCCGAATTCCAAAAGCTTATTTTTCGCAGAAAGGCTTATTTGTCTTTGCGTTCAATAATTGCACATTCGATAAAATTATTAATTTCTAGTTTTCTGTTCTTACCTAAGAATAACTGTCGAGTGGGAAATGTAATACACAAATGAGTCTTCATTTTCGATTATTTCAATTACTTGTTAATTATCTTTGCGTTTCAAAATTTAATATCGCTTTGATGATTTTCAGTTGTTTACGTGTAACCAAAAACAATTACAATACTAAAAGTGGTGACACAATATTAAGGAATTGTAAAAAATATAAACTCTTCGTCAATGCCCAAACAATGCTTTATTTAACTGACATTAGCTGTACTAGTTGATAATAATGTTTAGCAGATACATTTTTTTTATGTTAACACTGGTAGCTTTGGTTAGTTTAAATTTCTCTCACAAAGAAGTGAAATTAGTTTTCGATTTCTGCGTTAAGTAGGTAATGTTTCCTAAACCGCTTGTTATTTCTACGAAAGCTCAACTAAAGCAGATTACCTTTTCATCTCAATGTAAAAGGATTATTCATTCTTTAGTGAAGATTAAATGCCATTAACAAGATAATAAAGACTAAGAGATTCATTAAAAAGAAATCTCTTTCTCTCAATCTATGCTGCTCATTTTACAGGCTGTGCTGCTTGGACGAAATAATTTCCACTAATATTACACTTTATGTCATACTACTTATCATCCTTTACTTAATCATTTTTCGCTTGAACTAAACTAAAACGAAGACTTAAGAGTTATACATTGTAACACTGGTAAACTCTTATCAAAACGCAACTTGAGAATAAATTTAAATCGGAAATTTCAACTTCAGTCGAGGTAAAGGCCTCGAGGAGGGTTTATAATGGTGGATCTTCATCCGGGATTGTTCTAAGTTTTGTAGACGGCATATTAGGGTTAGAACTGAGCTCGATTGCCTCGATGCAAGTATTTTTAATATATTGCTGAAGGATCTGTGGTTTACAGCCTAAGTGATTCTCTACTATCAGAAAGCGGGTGCCATACAGACACGATTTGATCAGTTTAAAATTTTAAATAAAGAGGCAAGTGGATTAAGAGGATTTGTAACAATTTAGGAAAAACTTACTTTTTACCATGGATGAGAGTGATAAGGTAATAAGTTTTTTTGAAAGCTTTTTCTAGAAATTTAAAAAAAATGTCACATATCACCTTTATTCACTTGTCCGTTCAATTGTGTTTGTGAGTTAACGCAATTGAACACACACTAATTTGAATTTGTGTAAATCGGCGAAATTCAAATGTCACATATCACCTTTATCCACTTATCCCTTCAATTGTATTATTCAGAAGTAATGGAAAGCAGAAGACAACCGACTTTAGGGTTAAAGCATGCCATTTACATAATTAAACATTTAAGCATTTTCAAAAATATGTAATATGTACCAGTTCAAATTGGTACCAAATACTGACAAATTTTCATCAAACTCTTTGTTAATATCAAAGAGCTCAAGAAGAAGTAGATAAAACCAACGCTTACTTCGTTTTTAAGAAACATGGAGTTTCAAAACCTATTTCATTAACACTTTAATAAACATGGGCTATATGTGTCTTTTTAGTTGAAAATTTATTTCAAATTTTATCGAACACTAAGATTTATAAAGAACATTTTTCCTCACGTTCTTAATGCATCACAATGTTAATATTGACAAAAATTAGTGTTTTAAAAATATTTTTTCGTAATTGTTTTTTAGAGACATCGCAATTTTTTCCATATTCACATCTGCATTCATACTGTCATGCTTGTACTTTTATTCAAAGTTACTTTTTAATCAAAGATAAAATGAAAATACTACCATTTATTATTTAATTATCTATGAATTTAATAAATTAACCAAAGTTGGGGAAAAAAGATGTAGTTTTGTATCTCTAGACCCGTACATACACATACCCATACATAATATACTCAGCCAATTTTCACTAAAATTAGCGTACATGTTATTTACGGCAGCATTTAATGGTTTTATACTTTAAAAGTTCCTCTACTCTACTTTAAAGTTTATGTTTAACAAGAAGTTCTGTCAAGAACTAAACGAGCCTACATTCCCGTACATCGATATCGGCATTATACCATCTGATCATTATTCTCTTGATTATCTGAGACTGAAAATTATGTCAGACATACCTTTTTAGCACTTAAAGGTGATTTCTAAAAGCAAACTATACCCCTCTCATCAGATGAAATAGAAACGTAAAAAGTAAATAAACGAGTAAATAAAGTTTTGTCGCACCTTTAAAAGAATGTAACTGTTACAGTTCTTCCGTAGAAAAATATTCCTCAATCGTTTTCAAAAAAAAAAAAATAAATAAATAAATAAATAAATAAAAGTACAAATAACATCAAAATACATTTTATCAAAGAAAGGGGAAAATAAAACTCGTTCGTTAATAAAATGTTGTGAATTTCATTTTTTATTTCGTTGCCAGTTGTTAACTATAAATAAAGAATAAAATGCCCACTTAAATGAAAAATTTTTGTAACAAAAAAAAATCGTCTGCCAAAAAAAAAAAATAATAATGAATGAAATGAAACAAATGAAGAAATAAACAAAAAATCTTCTGCACAGTCAGTCTTTTTTTTTTTTTTTTTTTTGAGCCTGCTTTTCCATGTTTGCGGAGTCGGAGTCGGAATCAGAGTCCTCACAGAAGATGATTCAGAAAAGTACTTTACATACTTTATTTATCAAAACCATTTTCTTACAAAGTTAGTTTGAAGGAAATCCGCCTTTAAGCTCAGGATCAACATTCAACTTCAATTTCCCCGTAGGCTCTAATGTTAAGTTTTCTGAATGGTTAAACATTAAACAAAAAATGGTTCAAATCAAACAGAGAAATATGGGAATGAGCTTCTCCGAGATCTTTTGAGCAAAAAAAAGTTTATTCAATTCGGACGGTTCACTTAAAAGTTATTAGGGGGGGATAGATTGCTTGAACGGTTCAATGTTGAACGAAAAAATGTTCAAATGGAAAATTTAAATACGGTAATGAAGTATTCCTGCCGAGATCCTTCGAACAAAAAAAAGTTCGTTTAAATCGGACTGTTCACTCAAAAGTTATTAGGGGTGACAGTTTGTTTGAACAGTTCAATGTTGAACGAACAATTGTTCAAATCGGAAATGTAAATACGGGAATGAAGTATTCTTGATAAGATTTTTCCAACAAAAAAAAGTTTGTTCAAATCGGACTGTTCACTAAAAAATTAGCATCGCGGGACAGTCTATTTGAACGGTTCAAAGTTGAAAAAAAATTGTTCAAATCGAAAAATAAAATATGGGAATGATCTGTACTCGCCGAGATCTTTCCAACAAAAAAAAGTTTGTTCAAATCGGAATGTTCATTCAAAAGTTATTAGGGGGGGGGGCAGACACCGACAGACACACACATTCCCTATCTCAATACCCTACTTTCCAATTTTTAATTTTTCAATATCTATTTTTCATTTTTATTTCTTTTTGACTTTTTTTTTGGTCTTGGCGATATTTTTTGGACTTGGCGATATTTTTTAGATGCATTAAGCCACTTTTAATACTTTTTTCGTCTTTCTTTTATTTTTAACGGAAAAGTAGGCTAAAAAGGAAGAAAAATATTTGTATGAACGTAAACGCATTGTTCGCTCATTTTCCATAATGCATGCTATTTACACTCTGTTAAAAGCTCTAACCTGAAAACGAATTCGGCCGCAGCTCTATTTTTGAATACGTTTTCACAAAGCACAGCTTAATCTTTTGCTGTAATAAAGGCATTAATGTAACCTTAAAAGAACGTGCTTTTACCGGATTGCTTTTTTATTTTATTTAATATTTGCTCTAATAAAGTTGATTTCTCAAAATTGTTTTCTTCTTTGCATGTTTTCTTTTCTTTTATATTGAAATAAACTCAAACTGTACTCCAATTCTATAACTTCTTAGTATTTCAGCGATAAATAGGAAGTAAAATCGGGATATTTATGCTGACGATTTCAATTTAAAAAAGTTCCAACATTTACCTTTTTAATCAAAGAAAACTGTTAATACCCTTGATAAGAACCAGACGTGTATATGTATAATTATTTTATCAAATGTCATTTTGCATAGAAGTTTCTGTAACGTATTGATGACACGATAAATCACAACATGTTAAGCAGCAAAAATATAGTGTTAAACTCAGGCCCGTCATTTAGGGGGGTCATGGGGGAGGTCAATTGCCCCCCTCCCCCACCCACCTGACTTTGGGAAGTCAATGTATTTTCTTATAAGTAAGCGTGGTTTTTGCTGTTTTACGGCGAAATTGCCCTGTTTTTGCACCCTTTGACCCCTCCCCCCTCTTGGAAAAGCTTGAAATGACGGGCCTGGTTTAAACTGATAAAATAGCACTTATTAATTGATCTCATGAAACAACTTTAGTTTTAAGGGGTCACAGTACCTCAAAAATGATCAAAAGACCAAAAAAAAATTTATTGCTTATTTCAAAAGTAAAAGTTATTTGAAATACTCGGAAAAAATAGCATTGCTCTAGCTAAATTATTTAAAAAGTTATGAGCGACTTTAAGGCATGAATGCTATGTGTTCCAATAGAAAAACAAAACTTTAAAAGGCTTTTTCTCGATGATCAGTTTTTAGTGCTTCTATGTTACTGGAATAACTAAGGAATTTTTTCTATTAAAGATACAACTTTAAAGCAATATTTTTTGCGCTCAGGATAATATATTTAACAAAACTGTGCAATGAATAGGCATTTCATAAGTTACTAAAATTTTTAGAGCTTTTTAAAGTTTTTAAAGTAAGAATTTTTTAGATAAAAGGTCACAAAATATTTTCAAATCAATATATAAGAAAATAAATGCACAGATTTATAGAGGTAATTCTTGTGATTATTTAGCAAAAAGACAGTTTGAAATTAGTGCAGAAACAAAAAAGCCTTAGGGTTTTTTAAAAAGTGAAATTTTCCTAATTTTTTCAAATTTTCAAAAAAAAAAAATTGACCAAATTTTAAATGTTTGAAAATAAATTATTGAGTGTTAAATAAGTGCAGAAACAAATATTTCAAAGAATTATATTTTTCACGTAAATTTAAGAAAATGGTTAGAAAGATACTGTAACTCCTTATCACAATTTAACTGAAATTAAGAACAGCACTATTTTGTTAATGCAATATTACCTCTTAAATAACTAATTCTCTAAAGGAATTCGTACCCTATACAATTTTATTTAGGAACTTAATAAATACTGGCTCAGATACTTTCTATTTGTCTCTGGAATTCTATTCGACTTTGAAAGCATTCCATTGTTTTTGTAACGTATTATACCACTTTAAAACTAGAATTTTTATGTTCTTAATACGTGCCTTTAAAATCAGCTTTCATAAAAATTCGTTAAAATTCAATAAAACTGAAAAAATATTTTCTCAAATCCACTTAAAAACTAATCAACACTTTCTATCTTTGTCACTTCTACCTTAACAGAAATATTTTCCTTTTATAACAGTCTGTTGGCGAAAAATGCGACTTCGTTTGGAAAATAACATGTTGTTATTTTTCACCTTTTCGGAGAGCTATGATTGAAAATTCGATTACTTTGTCACTACATAAACCTAAAATAAGTTATTGACGCATAAAATATTATTAATTCTAATTTTTTTTCAACAACGAAAAGGGATTTATAAACAATTTTTCCATTAGATCAAAATTGTTTTTTCGCGCATTGTGCATGCGTTATGCTCAATGAAGGTTAAAAATAGTAAATGTAGTATTATTATGAAAATGAGAAAAAAATGAAGATGTTTATATTTCCCATTTTTCAATGCAAAAAATCTCATGGAATGCTTTTACCACATTTTAAAACCTCAAATATTTTTTCTTTCGTTTTTTTTTCAGCATATTAACAATTTCGAAAGCTTCTTTAATTACCTTTACTGTACTGTAAATAGAAACTCATTAGCGAAAGATGCTTTACTGCTCTTCTTTGAGTTTTAATTATCTGTTCTTACTTCTTGGCTGGGTTTTTTTCCTTTAAAAACTTTTTCGATTTATTTCGGTTAGTCTTTGGTGAACATTCATGAAGTGAAAGATATTAATATTTGCGTATTAATAATTAAATTTTTCAGAAGGTAAATATTGTTGCAAAAATACCCAAGTGTTTTTTTTTTTTTTTTCAACATTTTTATTTATGTTTTAGATCGCAAAAAAAAAATAAATAAAATAAAATAAAATAAAATAAAACAAAACAAACTAAAACAAAACATCTATCCATTTCTGCTTAAAAATGATACTTTTTCTTCGTTTAGAAAACAAACACTTTATTTTCCCAAATAGTTACTTTTTATCAAAACGAAAATCTGATTTTTAAATGCTTTGTATATTGAATCATTCATCTAAAATTATTATATCCTTTAATTGCAAATAAATTTCTTTAAAAAAAAAAAAAAATTTTTTTTTTTGGGAAAGGGGTGGGGAGGAGCGAAAAGCTGCTACTAAATTCCATCTGTGTGTATAATTTAGCACAATAAAATCTATCACAGGATGCCTGCCTGAAGTAACCGTACATTTTCGAACGAATACAAAGTGAAGAATTAAGGAAAGATGAAGTAAGATGTCGAACTAAAGCTTCAAGCCTTTATCGCTTTCGTACTTAAATTAAAACCTGAAATTTAAACCTACGACTCCTTTAGTTGTAACATTAAAAAAAAAAAATTCCTTGAAACTTTGGCTGTCTTGTTTTGAAACATGAAAAATATGTCCTTTAAAATAAAAAGTCTTTTTTTTTTTTGTCATCATACCCCAGCTAGTGGGTTAAATAAACAACAGTTTAAAGTAAACGTTATGAGAGAAATCCTATTTTAAGGCCCGGTTTCCTAGGAGTGAAATCGTCAATTTCTGGCGATGCGACAGACGCCGCCGCCTTCTGCGCATGCGCCTGAGCCGCAGATTGACGTCGCTTCACTCCACGCTCCAATCAAATTGGTTCTGATTCCAGCGTGCGTCGCGTCCGGCGTCAGCGACGATTCTAGAAAACCGGGCCTTTTAACGTTCGTACAAACAAATCCACCTTGCGGAAAAAATTGACTGACTGACTACTCATAATGATGCAAAATTTAGAGAATTACGAGGAATATAGATTTACTTCAACACTATTAATCCATACAACTCGTACTCTAACATTAACTCATCTAATGGTGAATAATGAAGTTGCCGAGATAGTTCGAGTTTCCTTTGCTTTCGTATTATTTTTCTTTAAGGATAATCTTTGAGCTCTTTGTTTCTTCTTTCTTGCCTTTTTAGCTCTACATTTTGTTTTTCCGCCTTTCTTTTTTTCTTGGAACGCTGTTTGAGAGTTCTTCCAAAATGCCGTAAAAAGACAACTTCTTTTCTTGGTCTTTTCTAGATTAAAACAGTTAAGATATTTTTCCGAACAAGGAGTAGGTCTGATTTGCCTGGGGTTTTTAATGCTATTTTAAAGTTTAAGACTGACAAATATAATACTATTGAGGTCTCTCTCCTGGGCAACATTCCCATTTTACACGATTTTTTCCCAATTATACAGGTGGTGCGTGTTTTAAGTAAGAGATAGGATTAAAAGAACGACACTTTAAAACTAAAATAATATTTTGGGCCTTGATAACAGGATTTTTGTAAGAAAAATCTCACTGTCGTAACCAAAAATGTCACTCTTCTGACAGCTTCTATACCAGGAGAGCATAGTTGAAATGATGCAGTTAAAGTGAGTTTGTTTATATATTTTTTCTTATTGAGCGCCTCACACAGACTAGGTATAAACATTGGAAGTACAAAATGCAATCAAAATACACCAACATAAGTTTACAAAAGATGGATTACAAAAAAGATGTCAGCCTCTCTATGAAAAAAAAAAGGTTGAAACATAATTTCTTAGATGACTCAAAGTAGCTTTTTATCATGAAGCATCTTGCATTAAAAAATGCAACAAGTGTAACCTTGAAATAAGCGTGAGCATTTTTGTATTGTCATTACATTGAAGGCTTAATTTTTAAGGTACGGGACTTTTAACTCGAGGGTCCCGGGTTAAATCCCAGAGCTGGTATAAGATCCAGTGTTCACTGATGATGACTGGCGCCCGTAAATACGTTCGAGGTCAAGATGTCCTTCAATGTTCCATTTCGAATCAATACCTGGGGGGGGGGACTGGATCAGGCATTGATCGGCTCCTGGTCTGGATCAAAAAGCAGACTGCTCTTTGAGCGCCCCTCCAACTGGTTAAACTACGTGCAGTGAAAGCTCCAGATTAAGAATTCTGGATGGTGATCTAACCCTCAAAAATTGGTAGCCAGGTTTGCACTTTCGGTAGTCTTTTAAAAAAATAAAAAAGCAAGTACGCAGCTCAAAATGTAAGCAACCTAATCGCTATTCATAATATTAACAGAAAATTAAAAGATAATGATACTCTACAGAAAAAAGTAGTTCAATGGATAGTTTTTACTATAGATATTAGTATACAGCAAAAGGAAATATTTTACGAATTTTAAAATACAATACAAATGTAATGTAACTAAATGAAAGTAAATTGTAGAGTCTTAAAGTTTTAATTTATTTATCAGTCAGAAAAATTTCTGTCGTCTGACAGGATTCTATTTCAGAAAATTGGGAGTGGTAACAGATGGCAAATGCAATAATAGAATATCTTTTATAGAAAATAATTTATTCTTTAGCTTGATTTGAAAATATTCGATCTGAAATGAACGACGAAAATATATTTCATCTATTGAAAATCAAGAGAACGCTTATTAGAAATTCAAAAAAAAGAGCTCAAAAAGCACCAATATGTAAAATCATTTCGAAGTTAGAACAGCGGTCGACACTTATAGCGACTGGTACTTCCTTCTTTGAGAAACATTTTTAATGAAATGGTCTCCCGTTCGTGAGTGGCGAACACTAATCTAGAACATTAATATAGTAGTACTAGCTTATTATCTGGTGTTTCCCAGGTGCTTATTAATACAACAAGGCTCTAAACAAGTTATATGAATGAATTCTATCCCCATGGACATACGTATAAAAATTGCATCAATCTGTTTTTTGCATAATTCCTCTAATAGGAGGACCAAAAAATGCTCGAAAAATTTTGAATTAAATATCTGTTGGAACCTCTAATTTTTCTGAATCGTGAAATATTTGTGCCAATGTTCCAAGGCAATTAGAACATGAATATTCATTGTTTTTAACTTCTTTCATGCTAAATGTGTTAAATTTTATCAATTTGTATGCTTAAAGAATTATCTCTATTGCTCTATATATTCAAAATTTAAAGAAAATGGTCAATTTGAGACAAAAGTATGAATTTTGAGCTTTTTGGATTTTTTAAAATTTTAAAACCCTGCCTATGTGAATTCTAGAGCATCAAGGAACCTCTGTGCGAAGTTTAGTT
Organism: Uloborus plumipes; assembly: GCA_038373865.1. Classification (NCBI taxonomy): domain Eukaryota; kingdom Metazoa; phylum Arthropoda; class Arachnida; order Araneae; family Uloboridae; genus Uloborus; species Uloborus plumipes. The sequence goes on from JAXGGA010000686.1 coordinate 142,865, forward strand.
AAAAATTCGACGAAACTGGATTTGTATAAGGAACAAATATACATACATATATCCATTTTTATATAGAGAGATATACTTGCCTTGAAGTGCGTTTGTTATTACAATGAAACCCCGTTTTAACGAACTTCAAAGAATCGCAAATTTTGCTTATTTTCGCGGGAGCTTCCTTCTAACGGAATTAAAAAAAAATAATTAAATTGGGACTAAAAATGTATTCCGTTGATAAGGATATTTCTTTGTATTGCTGTTCCTTTTAACGAGATATCACTGCAGTAATTCCAGCTGTTTTTGCAGCTTATAGATAAATTTTTCATGGCTTATCTCAGTTAAATGGTTTTTAACGTAAATTTTAATTTAAAAAACAAGACTTGACTTTCTAAATTATTCTTTTAAATACTATTACATTAAAAAAAACTGGACAATTCGTTAAGATAAAAATAATAAAAAATACGAAAGAACTTAAATAAATTTTTTTGTGAATGGACTTAAAAAAGGTACCGTAAAATTGGGTGTATAGGAACAGCGGGGTCAATCGGAACAAAACTTCCCGACCGTACAACGAAATTCTTCATAAATAAACTATTGGGTATTTTTCACCATGAATTTTTTTCTTAGTAAGGTAAGATCATAGGGAGTAGGAAAAAATTACTTTTGTCAATCTGGCAACGCTATTGGCTTCTAAGGAGGGCTGCACGTGGAACGCTAGAAAACATCACATTTCCATAGACTGCAAAACTTCATATGCAAGATCAAACCTTCTTATATTTAAAAACTAAGAGTGGTATGTTTCAATTATACATGTATCTGAACAACAGAATACCGCATTAGAATTTACATTTTTTATAAATTGTGTCATAAAAATGAAGAATTCTGAAAAATGGCATAGAAAAAAAATTTGCGGGGTGAATCGGAACACTTAGTTTTGCTGTTCCAATTCAAACTTATTTGAAGGAAACTTTGAAAAATCAAGATTCTAACCCCAATTCTTCTAATCAAGACAAGGACAAGGTTTTATTACTGTTTATCCCTTCTCGTGAGCAACTAGATCTTAGAATGACAAACAGTTGCAGATTTCAAAAGATTTTTTCTCCAGGAGACTTCTTTTTACTTAAAATACGAGGGGGAAAGTCACATAGACTTTATGTAGCAAAAATCCAGCACACAGACAGTGATGAATAAGCGTAAAAAGCTTTCAGGACAATCCCCGAAACCCAGAGATTTCAAGAAACTAAAGAAAAGGCAGAGTTCATCCCAGGAGATGTTATGAAAAAACTTAAGCCAAGTCACAATTGCTAGTTTTAAGGACAAGTACATATTTGTGGACGACATGAGTGACTTCCATTCATGTTAAATCTTTGTATTTCAATTCAAAAGCATTTCTTAAAATTACTTTTCATTTTTCATAAGTTCAAAATTATTTTGAATTTTGACAAATTATACACGTTTACTATTATTGAAATTATGCATTTATTTGACAGTAATTGTCTGTTCTTATTCTCCCCCATCAATATTACTCATTTTGTACAGGTTAAATTGAAAAAAAATAAAAATTTTAACAAGTGTTCCGATTGACCCCTATCAGCGGGGTGATTCGGAACACCCATAATTTCCTATATATTTTAATAATAATTTTTCAAAATGCTTTGTCTTCGCTTGGAATATCAAAAGTAAAGCAAGACCGAAGTTTTTACCCAAAAAATCAAATTAAAAAAAAATCTTTTAACTACTTTTTTTACAATCAAAGCTGAAAAGTGTTCCGATTAACCCCATTTTACGGTACTAATTATTCAAGCTGACGTTTTAGTTATTAGTAAGACAAAAACTAAAAACAGAACCATTAAGCTGAACAAAATAAGAAACACTAGTGAAATTCATTTATTCTAAAACTTAACTTTATCATGTAGAAAATGTAAATTTTTTAGTACTTAGCACATATATTTATTAGTTAAAAGATTTAACAGCATAATTTAAAAAAAAATCAAATGGGAAAGGTTTTTAGTCTAAAAAAAGTTTGTTAAGAACTATATATGCTATTCCTTTTGAAAGGCGGTAGCGTCAATATGAATTTCCACTTTATTATTTCTAGAGCTAGACTTTTTATGAAAGTAATTAGCAATCCCTAAATAAATTAATTAGTTAAAGTATAGTACTTACATGTTTAAACAAAGTGTCCTAGTTTTCTGTTCTCTTTTACCCTCCGTTAAATCGTTTTGAATATTAGCTAACTTTTTATATGTTTTGTTTTCTGAAATGTATCCGTGCGTATATTATCAGATTCAGCCGGGCAGATTGCAAGGAAAAAAATTAACACAAAATCGTTTTAGTAAGAATTTTATTTTGTTTTGTTTTTTTATGTATCTCTACATTAATGGATATCGAATAACGAGCATTACCAAGGTAGTTAAATATACTTAAAAAAATTTTTGCTTGAAACATACACGCAAAATAATAGTTCAGCACTGGCCTTAGCAAGGACATTAAACTAGTTCTCAGAATCAGTACTAGCAGCTCTCATAAGCTCTCTTTTTTTTTTTTTTTAATAGCTCGACAAATGCGACAATTGGTTTCTCGTCACTAAAGAAATATATTAAATTGCAAGTACTAATATGTAAATAGCATAATTAGAGTTAATAAATAAAATACTTTTCTAGTGCGTATATTCAAGCATACATATTTCCCAAGCTGCTACACACACATAAAATCCGAACTCTAGGATCCGCCATACGTTCCATACTACACGCTGTTTAACCCTTTCGTGCCTATAGAAACACATACGTCACAAGAAAATTTCAAAAAAAAAAAAAAAATCTTCTGGACGACAGAAACTCGTTTTTGTCTTATAGGGAATAATCGCACCAGTTAAAAATTAGTGTTCGAAAATTCCCTAAAAATAAATAAGTCTTTTAGTTTTCACATTCTAGTATGTCCTACTCATAGTCCATGATATCAAAATTGTTCTGGTGTAATAAAAAAAATCGTCGCAAAATGGTTCTCCGGTTGGATAAGGCCCTGAAGAGAGCTCTGTTTTTGTGTTCCAGGCCAGGTGCTGAACAACCCCTATTCCAGTACACCCAGAGGTGTTGGTTTGGAACAGAAACTTGAAGGACTTTGCCACCACGAACATATTTATACGTGTCCCAGTATTCATAAGGAAACACGATTGCTTTTCGACTGTCTTGCATCGAACCCAGGACTCTTCAATTACGACTCCGACGCCGTACCGATTAGACCACCACGACAAGCTTACAAACTACAGGACATACATACGTGTCAAAGTAAATTATATACTAAGATAAAACTATATATTTAATGCCTAACCTATTTTGTTTCACCATCTCATCTCTATAAGACGTGCTTAAATAACAAGCATTGCGTGTTGCTAATTTAATATTACGCGATATCAATTCAAAAGCAAAATTTTCGATGTGCTCTTCCATTTTAAGCATACTTATTGAAATTGAATTTATGGTTTGCTTTGTCTCTAAGAAACTGTTTTTATAAAATATTGCTCATTTATTGTATATTTTTTTCTGTAAATATTTAGCTTATTATATTAAAAAAATCTACATCTTTGTTACTTCCCTCCTGCGAATAGTTTTTCAGCCCATGCTTCCCCCATTTACTTAAGCAACACGTTCTTTTATCTCCAACTTTCAGTTACGGAATATTATTCCTTATTAATTTTTGTCACGCACCTGAATGAGATATCAGACACAGAATGAATACAGGCGCGGAAGTCTCCTGGGAAATTGCTCCCGCTGTTTGATTACGGCACAGAATCTTGGCTCAACACCAGTCATAGTGAGATAACTCATTCAAATTACAAAGATCCGAGTTCATTATAAGAATAATATTTAACAGAAAGAATTTTCTGACTGTTTAAAAATCCTTTAATCATAAAATGCTTGGAAAATCTTATTTAATATTTATCTAGACTTTTTCTGTTAATACGCAAGAACTTCATTATTTCTTTATTAAATTCCATTATTAAACCTTTCATTTTAAAGTTTACCATGCCGGCTATTGACGTAAAGCAGACCCGCTGTCTAAAAGTTGTTTCCCTCAAAAAAAAATTGTTTTACTAAGAGCTTCAATGAATAGCACCCGTAATCTAAGATGCAGTGGCACGGTTGGATATGGCGTAACGCTAGAAACTAAAAGATCTCAGGTTCAATCCTGCTAAGAGTTTTGTCGTTTTGTTAGTTTGAAAGAGCTGTCAGTTCTCTCACAGCTTTCATGTTATTTGCTGAGCTTTTTGCACTGAGGAAGGGGCTCCATTGTAGCCTTAAAATAGCTATTTGCTGTACTTTCTATCTAGTTTGTGCTTTATGTACGTTGATTCGTAACTCCAATTATAGTTTAGCACAAATCTTATTTGATCATTTTTCATTAAAGTTAAATATTGTTGTAATATATAAATTCAAAATTTCATATATTCTAAGTATTAAAAATCAAAATTGTAAACGTATTTTCTTTCCCTTTCATTCCTAACCATCCTTAAAAGCTTGTTTTTAATGTGATTTATCACTTTTATTGTCTTTAGAGTTTGCTCATATTTCACTCCTCCAAAATGAATTTCACAACTTTAAAAATACTGCTTAAAAAAACTCCTTTAAAAAAACACCAAAAATATTTCTTAACTATTATTACTGTAACGGGCAACGACGGGTAATTTTGCTATTATACAGGGAAATTAGATAACGAGTTTAAAAAAAGAGAGAGAGAGAGAGATCTCCAATTACTCAATGCCAGTTCAAAATTATGAAAGGAATTAAAAAATCTTTTAAAGGCATAAATGTGTTTGATCGAGCCTTCTTTTTTCTTGTTGAGAGTTGTTCAAAGACTGCACGGCTCAACTCTCGAGAATTCATTTTCTTCAAGCATGACATTTCTTTCTTCATTTTTAAAATTCTAAAAGCTCGTTTGAAGATGAAATTTTCAATAAACGAGTAGAATATAATAAAGGACAAAAAATCAATAAAACCGGAATATTTTTACCTTTTCTAACTTTCATTACACTTATTATTTTCGAGTTTTCGTTTTGTTTGCTAAAGGTGTAGATATTCGTTCCCTAAAAGAGCAAGTATTGTTGTTTTATATTTCTTTATTATTTTGTTAAATATATTGTGTAATTCTTTTAAAACACTGAATACGTTACTAAAAATTACTCACTTATTCTTAAGTTATTAAGATGTGTTGCTTGCGAATTTCTGTCTGCCTAGGAAAAGGTAGCAGTCTCTGATCTGTAGAGGAATGCGTTTTCGCCAACTCTGCTTACGTAAACCGACAATGCACCAATCTTTGTCGATTGACATAACATAATTGAGGCCACATTAAAAAAAAACAGAAAATGACACATTCAGTAACACGCTCATTGTGTTTAATTAAGTCTTTGATATTATACTTTGTTTAAAAAATATATATCTTAATTTCAAGAGCATTACATTTTAAATTAATGAAATTAATAATAAAAAAGATTTTGAGCTGCTGTTTCAGTTCTTTTCAATGCTGGTAAGGTATTCTTTACAAAAACTGTACATGCTACATCTTTAATACGGTCATTTTTTAACTATGCACTGACAAATTAGCTACAAAAAGCTTATTAAACTTCTGCAAGGAAAAGAAAAAGTAAACGTCTGTTTATAAATATATGAATGTCAGGAAAAACTAATGTTGGAATTACAAGATGTATAATATTACGATTGATATCATAAAATGTATTATTAATAATATTTGTATATGTTAAAATACTTTTAGATTACATTTACTCCTGTATCTATTGTCAGTAAATTTTTCATGCTTATGATTGACTTCACTTTTTTCCCGTAACTTCCCATGAAATTTCATTTGTGACTCGAAAGCTTAAAATGCTTAATCTGCAGAAGCACTCATCTATTATTCCGAGCGTTTCGAAAGAGTTCATCTTCTTAGATTGTTGAAAGAGTCTCCCCATTTTCTCCATCACATTTAAACAAAATCCATTAACACGCAATTTTCCCCAAGATGTTTCAATGGGATTTATCCCTCTTTGTTGTTTCGTCACCCTTGGGAAAACTTTGTCCCAGAATTCGCAAGGACAAAGAATGACTTGAAACTTTGGAGGCCTCAGAAATACCCTTAACAGAAATTCTTAATGTATCTTTTGCGTCAGCTCTCTGACCACAAGTGACCTTTGTTTGATCAAAGACCCCTAGAGAAATTCATTTATTTGTTCTCACATTCATTAGTACTTAGACCATCGGATAAGATACTGCAGAGACGATTTCGTAAATTGTACTACATTTAATATCGCACTAAATAAAAGATAGAATAAACTGATGTACTTACTTAGGAATGAGAATTAATCTTCTGATTGAAAAGTTTTTATTATGAAATGTTTCATAAGATAGAAGAGATAACTAATCTGACTCATTATTATTATAGGTATTATTATTATTTTTCATGTAAGTCAAAAGGCTCGTTATTAAAATTACTGTATCTAGTTCTGAAAATTATACTAATTTTGTTGAGTTTAAGACTGTTTTGTCATCTCCATTCGAGATAAAAACAATTTCCTCTGGATATATCACGCTTGTCGGGAGACAGCAAAAAAGCGCGATATAACGAAGGACATAAAAAGTAACTTTTAACCCATTAATACCTAGCATCCCTTTGTAGGGACGGTCCAAAAAAAGGGTCTTAATTTCCCAAAAATGAACATTTCAACCAAATTATAGTGTTTAATTAATACTTTGGTATTGTTTCAATTCGATTTTAACAAATTGCAGCACATAATCATTGTAAAGTGTGTTCTGTAGCAGTTTTAATATGATCTTTATCAAAAACTACATCGTTCACAATCTCAAGAAAAAAAAGCTGAGTTTTCAAAGTTATTCCCAGCTTCCCGGTTTATGTTAATTCTGCTGATTTTATTTTTTCTTATAAAATGTCTTTTTAATTATTATATCGTAGGCAGAAAAAAATTTTGGTAAAAAAAGTATGTACCCTCTGGGGTCTATCGTAACTTTTTAGGGACGATTTTTCTTTCCTTAATAAAAAAAATATGTTTGACATCATATTTTTTAAATTATTTTCCTGTCCGTTGAATACTATTTGTAACCGGCGTACAAAATATCTTTGGGAAAAAAAATATCAGGCATTAATTTGTTAGTCAAACGAACGAATTTATGACATGCGCACAGTCACCAGGAATAGTTTATAATCATATTTAAACGATCTTTTAATCATAAACAAATTAAAATCTGCTTGCTATTTGTTGTTTGGAATTGTACATGTATATGTTTTCAAATATTTCCTTTGCTTTAAGGTGGAATACGAAACGAAAGTTGCGCCTCAAAGTGCAACGAATTCAAATCAACAATACCTGAACGTGTTTTCACCGACACGTTTCTAACCTGAAACGTGTTTCGGGTTTGGTCGTTGCACAAAAGGAACAAAATATTTTTTCCAGCGATAAACCTTTTCACGGTGTCAAAGGTAAAGCAGCATTTAAAAGAAGATAAATCCAAAAAAAAAAAAAAAAATGCATAATTTTTCTGGGTACAAAGGAAAACTGCGATATATCCGAATGGGCAATATAGCGAGGTGCAGTGATAAGGGGTGCTACTAAACTGCAAATTTTCTTATTTTCTTTAGTACAATGGTCTCTAACATACAAACTTTCCAAAAAATCATAACAATTTTCTAGCACAGAGTAAAAAAAATAACTGCAAAGAAAAAGTCTCCACAACTTCTTACGGAAAATATCCGAACACCAAACAAAACTTTTTTTCGACCAAAGTTACTTTTTGTCTAAACGCTATTTTTATTTCGTAGCACTTTTCTTTGGTATTTATTCTTTCAAAACTAAAACCATAGTAGATACTCGTAATTAAGATGTGACATAGTTATATTAAATGATTATTGTGTTAATGAGAATAATTACCCACATCATTATAGGAATTATTATTACATGTTCTACAAAATAAAATTTTAAGAAAACTTGAAACACATAGTCAATACTTCTACAAAAATTTAGGGAAAGACTGCATTTAAGTGCATCATTGATTTTTTTTTTTTCTTTTTTTTTTACGGCACATTAAAAGTTGATCTAAGCACAAGTGATTCCTATAAATTATGTTACAAAACAAATTTAAGCATTGATTTTTTTTTTTACGGCAAATTAAAAGTTGATCTAAACACAAGCGATTCCTACAAATTATGTTACAAAACAAATTTAAGGAGGATTTAGAAACAAGAAAAGTTAATTACTGTTATTTTCGGAAAGAAAGTTGATCAAGAATTTTGTTTCCTAAAAGTATTGTAGTGAAGTTAATATAAACTATTTTCATATCAAAACTATAGTCACTAAAATCAGTTTGATGCTTTGAATCTTTGATTGCATCTTTATTTTGATACTTTAATTCCGATAAAAAGCAAATCGTGAAATTTAGAAATGTTTTAAAAATAGTTTTTATTTAATATTTTGATAGATAATCTGTACTAAAGCATGTCCGAAAGATGAAGAAATTTTCACTTGCAGCGATGCGTGTTTTAGCTGCGAAAAACAATCAATAGCTGTCATTAATCCAACTACCAAAGTAATGAGTTTTGGGGATGCTATTAGCGATAAGTGATGCGTCAAGCAATCAAAATGCAGTCGTGAGAAATAGGAGTGATTTTTTTTGCATTATTAATAAAAATGTAATGTAACCGATATACTTTATCACGGCACTCAGGAAATTTGTCACAGTGGCGAAAAAAAAAAAAAAGAAAAAGCTTATAGGATAAATGTTACACAGATTGAATGTTAAATATTAAATAATGCAGTGGAGTAAAATCTTAATACGGAAGTTCACTATTTTTTTGCTGATAGATATTATCTTCTTCAATGACAAGTAAAAAAATAATTATATAAATGTTTGCGTATGCGTGTGTTCTCACGCGAACAATGCAATTCCTAAGGAGCAACTTTTTAATCTAATTTATGAACTTTAAACAATTATCTATTAACCACTCAATATACAGGGTGTCCACTCCTATCGTGGACCAATAGCTAATTTCTAAACCGTTAGAGATAAGCATATAGTTCATTTAGGAAAAAATCTCCAAATTACGAAAGGAATTTTGGGTCTATTCAATGTTTTTCAAAAAATCAAATTTTGAAAGAGTTACGAAATTTAAATTTTTATACAGCCCCCCAGTCCTATCAATCATATTTAGTAAAACATTCTTGACACTGTAACGATAAAAACTAAAAAAAAAATCACTCTTCTACGACAAAAATTGACCGAGTTATGACGTTTTGAAAAATCAAGATTTTGAAGGATTTCGCATACGGTCCCTTAAGCGATCTCTCGATGACGTCATGAAATAATGCAAAATCTTGATTTTTCAAAACGGCATAACTCGGTCAATTTTTGTCGTAGAACAGTGATTTTTTTTAGTTTTTATCGTTACAGTGTCAAGAATGTTTTACTAAATATGATTGATAGGACTGGGGGGCTGTATAAAAATTTAAATTTCGTAACTCTTTCAAAATTTGATTTTTTGAAAAACATTTAATAGACCCAAAATTCCTTTCGTAATTTGGAGATTTTTTCCTAAATAAACTATATGCTTATCTCTAACGGTTTAGAAATTAGCTATTGGTCCACGATAGGAGTGGACACCCTGTATAGACAGACCTTACAATGTGTTGCACAAATCTGCATTGTAACTTCAGTCTCATTATTTGTAAGTAATACAACATCTCTTTTTCATTCCAATCGTTTTTCTTTTCTTTCTTTTCTTTTTTTTTTTTGAGAAAGGATTAGGTTTATGTGAAAAATAAGTTAAACGGTTATGCAGAATTGTTTCAAATGATTTTAAAAGATCAATACAAACTACTGGTTTATATGAATAATGCTGCAAAATTTGCAGTAATTTTTGCATGACTTTAGCTTTTTGGTCTTTTTTTTTTTTTACTTTAGTTTTCAGCTTATGCTAACAGTATTAATGATTGCTATGAAATAATTGTTATAGTGAAACTTTTGTTTAGCAATCTACGCAGTGTTGAACTTTCTGCTTTTGTGAAAGTGAAAAAAATTGATTTTTATTTTCTTTTGCTTATTTTTGTGCGTTAACGGTTTTTTTTCCAGATAAGTTACAATGTAAGCTTTATTCCTTGCTTTATGGGTAAGTATATTTTCAGAAAGGATATAAATTATGGTTAAAATTCCACAATAAATTTTAAACACAAAATTACATGATTTTTAAAACAAAATCATTTAGTTAAATAATAAATCATGCTCAATTAAAGTATTTAAAATTTGAAAAAGAGTCCATATTCAAAACTCACGATGCATTTTTTAAAAAGTATAACATTTTATTTTATTTCAATAACTCCATTTTTTTAATAAATATTTCCACAATGTTGTAACCATGGGTTTTTGTTTTTCAAAAGACAGTTGACTCTCGTAAAAGTTCGCTATCTTTGTACACAATTCTCAAACGAGAAAACGGAGCGACCGAAATTTAATAACTTTGCTTCCCCTCTGAAACTAAAATTACTTCGATGAAAAGGTTTAAAAGTAAAACTGCCTTGTAAATACTAATTTAGAGAAATACTATAAAATAAAGTATTCAAGGATTGTTCGCTCAGATTTTGTAATCTTCCGAAGGGAGGATTGACAAGAATTGAGGATGGGGCTAACAAAATAAATTAGGAGCCCTATAGTCTTCAGAACCTATTTTTAAACGTAAAAAGCCTGAATTTCGACTAAAATACCAAAATTCAGCTACAATTGAAACGAAGTGCAGGAACTCAGATCCAATGAGCTCTGCAGAAAGCTAAACCCTGTTATAGGGGCATCTCTCTCTATCTTGTGTATAATTTGCTGGAAGAACAAAAAAAGGGGGGGGGAGTTCAGGAAAAAAGATTTTTAACCAGCAGAAATCCAAAAAAAAAGGAGTCAATGGTAAATAATTCATTGAGTACACATTATAAATACTGATATCATTGAAATAGTAAAACTCTATTTCTACTGCATTAAATAATTTGAAAAACACATCTGCAATGCATACCAGAAAACTCCTTCTTCAAAAAAATGTACATGGATGTGCAAATATATTCATTAAATGAAGCTCTTATATCAGCAGATGTGCATAAATGACTTTTCTGATCATGATAATTCAGTTAGAATTAATATTTGATAAATTTGACGAAGAATTTCATCCAAAAACTCACATTTTTAGCATTTCAAAGGGTGTTCTTGTAATGCGGAAACACGAGTATGCCGTTTTCCTGCTCATTTGCGTTTAATATGTTTTTTCATATGCTTTTCTTCATTACACAAAGGTATTTATTTTCTTTTTTCAAATTTATATTTAAATTGAAAAATTGTTTACTTATTTTTGCTAACCCTTTTTTAATAAATATCTATCTATCTACTGTCCGACCTCGAAACCCGCGCCTAGCACCATTGAACGATTCTATTTTAAAAAGGCAGGCAGCTTGATTACGAAAATGTACGATGGCAGCAATTCTACTTTGTTCAATATCATTTTATTTTCATAGGCCTGATAAGGAAGAGAAATTAAAAAAAACATCAAGAGGATTGATAAGAATCGATCAACACCTCAATTAAACGAAAAACAAAACAAAATAAAGAAAAATCCCTTCCCATTCCTTATCTCTCTTATCACAATCACCCCTATTCGAGGAAGGTCGCCGAAAAGAATATCAAACAGCATTTATCTATCCATCTATATCTATATATATAAAAATGAATGTTGGTAAATGTGTATATATGTGTGTTCCCTAAGATCTCAGAAACTACCCGGGAGATTTGCCTGAAATTTTCACCGTTTGTTCCTTTTGGTACTGGGAAGGTTTAGAGACCAGTTTCAACAAAATCCGATGAGTGGTTATTTTTTTATATCAATTTTAGACCTGATTCTGTCTCTGTAATTTCAATTTAAAACGCCATTTTCGAAGGCTTTCATCAATCCAATCGAGTATTTAGTGTATCAACTCAACTCTCTGGCAGATAGTTGGAATTGCTTGCTACCGTAAATTTGGCGATCTTTTGAATCGCGCCAAGAGACCTCAATAATGGAAGTTTTCCCAATAACTATCTCAAGTATAAAGGATAAAAAAGGTATTTGATTAACAGAGTAATCTTTTTTAAAAAACAAATGAGATTCAGTTTCATATTTCGGAACTCCTTTAGATTTGTAGAGGCTTAGATGTCATGCATTGTTTTCCAGGCGAACACTATTTTGTTCTTTATACCTATTGCTGTTTTCAATGAAAGTATGTTACTACATTTTCTCGCCAAACATCCAATGAATAGTTCGTTTTCATGTCCATACTATTTGCTATGATATACCGCAATGTTGGAAATTATTTTAACGCCTTACGGAATGATGTACATTTAGCGCCAAATATAATATTCAAATTGATTTCAGATTGCCAAAAAAGTAATCAGCTTCATAGAGAATACCTCAACATTTGGCGACAATTTCTCTTTCACAAAAGTGAGATTACGTAAGTTTCTTTATTTATGAAAGGGATAGGGGTTCCGAATTACCCCAGGTATCCCAAATTAGCTACCAAATTGGCGACTTTTTAAATAGCGTCAAGAACCTTCAATAATTGAAATTTTCCAAGGCACGTTGCTACGCAACTATTTTTGTTTTCGAGAGTAGAAAAAATTATTTGCGTATGATAAATACCTGATTAAATATGTTTCCTTCTCAGAGAAACATATTATTGCATGACAGTACTCAAATGCTACCATATTTTTTAAGGTGTTTGCTTTTTCATGTCTCTGTAAGCAACAAAATTGTTCCTTTGTTCTCTTTTGGCTTATTTTTATAGCATACTTTTAAAAAACTACAGTTGAATTATAACTAAAATTGAGTATTCTTTCTGCGATATCAATTCATTACCAAATGACCTTTTACTTTTATACTACGGGCAAAGCCGTGCGGGTACCGCTAGTGTACATATAAATATATAGACAGAAAAAGGCACATTTTTATGATATTTAACGTAATTATCCGCCTCTAGTATTTCATTTTCGCCTTTTTTGTTATGTTTTTTAATGATCTGTAAAAAATTAATGAGACAGTATTTTTTGGGAACATTGTGTTTTTTTCATCTGTAGACTAAGGATTCAGAAAAATATCACATTTTGTAGTCCCCGAAGTTGGCAAACGAAACCACGTTTCTAAGCATCTTTTGTGCCTTCTTCCCACAGACTAAGTATGTGACGTTTCATTTGTTGATTCTATCGGTCACTGTTTTTCAAAATATGGATAAAGACTACTGCTAAAATGAGAGAAAAATGAAAACCAGTCCATTTTATATCTGCAGTAATTTGACTTCGCTTCTTCATAAGAAAATATACTGAAACTAAAACTTTAATCAGCGCTTAGAGAAGAAATCTTTGAATACATAAAAAATTGCTCTTTCTCTGTATCTCCCTCCATTTCCGTTTAATTCATTTTATTTACTTTACTGCAGCGAGACTCAATAATGAATCGGCAGGATTTCTTCAGTGAATTACGAAAGTGATCTTACCGTCTAATTAAGCAAAAGCTTTATCAAGTCTTTGGATGTCTTCAGGCTTTTTGGGAGCAAATGCTTATAATTACCTTTGCTTAGGTAAGAAAATATATTTCAGTATGAAAAAAAAAAGTTGGGTATTGAAAGCATTTCTCCTTTCAGGAGAAAGAGCTGTTAGTATTATCAGTAAATGATTACTTCTTGTCTCAATTAACTGTGTTTAAATTGTTCATGCTTGAATTGATATTAATTAATTTTCTCAATAAATAAAGATTTTTGTTGGAGGTGATTTTTTTGTTATAGTTGTAGTGTATTCATGTTGTAGTGGTACCTGTGATTTTCTCATAATGCAGTGAGTGGCTCATACTGCTTCTGAGGGGGCTGATTTTACACCCTCTCCCCCTTTTCGTAACTAAAGTTTAATAAAGTATGTACTAAAAGGAATATTTTACATTTTTTAAGCTCTAAATATACTTCCTTATTTATTGAAAACATTTCAGAAATTTAAAATATTTTGATTAGTTGCTTATTCATATCATAACTACCTTTTGATTTTTGCTATTACACATGAAGAGCAGGAATAAAAATTGCAATCTATGCAACCTATTTTTCGTATTCAAACATAAATATTAAATATAATTACTATATACGATAGCTTTAGGTATATGACAATAAAATCCCTGATCCTATGTAATTTGTTAAAGAAATTTTGCATTTCCTAGTACATGCAGATTTGGTTTAGAATGAAATTCTAGGCAAATATTCATGTCACATGTTAACTTAAGCAGTTTATGTACTGACGTTCGTACTTAGAATACGTATAAATCTGCTTTGGTAAATACAAATAAACAAAATTCCAAAAAAAGCTCAATTTTGTCCAATAAGTTGGTAAACTTTATTGTTTTTATCGTACTGTTCTTAGACAACTGTATAACGTATTTTTATTTTTCAAGCAATGGAAAGAGAAAAACACAGCAAATACTGCGCTTACATTAATACTTATGAAAATTACTTGTTTCAATTATACATGAAACTCTATTAACCTTTTGAAAGAATCTGAAATTCGAGTTAAAAATGTATGAAATATAATTGCAGAATTTACGTGTCCATTTCGGATTATTTCGTAGAAAAGAAAAATAATATGGAGAAATAAAATGCATTTTGAAAGTAGACCTCAAAATTGTGCTCGGGTTCTGTATTATTTTAAACAAATATGAATATAAAGCTCAAATATGGACAATTTTGGTTGAGTTTCAATTTTCTGAAACACTATCAATACACTTCGTTTACAGTCATATAATTAAGGGAATACTGATGAGATGCTAGAATGTTAATGCGGGTATAGCAGGAAGTAGGACTCGCTTAGTTCTAGATGGAACTTTTTTACTAAACTGGTCAACGGCAAAAGATTAAATAAAAAACAAGAGGAAAAAAAAACACAATATAATGAAAATACGTAAATATTCTTAAGCGACCAAGAGAAAGTATTTCCCAACCAGAAAAAGTCTTACCTCGATAGTTGCTTATTTTAAACTGCCCAACAAAAAATATACTAGCTCAAAGTTTCTCAAAGTTACATAACTTCAGAAACAAGTTTATTGGAATTAAAACGCATTATCATGAGCTCAACTTAATCAAGTCTGCAATCTCGTTGCTATTTTACACTTTTTATAAAAAGAGATTTTACTCGAACATTTTATATTCATTTTTTTTACAACGAATAACTTTTTTCCTTTTAAAATAAGGATTAAACTAGTAAATGTCACCCTCGCTCTTTGGAATTAAAAAAAGCAAGAAAAAATACCTTTGTTACAAAATCAGATTTTTTTTTAAAATAAATTAAGCATTTATTTATTGCCGACAAAGTGGTATAGTGGTTAAAAAACTGGTCTCTTTCGCCAAAAAGGGCAAGTTCGAACCCGGCAGCAGTCTGGAGATTTTCAAGATGCGGAAAATCGACAGAGCCAATGTCGTATGATTATACGGCATGCAAAACATCCCTCGAGTAGTAGGCTAGGAGTAATGTGTCAAAATTATAACTACAAGTGCAGTTTCGCATCGAAGGTGACTCCATCTGGTGGGTAAACTGGGCGTCAAAATTTGCTTACTAATGTCATCCGCTGATAGTTGTGCTACATAAGACAATGGAAGCTACTTCGAGGGACGCACGAGGTCTGCAAAACGTAATGCCTCCATTGCAGCAACATTAGACTGAAAAATAAGTAGTTATTTATTTTGCCAATATCTTCAATTTGGGCTCTGAAGAAGAGGTTAATTAAAGTCTAAATCAAGCATATGTGAGTTTCATTTTGGAGTTGAAGCATTAAAAATAAGAGGGATGTAAAAGCCAATATTCACAAATAACCGATCACTATTGCAAAAAGGTAAAAGGAACTCATCTTTTTGAGCCGGTACTAGAGGCCCGGGTTGCTAATATCTGGTGTCATAAAAAAATCCGGTTACGGCTTCTAAACCGCGCTTGATCTCAAAATAATGCTTTGATGCAATTCTTTTTAACGATATAAAACGTTTAAAATTTTGTAATATGTTTGGTGCTTTTGAAAGTGTTTCATTACATACATTCGCGCATTCTAGATAATTTTTTACACAAAATTGTATCTTTACTATGCGTTTTATTCTTTTAAGTATGACAGTAAATGTACTAAATCTGATTATAACTTCTACCTAAAAAAAGTGATAGCTTTTATTTAATTTTACACAAAATTAATGTATTGAACACCATGAAACAATATTAAGAAAGCAGTTCAGTTTATAACATTAAAAGTAATTGAATTTTTCGCTAATGGTTCTTTTATTGCCTTCTTTTGAAATGAAGCACGTTTTTAAAATGATACGAAGAAAATGTCATTTAGATATTCCCTCGTTCTTGTACATAGGTGTCATTTAATTGAAGGAAATAAGAAGAATTTTCTGCTGTATGATAATGTGCATCGTATTACATGAACATCAGTGTACGAGCATCGGTGTAAAAATCTGTCACGGATCCCACACGACCTCCTTTTACGCTCATTTCATTATCTATGATTTTTAAGAGTCGTTTTTTTTAAGAATCAGGCAGTCAAAAAACTTGACATTTTTGATTTTGCTGAAAATTTCAGAATATGGTCTTTATTTAAAATTATTAAACACGTGTTTTTTTATTTTATCAAAAAAAATTTTTTTTCTTTCCGTTTTGGGAGGTCAAAGTTGGACTTTGCTCTTTTTTTCTATAAAAACACGCCAACTTAGATGAGCCAATACTTTTTTCTTTAGGAGCGAACTGTGGAACTGAGAATTATTTTGTGTTCTACTATATCCCCACTAACTGTAAGTACATAAATATTTGTGGACGACTCTTGGCACAAAGGTCAGAGGTCACTCAAAGTTGTACGAAAAATAGTTTTTTAATGCATCTTTGACCGACCAAATCTTTTTGTGGAAACGGTGCACCACGGTAGTGTATATATCAGTAAATACCCACCAAAGAGTAGTATCCAAAAACATATAGATGTGTGTGGTTGATATTTTGCTCATCGAAATATTTGACTCTGAAGTTGTAGAAATTGCAAAATCACGTGACTTTGAGGGTCATTATCTCCTTGCACCATGAGTGACCAGATACAAAACTAGTTGGAGTAGAAGCCTTTCTTGTCCCAGAAACACAATCCGTTAACAAACCTATGGCTACTCTTTCAGTTTTTGCATAATTTGGCTCTTAACTTTGAAAAATGAGTGTTTTTCGGAGTTAAGAAAAAAGCCCAATTACCTGTTTTAAAAAAGGTATTGCTATTATTTGTAGCATTATTATATCCCAACTGCCTAACTAGCTGAAATGGCATCTAAAGATGGTTATACAGTTGAAACCAAATTGAAAATTAATTGTCGAAAATACTCAGTATACGTCAAAAACCATATTTTTTTATTTGTCCAGGCGACGTTTTTTTTTGTAACAGCTCTTTATTCCGGTCAGTTCCAACATGGTAAGCAACTTATGTACTTCTTGTCGTTCTAGTTGCTGTAAAACTGGAAAGTAATGTACCTTAAGTTTGATATAAAGTAATTTCTCTTGTCATATCAAGTTTTTAATGTAAAAGAATATTTTGAAATGGATAATAGACCTAATCTAAAAAAAAAAAACTTACTTGTTCAGCTGAGCCCTCTTGCTCGATGTCATGAATGTCATCAAAAATTTCCAGACCTGCACCGAGGGGTTTTAATGTACCAAGATTTTTAAGAAGTGACATTCTGCTAAAGAGGCTTCTGATTTGTGAAAAAGTTGAGTTTTTGATGACATTCACAATATCGACCAAGAAGGCACAGCTGAACAGAAGTTTTTTTTTTCTTGAATTATGTTTATTGTCTATTTCAAAATATTCTTTTACCATTATAAAAATGATATGACAGGATATATTGCTTTATATCAGACTTAAGATACATTGCTTTCCTGTTTTACAGCAACTAGAACGACAAGAAGTACATAAATTGCTTACCATGTTGGAATCGAACGGAATAAACAGCTGTAACAAAAAAAAAGTCGCCTGGACAAATAAAAAAATATGGTTTTTACTAGGTAAAAACTACTAATACTGAGTAAGGTAAAACTACTAATACTGGAACTAAATACTGAGTATTTTCGACAATTCATTTTCAATTTGGTTTCAACTGTATAACCATCTTTAGATGCCATTTCAGCTAGTTAGGAAGTTGGGATATAATAATGCTACAAATAATAGCAATACCTATTTTAAAACAGGTAATAGGCCTTTTTTCTTAACGCCGAAAAACACTCATTTTTCTAAGTTTAGAGCCGAATTATGCAAAAACTGATAGAGTAGCCATAGGTTTGTTGATGGATTGTGTTTCTGGGACAAGAAAGGCTTCTACTCCAACTAGTTTTGTATCTGGTCACTCATGGTGCAAGGAGATAATGACCCTCAAAGTCACGTAATTTTGTAATTTCTGCAACTTCAGAGTCAAATATTTCGATGAGCAAAATATCAACCACACATATCTTTATGTTTTTGGATACTACTCTTTGGTGGGTATTTACTGATATATACACTACAGTGGTGCACCGTTTCCACAAGAAGATTTGGTCGGTCAAAGTTGCATTAAAATACTATTTTTCGTACAACTTTGAGTGACCTCTGACCTTTGTGCCAATAGCCGTCCACAAATATTTATGTACTTACAGTTAGTGGGGATATAGTAGAACACAAAATAATTGTCAGTTCCACGGTTCACTCCTAAAGCAAAAAGTATTGGCTCATCTAAGTTGGCATGTTTTTATTGAAAAAAAGAGCAAAGTCCAACTTTGACCTCCCAAAACGGAAAGAAAAAAATTTTTTTTGATAAAATAAAAAACACGTGTTTAATAATTTTAAATAAAGACCATATTCTGAAATTTTCAGCAAAATCAAAAATGTCAAGTTTTTTGACTGCCTGATTCTTAAAAAAAACGGCTCTTAATAGCTCAAAAGAATTGTCGCGTTTACTTATGTATAAACGTTGAAAGAAATACTTTTTAAATGAATAGCGTTCTAGACATTTTTCTGCAAGTATAAAATATGGTAAATGTAGAGAATAGCAATTTTGAAGGAAAGAAAATTGATATTTTTTATTAGCGTCCGTGTTGAATGTGGATGAAGAATAAAAATCGAAAATTATAGTGCCTTAGAGTGAGAAGGAAAACACTTCAAACAATTACAGCCCAAGTTTGTAGAGAATCAATGGAAAAAAATGTTTTACAATGATTCATCTTATTAATACTGATCACGTTAACATCCATCAGTGGATTATTTTCTAAAGCTAGACAATACCACCAAATTAACACCATATTCGAAAAATCATGTTCGCGAAATTGGACATATGTCTCCAAGCTGGTGACAAAATTTTGTGACCAAAAGCTTGGCGAGATATCACAAAAAGATCAGCAAACTATACCATAACTTAAATCTGCATTGAAATTAACACTAGTTTGCCCTAAAAAGGTCTTACTAAATCCTCTTGGAACATCTGAATGCAACCAAACGAAGCGTTGCACAACTAGACCTCACTCGGAGTCGTTATACAAAATTTCAATCTTCTGCGGCCTATCGTGTTTCAGTTTTGCGAGACACATACTGTCTAATCTTTTATCGTAAAACCTTCCTCGCACCTGTGCATGCCTGAGGTCTCTTTGAATTTCCTCAAAATAGGGGAGAAATGCGAAGTAAGATTCAACAGGAAGTAAGAAGTGAAAGCACCGGCAAGTGCGTCTCCTTATCCTATCACCCCTTTTTCGAATGAAAGCGATCGTGACTGCCAGGCGCGCAATACGCAGCTAGGCAGTACGTACGTAAACAAACATACACGCAAGCGCGAGAAGAGAAAATTCGTAATAAATAGCTCTGGGAGGGTCGAAATGGATATTCCGATTAATTATATCAGGGGTTCCTAAACTTTTTTGGTCCGTGGGCCCCTTGTCGAGTCTTACAGCCTCCTTGTGGACCCCCTACCTAAGGTGCGTTCCAAAACTAGTCAGGTACTGAAATAATAGAACTGAAGCATTCTTAAACCACGAGTTAGATGGTTAAGTTCCATTACAGATGCTCCAAAACAACCAGATAAAAGCAAGATATGAGTAAATATTGCATGATTAATCAAAAATTTACCCAACGGTATCAGAGCTCTTCTAATAGATTTTTTTAACAATCAAAAACTCCTTAAATGCTTGAAAACTTTCTAAAATTCAGTTTGACAGTTTTACTGCAGTGAAAAAACATCAAGATTAAAATTAAAAGAAAACAGGTGAAGAGAAAAACGTAACATTTTTATTCATACGTTCATAATAATAATGGCACAGAACTTGAACTAGGTTCACATCTTCTTACATGGAATAGTTTATACACGAAAAAAAATAACACTTTATAGTCCAAGCTATTGTCCATAGAAATGTCATCGAACCTAAAATTTTTATATATGTGAGATTTTTTTGTGGTTTATATATGAATTTGACCTGCTGATTCCGAATCCGTTGAGTTCCAGACGCTAAACCTTGAGCATTTTTGTCAAAATGGCGAAATCCAATATGGCTGCTGTAAAAGGTATGAAGCAAATTAATGGAATCGTGTGTGCAATAAAACATTTTATACACTTAAAAATGATTGTACTCTTTAGTCAAAATATAATTCTATTGAAAATTAATATTTATGAAAAGTATACGAAGAAAAAAATTATCAAAATATTAAAATTTAAGATGTCAGCCTAAAAAGTTGTAAGGTTTGATTTTCAGGTATTGATCATTTTTTAAACCGTAATTTACATGAAAATAGAATGTTTTAACAAAGATAAATGTTTAAAATCATATGCAGGAAGCATAAAAAAAATGTGACTTAGCTTAAAATTAACACTAAAAATATTTAGAAACATTCCAAACTTAAGTTTCGGGATTTTGCAGGTTTAAACCAATTTCCTGCAAGAAACAAGTTTCTTTTGCGAAAAAGTTTCCCACATCGATACAAGTTGCATGAATGCGAACTTCTCACTAGTATAAAACGCATTTTTAACTATCAGTTGGAAGGTATATCCAACGTGTTTGTTTAGTGTTTCGCTTTCAGCTGGATTATGAATTGTCCAGATTGACTTGTGCAATCTCTCGATATTGTAGTTTTGATGAATTGCAAACAAATTAGCTGCTCAGCTATTTGCTTTAAATTTCTGCCTTAGCAGTAGCCATATTTGTTAAAATGCTCCAGGAGTTTTCCGGGTAAGCCAGAAAGGTGCCGAACTGCTACCATCAACCTAAGAGTTTTTTGCAAGTTTCCGATTTATTGCTGTAAAGTGACTGACTTTTGTTTGGAAGCGTTATAAATTCTTTAGCTAGGTTTCTGACAAGGTGTTCTTCCAGGTATGTTACTGGCAGAAGTTAAGCCTATAACTGCTCATTACTTTCCAGGGGTGTTTCGCTCCGTTTTTAGTGAAACTTTAAAGAGAGAAATTGGCTTAAAACATATCAGACAAATAAAAAACATATTTTCCGGTAATAATAGAATCGTATGAGAAACAGCATTACAAAAAATTATTTTTTCCCAATGAAAAAGCAAAAAAAAATGCTTAGGGCTAATGAGATATAGTCGATAGATGTTTTGTGATAACTTTAGAAGCGTCTGCGAATCAACCGAACAAAGCATTGCTACTAAACTAAAAAGGAGAATAAAGTCTTGAGACAACATTCATTAGGAACATTCATTAAATAATTTGCAGCAATTTTAAAAATGCCTGTGAGGCAGCGGAACAAAAAATAGTTACTACTTAACTAAAAAAATTTGCAAAGTTTTCTATTTTGATGCTTTATTTTAACAGAAAGCCTTTTTTCATTTTACTATTAAAATGACAGTACAAATCACTATACGTATCACTTCACAATTTCACTGTAAAAACAGCCCGAAACACTCCTGGAAAATAATGGGCAGTTATAGGCTAAACTTCTGCCAGTAACATACCTGGAAAAAATCAGGAAAGTTTCCTATTGAAGTCAGTAACCTTGCTAAAGAATTTATAACGCTTCCAAACAAAAGGCAGTCACTTTACGGCAATAAATCGGAAACTTGCGAAAAACGCTTAGATAGGTTGATGGTAGCAATTCGGCACCTTGCTGGCTTACCAGGAAAGCTCCTGAAGCAGTTTAACAAATATGGCTACTGCTAAGGCAGAAATTTCAAGCAAATAGCTAAGCCGCGTATTTGTTTTGCAATTCATCCAAAACTACAATATCGAGAGATTGCACATACACTTACTTGGGTGAAGTCAATCTGGAAAATCCATAATCCAGCTGAAGGTGAAACACTAAACGAACACGTTGGATATACCTTCCAACTGGTAGCTAAAAATACGTTTCACACCAATGAGAAGTTCGCATTCATGCAACTTGTATCAATATGGGAAACTTTTTCGCAAAATAAACTTGTTTCTTGCAGGAAATTAATTTAAACCGGCAAAATCCCGAAACTTAAGTTTAGAATGTTTCTAAATATTTTTACAGTGTTATTTTTAGGCTAAATCGCATTTTTTATGCTCCCTCCATAATATTTTAAACATTTATCTTTGTTAAAACATTCTATTTTCACGTAAATTACGGTTAAAAAATGATTAATACCTGAAAATCAAACCTTACAACTTTTAAGGCTGACATCTTGAATTTTACCATTTTGATAATTTTTTTCTTCGTATACTTTTCATAAATATTAATTTTCAATAGAATTATATTTTGACTAAAGAGTACAATCATTTTTAAGTGTATAAAATGTTCTATTGCACACACGATTCCATTAATTTACTTCATACCTTTTACAGCAGCCATATTGGATTTCGTCATTTTGACAAAAATGCGCAAGGTTTGGCGTCTGTCACTCAACGGATTCGGAATCAGCAGGTCAAATTCATATAGAAACCACCAAAAAATCTCATATATATATAAAAATTTTAGGTATATGGCCTTCTAGCCTGGACTATTAGTGGGAAGGGTGAATTTGGTGTATCAACAGCAACTTTTTAGTATTTGGTTTTAGATTTGTGAGACATAACTTTAAATCTTTGCGATCAGGGTCTGCCAGTCAGTTTCTTATTTTTTTAAAGAAAATTTGTGATTGAACTGAAATTTGTTTGCACTAGGTGTGAAGATGTAAAAGTTTACAGAAACGTTCTAATGATACTCCAAAGGTACTTAACTTATAGATATGCCTTTCTGAAGACAGAAATATTAATACCCTTTCCTAAACTCTATCTTAATTCTTCATTAGTGCTTATTTCAATCAACTTTTCCTGTGAAATATCTATTTTTCTAAGTCATTAAAAAAATGTTGATATTCCACTAAGACATTAGTGCCAAAAAGTTTTTAAAATAATAATAAAAACATTGTCAATCATGGTACTTTTATCATCCAGTGTACTTTGAAGTGTACATGGAAAACTTTGAAGTGAAAAAGTAATATTTATTAAAGTTCTCATCATTTTCTTCATACAACTGCGCAAATAATATACAGTGTTAAGTATTACTACGAATTTTGTTTACTGAATTTGTTACAAATTGTAGCAATTGATGTAGACTGTTGCTCAGATTTCTAGCTAATGATCCTGGCTCGTGGACCCCTATTTGTATCTCATGGATTCCTAAATTTTTCTTTAGTTTATATGGACCCCTTGCAAACTATGAGGTACCCCTGGGGGTCCCTGTGGACCACTTTGGGAACCTCTGGTTTATATGCTTATAGGTACATGTGCACGAGCTGAACGATCGGAAAAATTCATTCGGGGATAAGCAAATATATTAGAATTGTTAATGTGTTTCAGAACTGACTGCATTTTAAAATTCATTTCCTGTTAAATCAAATTTATCAGTCAATATACCAGACAGTGTTTTTACATCAGGAATACTTATTTTGTAATTGAGAGAATAAAATAGTAATAGAACTCAAGAAATAATAGTGCCAACCAATCAAGAAAAATTTCTGTTAGATCCTTGCCACCTTCGGGCAGTTCCAGTCAAATGTTTTTCGACTCATGGACATTGTGGTCTGAAGTCTTTGAGAAAAGTTATGTTTGTGGTAACAGTTTTCTTTCGAGTGTAAATAATCATAAGGGTTTTAAAACATTTCGTTGTTGCTACTTCAATGGTTTTTTTATCCTCTTGTTGTAAAGTTTTCGGTAATGCAGTTGGTTGTTTAACTTCCAAACACTAGTTGTAAAAAAATATTTTATCTTTGTATTAAAATACGTAACGTTAAAAAAAAAATTATGAAATGGTGTCTGCGGTTTTTCAATGCCTGGGAAACACCATAACATCAAAAAATTAACTTTCTTAAAAACTGCGTTTTTTCTTTTTTTTTTTTTTTTTCATTGTTTCTTTCTTTGCTTATTTATTTAAATAAATTTTTGAGCCTGAAATTTCACATATGTCGATTAAGGGTATAAAAGATTTCCTATACCCCTTAATATTCTATGTCTACATTTTTCGCTATTTTGTTTTCTTTCATTTACACCAGATTATTAAACATGCGTTATATGACATAACGTATTTTCGAGGTAGACCATGCAAAGCCGGGAAGATCAGAAAGACAGAAAAATATTATTCGAAGACTATTCAAGTTGAAAGTTCGAAATTTTCCAAAAATGATACAGTAAAAAGATTAAATTTGGAAAGGGAATTAAGAATAAATATTTGCAAGTCACTAAAAGCTAACAATCAACGTAATTAAAAACAAATGTCGAGAATATTTCGTACTATTGAAACGATTTTTTTTCTGCTGTTTTTTGCAGAACATCGTAAATAACAATCATAAAATAGATAATGCATTGCATAATGCTTCTTCTGCAAAGACACAAATGTGTCCAACATATTATGAAATTTCATTTTAATTAAAATTGACGTAATAGGTTCTAACTTTGACGAAATCTGAGTAATTTAACTTCTTTTTAAATCTAATTAAAACTCTATGTCACGGAATAAAAAGTTTTGGGTTTCATGCATTGTCCATTGAATATATATACATAATGATAATAATAGATATGCTTCAAACTATTTTTAAAATACTATTTCTGAAAAGAAAAAACTTTTATCAAATCATTGGGCGTAGTGTGATTGTTTAGTGTATAAATCGTAGGATTTAAAACTATTATATAAGAAACATCAATCAAAAACGATTAAAAAAAAAAAGAAATTACTTTGTTATTTATACATATTATGATTTTATTTTTTATGCGAAGCAGAAATTTTTCATCTGAAAGGAAATTTTGTAGAGTAAGATAAACTAATGCTGAAAATAAAACTAACGTAAAATAAAGTGAAAAACAGAAAAAAAATGTATACACGTGTTTCAGGGCCATTAAAAATCTCCTTTTCAATAAAGAATAAAGAAGTTTTTGTTTTTGATACAGCATCCTAGAAAAAGCCGTTTCTAATTTTTTACGTCGTATTGAGATTGTTTGTTGTTACCGCCGAAAGATTCGCTTCCCTACTTTCTCAAAATAATTCTTTAAACAAACGATTAGTTTAATAGTTTGAAAGTCAAAAATGGTATCAACGATTTAATTAAATTCGCAAGATTTGGATACTTCTCCAAAATGTTTCAAATGCGTTTTTTTAATTACTTATGTACATTTTACAATCTGTTTAAAATGTCTATGCATTAAAAAAGAAGCATCAGTATTTTTCCGAAGCTTACTTTTGAAAAACAGATTTTTTTTTCAAAATAGTTGAAAGAACTCTGAACAATTTTGACCAACGCATAACCAAAAGGAAAAGCCATATAAATGTAGTGCATTACATTTACCTTTTTTTTTTTGTAAAACTTCAAAAATTGACGTACAACTAAGTGAGGAATGAAAAAAGTAAGATATAAGATCAAAATTATTACAGAAAACAGTGAATTGGTAAACAGTAAGCAAATACTAATTTATTAAACAATGAAAATATCAACGTTGTTAATGACTGAATAATATAATCAAGAAAACATATTAGATAAAGTAATTAGTACCATTTTAAATAATAAAATTATAAAATTATAAAATAATAAAATTAAATGAGCTTTCTGATAAATAACCCTTCATGTTACCCCCTCCCTCTCCCTTTTCAAACTGAGTGAACCAACTTCTCATTTCGATATTAGCTGAAAATCTGGAATAATCTTACAGAAAATGAATTCTACAAAATTTTCTGCAACAGACTGATTTTTACAAGAAAATTAGCGATGATTATAATATTAGAAAAAAATGCTGTATTTAAGTGATTAATCAAAGTTGACATCCTATGAGAAAATAGCACGTGCAATTAACATTCGTCTTAGGTATTATCTCGGTATTAGGGGCAGATCGTAGTACCTAAATGAACCTACTAGCTTTATGTATACAATAAACTTAATTCTTTAAATTTATATCATACGCATTCACTCGTCCTGAAACGTCAAATATACTGTCCGTCCGTGAAAACCGCACCTCGCGAACCATTCCCCTTAAAAAAGGGGTGATGGGTTGTGAGTGGGAACTTCCCGAGTTATCAATTTCACACTTGCATTTACCTTCCTTTTTTGACATATTCAACCAAACTATGTATTTGAAATTAGCATCGTTCTACGCCGTTTGATATTGCTCAAAATACTCCTTATTATTCTTTCGCTTATTGTTATCTTACCAGTCACTTCTATTTTGGTAAGATCAGAGAAGACCTGACGCATGCTTAAATACGAGGAAGATTTTGCCTAAAAAAATCAGACTAACTTTTTAAGCTACTTTTCATGTAAATCTGAAGGAGGAAGAACAAAGAAATGTGCAGTAAAAAGCAACAGCGAGTCTAGAATTTTGCTTACAGCAATTTTAGTCAAAAAGCAATTATAATAAAAATATATTTTAAAAGCACATACTAGGTCCATGTAACTTTATACACGTTTGATAGTTATTAGAATTTTTAAATAAATTCGTTCTAAATACTAAGCGTGCTAAATAAATAACAAAAATCCTTTCTATGCATTTGTAACCGCTGGAAGCGTATCTGTTTACATTCTACAAACTTGATGTCCAAATTTTGACTTTAGAAATTTCCGCTACAATATTTGTCGATACAAGTTCAGGAAAGAGCAATTTTATTTTTTTATTTTTTCCAAAATGAAAGCATTTTGATCATTATATGCGACATTGCTATTATTTATTTTTTTATATGTTTCGAGCAAGCTTGAGTTCCTTATCAAAGCATTTGAGATCATCGTATTCTGCACGACCTAACACTTTACTTAAAATAACTTTTTTTCTTCCACTTTAAATTTTCTTCTTTTAATTCCTTTCAAGCAGTTTCTTTGTCTATGTTTTAAAAGTTGTAAAAACTTCAATAAATGTACATGTATTAAGTTTGACATCAATTTCATTAAAAATGTGTATAGAAATAGTTTTTACTTAGCACTCAAATACAAAACTTCAAATTTCTCGCTTAAAAACTTCAAAAGAAATATTTTATGTTTCTGTGCATATCAAAAAAAAAAAAAAATTGTCAAGCATTTTATGCATTTTCTAGGTAAAATAATGTCCAGTTGATGTACGTTTTTCAGTCGGCGATTGGTCGTTTGTTGGTTTTTCTTTTCCTCCCAATCACCACATCCGGTTAAACCCTCATCAGGGTAGGTACGGTGGTGACTAGTGAGGTTTAAATAAATAAATAAAACGCAGCAGCGTTTACATGTTTAAAATGTTTCAAGAAATATTGTAACTCAATGAATACTGTTAAATATCTATAGACGTAATTAAGAACGTTACTTACCCCTTTCCTCTAAGGCTCAAATATCCAAAACGGCATGAAGTGGGAACACAAAAGTCTATCAAAAGTCACTTAGCGTTTTAAATGGAAGAGTTATTTTTTAAAAAAGGATAATTATAAGAACCAAACTCTAACCTGTACACTTACGATTAATTTTGCACTTACAATTCTACATAATGTCAAAGAAAAGAATCTTACACAGCACAATAAATCCATTTCTGATAAAGCAAGAAGTTTAACTCGGCAACGCCCATCGAAATCAAAGCATATACAAACCCTTTTGACCCGCTGCCAAACCAAAATTAAAACTACAATCCGTTCTGGCAAAGTATATTCCTCCGACCTAGTTAAGGCTCCCTGACGATCTCAGAAGGCAAAAATATGTTTTAAATTATGTGTTATTATTGTTACGTAAGTATAGTTCATTTTTACTTCCTTTTACGTAGTAAAGGAAGTATTGTGATCGCGAAAAAAAAATCACTCAAATTTGAGTCTAAATTTTGATTTTGCTCACCCCCGAATGAATGTTCAGTAGTTTTTTCGACTTGTCAGCACGTGCATATGTACCTACCAACATATATGCAGCCGAAAAATCCTTTTCAACCACCCCCGAGTTAATTTCGACGAGTTTTCTCGTGACGTCTGTATGTACGTGTGTGCGTATGTATGTATGTGGGTCGCATAACTCAAAAACTATATGCCGTAGTAGCTTCTAGCTTGGTATGTAGGCTCTGAGGATGGTCTAGTTGTGCACCTCCCCTTGTGGTTGCATTTGAATGTTCCCAAGGGGGTGTTTTACCCCTTTTTTGGGGTAAATCAGTGTTAATTTCAATGCAGACTCAAGTGATATGAATTGGCGCTACCACTTGGCGATATGTCGCCAAACTTTTGGTCGCCAAGTGTTTGACGCCAACTTGGCGACATATCGCCAAGTTGGCGACAAATTTGGCGAAAAAATTATTTTTTGAATTTGGGTTCAACTTGGCACTATTGGCGATATTTTGCGAAAAATTCACTGAATGATATTAAAATCAGCAATATTTAGAAAATTAACCATTGTAAAATATTTTTTGCATTGTTTCGTGGCAGATGAGGGGAGTAAATATTTGAATTGTTACCTTGCTCACTCCAAGCACTTTTTTTAAGGCAACTACTAAGAAATTTACACGTAAAAGGAAGTAGTGTGGGGTCCATACCAGATTTGTTTGTAACTATATCACAACAACACAACAATAATGATTAAAGGAACAAGATATAAAAATCGAATAATAAAAAATGACTCTAGATTAGCATAGAATAAATTTCAAAGATTATCAGGCACTTAATTTTTTGAATGTATTCTATGCTAACCTAGAGTCCTTTTTTATTGTTCGACTTTGTAGCTCGTTTCTTTTATTATCATTGTTGTGTTATTGTGATATAGTTATTGGGGATGTTTGTTGGGAGCCTGTTATCAGGTATTTAATCCTGTTATTACATTCTATGCTAGTCTAGAGTCATTTTTATTATTCGAATTTTATATTTTTGTTCCTTTTATTATCATTGTTGTGAAATGGTTATTGGGGATGTTTGTAGGAAGCCTCCCTGATAGCACAGTGACCAAAACGTGACGCTTTCGTGACCGTCACAAGCGCAGTCGCAACCAAGTCACCGCAACTTACGAATGTCCGACCGCGGTGACGTCACAATGCAACTTTACAGTGACGGCGCATGACGACCCAATTGCAACCGAGGTCACCTTGGCGACCTCACATCGCAGTCACAGCGACCGATGTGACCAGTCAGTGACCTGTGTGTGAAGTTGCGGCGGCGTCACAATGCGACTTCACAGTGCCGGCGCCCGACGACCCGTCATAAAATATTTTTTTTTAATTTTGAAAAAATAAAAGAGTCTTTTACTGACATCAGAAATCACTGATATAAGAACCTGGATTGAATCAACATACTTTCCGCCAACCGGTACGCTGAGAAACCCATTGTCCCACGCCTGGAATCGAACCCGGGTCGTCTGGATGCAAGCCAAGAATTCTAACCACTATACTAGACGAGAGTTACAAGAGGAAACTCAAAAAGTAAAGAGCTGCTGAAGGTCACATTGTGGTCACAAAGTGAGTCACATCCACGTCGATGTGACAGTTTTAAGTCACAATGCGACTTTACCACGACGTCAGAGAAAAGTCCCACTTGAGTCTTCAGGCGTTGCTACTGCAATGCTTTTGTGACCCTCGCATGCGTCACAAGTGAAGTCGCAACCAAGTTACTTACGAATGTCAGCAACGGCGACTTCACAATGCGACTTTAGTGACAACGCCTGACGACCCAATTGCAACCTAGGTCTCCCAGTGACGGTTTAGCGACCTCACATCACAGTCACAGCGACCGATGCGACCAGTCAGTGACGTACGCGTGAAGTCGCGGCAGCGTCACAGTGCGACTTCACAGTGACTGCACCTGAGGACTTCTCCTCCTTGTGACTTCTCCGCGAGCTGACACTCGTAAGTTGCTGCCACATCTTTGCGACTTCGCTTGTGAGGTATCACAAAAGCGTCTTATTTTGGTCACTGTGCAATTCGTAGTCACATCCCCGTTTGTTGCGACTTTTTTAAATCGCAATAATGCTTTGAAGAATTTCATTTAAAAGTCACAAATAAGGCGCAAAACCAGCACTAAGTGACATCGACTGCCTTTGTGCTACCAGGCGTCGTCACTGCAACATCGCACTTGTGATGTCGCCGCGAATTTTCATTCGTAAGTTGCAGCCACCTCTTTGGGACTTTACTTGTGACGTACCCGAGTCACAAAAGCGTCTTATTTTTGTCACTGTGCTATTCATAATCATACCCCGTTTTCGCATCTGCTGTAAATCACTACAGGGCTTTACAGCGACGTCATTTAAAGGTCACAAGTAAGTAAAGAAATTTGATAGTGACAATGATGAGAAGCCGCATAACCGATACAAACTGATCGCATCACTATCAAAACGTCGCATCAAATACACAATTACACGACAACGGTTTCCGTGACTGTGTCATGTTGTCACGGAATAGTCACAAATTGTCCAAAATTGCATTGACGTTGTAAGGGCCGTCACTGCAATTTTGACGTCATCACGGATTGACATTCGCAAGTGGTTGTCACTTGGTCGCTTTTGTTACTGCTGTCTGTTAGAAAGTGATTGAGGCTCTTAAAAAAATTTTTTTGACTGATTTTTTAACGTAAAATTATTAATTCGGTATTATTAATTCGGTCTTCAATCGGTAAAAAAATATTTTAATGAAAATTCACATTAAGGTCACAATGTGACGTCTCCACAACATTACATTGTGACCGGTCACAATTCAGCTGTCACAGCGACGTTGTAGTGAAGTCACACGCAAATGTCGCAAACGAGTCACAATGTGACTTTTGTGCGTCGTCACAATTGAGTCACGGTGTGACTGTGACGCTTGTGACTCGCAGTGACGTCACTGTGACTTATCCGTGACACATTGTGCTATTAGGGCTGTTACCAATCATTTAATCTTGCGAGTACATTCTATGCTAACTTCAAGAATCAATTTACTATAATTTACTATCAGAATTTTATATTTATGTTCATTTTACTTTTATTGTTGTTGTTATTTTTGTGATGTACTATATGTATTAGCATTTCATTTATCATGCCATAGTCTTTTGTTTTTCACGTATTAATTCACACCCGTTAGTGATTTCCAGTATGATTACCGTTCTATTTCCCTTTTCCCTCCCTCCTCCTTTCAAAGTAGCATTTTCCTTAAACTTCCATTAATACCCTTCATCTGGTTAAGCTAGAAATAGCAGGTACGGAGGGCATCACTGTTTAAAATAAAGAAATAGCAGGTACGGAAGGCATCACTGTTTAAAATAAAGAAATAGCAGGTACGGAAGGCATCACTGTTTAAAATAAAGAAATAGCAGGTACGGAAGGCATCACTGTTTAAAATAAAACTAATACCATGCATGCGACCCGTTAATACCCTAAGCAGCTAGCTGCGTGGAACGGCGTTGCACGGGTGCTTTGCGCCTTTAAGGTAGGGAAGAAAGTTTCACCGAAACTACTCGCCGCCAAGGTGGCTCGCTAAAAGGCGCTTCATGCCTTCACTTTTTTCCTGCATCAAAAAATCAATTGAATTATTGAGATGCTTCGTTCCTTCAAAATGGTGAGGAAAGTTTCAGCAAGTCCATCTCGCTCACGGTAAAGAAGTAGACATGGATAGATACTCAGTTTTTAATATAAGTAGATGACTTTTCAACTCATTTATGTTTCAAAAAATTACAAGTAGCTAGCGATAAAAGTTCTACGCATGTGACGCGGTAATGAGTGTCATGTTTGATTTAATTAAACCTTCATTCAAAATTACCATTATCATTATTATTGCTGTTTCATAGCAACCACATTTTGTAACAATGGATTTCATGTTTAATCATTGAGAACAAATCGCTTTAAATTTGACTACTTATTAATTAATATCTTCGTTAATTAAAATCGTATAAGTATATAAATTAAAACTAATGAAGCCTGAAAAAGTACCAATCTATAGGTACCTGGTTCGACTTTCAATTCATTGGCGTTTAGGAGAAAGAATCATGACATAGATAGAAACAAAGAAAGAAAAAAAGATAGAAATATACTCAGTTTTTAATGTTGGTAGATAAACAGCTATAGTTCAAAAACCTGCGTACGCAGAAAAGGATAATCTCATTCAACAGTAATCTTTTGTAATCAACAGTAATCTGCGTACGCAGAAAAGGATAATCTCATTCAACAGTAATCTTTTGTTTTAACCTACTCAATAAAGGGAAATGTGTTACTAAATTTTCAGGGGGTTTAAAAGGGAAAACATCTAGTAAGAGTCATACTGGACCATACGGGGCATACGGGCCCGCTGATGCGCTACATGCACAGAGTGAGAAATTGATGGTTACGAACAGGTCCTAAATAAATGTTCAAAACTGTTGTGAGTAATCGCTTTTCATTGGTTATATGGCTTTTCATAGCTTTAAGTCTGTCTATTCCTCATTGGAAGAGACTTTTGCAGCTTTCTGTGGAGTTCGCAAAAACTCTTCTTTAATCCACCCTCGGACCTAGAAGAGAGCTTATTGCTGTTTGAAGTAATCTATTGGCTTCTGAAAATCTACCCTCAAAACTACATAAAGAGCCTTACTCTGTTTACAACTGCTTCACTATTTTTCCTCTATGTCTTGCTGTATATGTGTCCCCATGTGTTGTAATAAAGTTGTTTATGTTCAACTGTCTGCTCTCTGCTACACTCGATTCACATAACCTATCAACAGCAGAGCGTGGTTCTGAGTTTCACCCAGCTGCTAAATCACTGCTGTAGCGGAAGAACATGGGGGACGAGATAAAGTATTCTGTTGATCCCTTTGACGGAAGGAATTTCTCTCTGTGGAGCAGGAGAATGGAAGCTGTTTTTGCGGCAAAGAACTTAGAGGATTATTTGACGCGTGAAGCGGATGCTACAAAAGATAATGAAGTTGTAGCGAGCAAGAAGGCCTATGCCTTGATGTTATCTTTTCTCAGTGATAAAGTTTTGGTTTCACTTTCTGAAGAAAAGACTTGTGCTGAAATAGTTGCGAAACTAAAATCAATATATGTTCGAGAAGGAGCCGTGAGTCAGATTTTAGTTAGAAAGAGACTTTCAACTCTAAAAATGAAAAAGGAATCGTCAATGCAGGAGCATATTGACGAAGTGAACAGACTCGTTACCCAATTAAAGTCATGTGGTGTAAAAGTGAGTGACATGGACAGTATTGTTTATCTTTTGATGTCCCTTCCTGCAGAGTATGACTCATCAAAGTCAGCAATAGAAAACCAACCTTCGGAGAATTTGACACTAGAATTTGTGTGCGGTCGTCTTCTCGATGCTGAAGCGCTGATGAAGGATCGTCGGGTCTCGGAACCTAAACATTGGAAGCCGGAGTCATCAAATGGCGCGGCCTTTTCTACAAATCATCGCAGTGTTGTGTGCCACAAGTGTCGCAAAACTGGACATATTGCAAAATTCTGCAGAAGTAACGTGATCTGCTACCAGTGCGGAAGAAAAGGGCATTTTAAAAAGAACTGTACAGCCCAAACTGGAAAGAATACTTCGTGGAAAGATGAAGCAGCTGCAGTGACTTTCGTTGTGGGCGAAATAGAGCCTAAAAGTTTTATAGTAGATAGCGGCTCGACTTCTCACATGTCTGCTCATCGTGAATGGTTTGAAGAGTTTAAGCCCTCTTCAGGAACTGTGTCATGTGCTGACAAATCTAGTAAGCTAGAAGTGAAAGGAATAGGAACTATTCGTGGTGTGTTGGGTAATGACGGGCAAGAAATCTTGCTTAAAGACGTGCTTTATGTTCCCGAACTGAATGGAAATCTCATGTCTGTAAAACAAATCCAGAAAGCTGGATATACTATAAGCTTTCGAAATGATGAAGCAGTAGTTGAAAATGGAAATATACGCTTTGTGTTGTGTAAACTAAATTCAAAAGGCCAATACGCCAGTGACTTTGTTCCCATCATTTCAAATTCCTTTGTTGCCGAAAAGGAAGAAGCTGTGCTGTGGCATCGCAGGTTAGGACACTCCGGAAACCATATTATGAATAAATTAGGATTACCAACAAATGATGAGTTTTGTGAAAACTGTACTTTAGCGAAACAAGCAGCAAATCCCGTAGGAAAAGGAAATCGTAAAAGAGAAAAAGGTCCCATGTTGACAATACATTCCGATGTGTGTGGTCCCGTTAGCCCACAAACTCCAGCGGGAGAAAGGTATGTTCTAACCTTAGTAGATGATTATTCCCGTTTTTGTGAAGTTCGTCTTCTTAAAAAGAAAAGTGATGTTCCAATAGAATTTAATAAATTTTTGAAATTGAATCCAAATGTTCGAAAAATTCGCTGTGATAATGCCCAAGAATATGTTTCTGGTGAACTCAAATCAATAGCTAACAAATATGGTATAACAATAGATCCCTGTCCGCCATACAGTCATGAATTGAATGGCGTTTCGGAGAGATTGAACAGAACACTCTTTGATAAAGCCCGTGCACTTTTGTATGATGCAAATTTGCCAAAGAATTGTTGGGGATATGCCATTCAAGTTGCTGCGTTTATTCACAATAGAATCCCCAGTTCAAGCATCAATGATTTATCACCTTACGAAATGAAATATTCTCAGAAACCAGATCTAAATCAAATTAAATTATTTGGTTGTGATGCTTATGTTAAAATTCCCGATGTCCGAAGACAAAAATTAGACCCGAAGTCTAAACGAATGATTTTCGTTGGATATTCAAACATGGGATACCGACTAATGGATCCTGATACAAAGAGAGTAATTGTGTCCCGCAATGTTCGCTTTAATGAAAATAAAGTTTATGTAGAAGATAGAAGTGTTCCACCAGATGCCCCAAAGAAAGAAGAAAAGGACGAGGAGAAATGCGAGTCCAAAGTAAACAAAGAGTTAGGAGAAAACAAAACTAGTGAACCTCCACCAGAGAACCCCTTATCAGCCCCTCGCCGGTCTGAAAGAGAAAGTAAGAAACCAGAACGGTACCAAGCAATGTTCACCACAGAAGAGGCAATGACATTTAACGACATCTCAAAACTGCCGGAAGAAGAGCAAGCCCAATGGCAAGTCGCGATGGGGGAAGAAATACGCTCGATGGAGATAAACAACGTCTGGGAACTGGTAGATCTCCCTGATAACGCGACCCCTATTACATGCA
Source organism: Uloborus plumipes (assembly GCA_038373865.1). Classification (NCBI taxonomy): domain Eukaryota; kingdom Metazoa; phylum Arthropoda; class Arachnida; order Araneae; family Uloboridae; genus Uloborus; species Uloborus plumipes. Next base: position 178,423 of record JAXGGA010000686.1, read on the forward strand.
AGTGGGTGTTTAAGAAGAAAAGAGACGGAACTCAAAAGGCCCGGCTTGTCGCTAGGGGGTTCCAGCAGACCGACTACCCCCAAACGTACAGCCCAACCCTTGGTATGCCATGTTTACGTTTAGTTTTAGTTTCGGTTCTTCAAGAAGATCTGAAGGCCTATGTGATGGATGTAAAGACTGCGTTTCTGAATGGTGAGTTACAAGAAATTGTTTTTATGGAACAACCTCAAGGTTTTAATGACTTATCAGGCAGAGTGTGTAAATTGAATAAAAGCTTGTACGGATTAAAGCAAGCTCCTAGGCGGTGGTTTCTAAGATTTTTGGAATTTATGTTAAAGATTAATTTTAAGCAACTAAATTCAGAACCGTGCATATTTATCAGAGTAGTTAATGGTAGAAAAATAATTGTTTGTTTATATGTGGATGACATTTTGATTGCTGGCTCAGATGAAACGGAAATAATGATTGTTATAAAACTACTACAAGATGAATTTCAAATGTCTAAACTTGAACCCGCGGTTGAATTTTTAGGTATCCGTTTGCAGTTTACGTCAACAAAACTAGTGTTAGATCAAAATGATTATATACTTAAAATTTTGAAGAGATTTAACATGAGTGATTGCAAACCGTGTTCAACGCCAATGGAAGCAAAATCAACTCCAGCGGACTTTGAGGAAGCAACTGTCTTTAAAGGACCTTACCGTGAATTAGTTGGATCTTTACTGTATCTTGCCATGACAACAAGACCCGATATATTGTTCGCTGTGAACTGCCTCAGCCAATTGCAGGAGAATCCAACAGAATCAGCTTGGAATGGTTTGAAAAGAATTTTAAGATACTTGAAAGGTACTTTGAACTATAAAATTGTGTATAATAAGTGTTATGACTCTAAAGTTGATTTATCATTATATGTTGATTCAGATTGGGCATCAGATTCACGTGATCGTAAATCAATATCAGGTTATGTAATTTTTTATAAAAAGTGTCCAATTTTGTGGAGCGTAAAGAAACAAAGTTCTATAGCTGTTTCTTCTACTGAAGCTGAAATACTAGCCATTGGTAAGTCTTTGTTAGAACTCGTGTACTATAAGAATATTGCATGTGAATTTCTTACTGTGAATAATACTGTTATATTTGAAGATAATCAATCTGCTATCAAATGCATTATTAATGAAAGTAATTCTGGTAGATTAAAACATATTGATGTTAAGTTAAAATTTATTAGAAATATTTTAAACATTGAAAATATTGATATAGAATATGTTTCTTCTGAAAAGCAAATTGCTGATATGTTTACGAAGGCTCTTCCCAAATTTAAATTGTACGAACTAATGTCATTGTGTTGTTTAATGATCAGCGATTAAGGGAGGGTGTTGTGAGTAATCGCTTTTCATTGGTTATATGGCTTTTCATAGCTTTAAGTCTGTCTATTCCTCATTGGAAGAGACTTTTGCAGCTTTCTGTGGAGTTCGCAAAAACTCTTCTTTAATCCACCCTCGGACCTAGAAGAGAGCTTATTGCTGTTTGAAGTAATCTATTACTCTCATGTCCCCCGTAAGGGGTGTGTACAGTGTAAATATGTAAATATTTGTGTGGCCCTGGAACGACCTTTTTTTTTTTTTTTTTTTTTTTTTTTTTTTTTTTTTTTTTTTTTTTTTTTTTTTTTTCCTCTACTCCTCTCAGACCTTGAATCTTTCTCTCACTCTTCTCTCCTGATGGTACTCAATGTCATGTTAATCATTCATCTAGGGAAAAGGGCCTACGGCCCGCCCGAATTTCAATACAATAGTAGTAGTAAGTAATCTATTGGCTTCTGAAAATCTGCCCTCAAAACTACATAAAGAGCCTTACTCTGTTTACAACTGCTTCACTATTTTTCCTCTATGTCTTGCTGTATGTGTGTCCCCATGTGTTGTAATAAAGTTGTTTATGTTCAACTGTCTGCTCTCTGCTACACTCGATTCACATAACCTATCAACAAAAACTATGTTATAATACTTAGGTTAGAGTCGCTATATAGACTTAACTTATGTTATGCTATTTTACGTTTTCATTCTATCTTCGTTGGGCTAAACTAAAATTTATGGGTTATTAAGAAAATCCTTATGTGGGAATTTCAGTCCCAATAGCAGTGACAATAAAATATGTTTTAACCAAATAAGGAAATATAGTTTCTAACCCTTATATATACAAAACATTTCACACAAAAAAAAATTAAAACTTTTATTGGATGAATTTCATGAAGATTAATGCCTTTCTTAGAATCGGGCATTTAATTTTCTCTTGCCACTGAGCGTCAATAATAGTGTCGATACTTTTGACGAATGTTTCGAACGTGGTAAAAATCCATTGCAAATGGCCAAGCAGTTTTCTTTTTTGGCATCGGAAAAATGTAAACGTCGATAAGATAAAATATTTTTCTGGTATCAACGTGGTAGCAATACAACAGAGAATCTTCAGTTATTTAGCTATTTTGGAGTAAATTGGTTTTTTGAAACTATTTAAAATGAAGTAATCAATTTAAGTAAATTAATTACATTTTGGGTTTAAAAACTAACAAATTCCAAATTCAATCTAGAAGGCATTTGAAGTGAAAATTAGTGATAAAATAACATACAAGTACTTGTTACGATAAATAATGTACCACTACAGTATTGCCGATTGGTAATTAATGAATAACTTCTTCTGATGAACGTATGTTTGTTTCTGCCAAACTAGAAACCACATTTGAGGATGAGTTGAGGCAATAGTTCCTACAAAGTGGAATAAACATGAGTTTCACCCTTACTTTATCTATAGTGACGTTGATTAAGAATGAACACCTACTATACTCGGTTACTTTAAAATGGGCGCATCAAGCTTAGAAATTTTGCCTCTTCTCCATAGAAACCGTACGAAAGAAAACAGCTCCCCTCTTTTTTTATGCACTGCTATTGAGGCATTTCATTTATTTTATATTTATCGAATTGGGGTTACGCTTTTAATCATATCCTTATGTCTCAGTTATTTATCAACGTTTTCTAACAAATCTAGTCATACATAAATAAAGCAAAAATTTCTAAGAAAAAGTTCTGCCTTATTTACGTTGATTTTTCAATCGAATAATAGTTTACGCTCAAAGTAATTTTAACCGTTTACATTAAACCATTGACGCAAAAGCTAAGTGGGGGAAAAGTCCATAGCATTGTTAACTATGACAATCATCAGGGAAAAAGTGCGAAGAGTGGGAAATTAATTTTAATTTGAGAGGCGAGCTCTTGTTGAACAGGTTATAATAAACTCTGTTATCATTTGTGATTGGTACATAATTAATCACGTGAACCAATGCTCGTTTTCTGATTGATGGTGTTCACTTGTTATTTTTGTGGTGAACAAGATTTCGCACAAACGAAAACGTACTTGGAAAAGTTTATTAGGTAACGGAGCAAGTACCCACTCCTTTCTGAAGAATAAACTAATTTGCTGAGCTTTTTTCACTGACGAAGAGGCTCCGTTAATGCCTTGAAGTAGATATTTGCAGTTTTTATAATTTGTGCTTCATAATTTGTGCTTTATTGACGTTGGTTTTTTACACTAATCAAATGAGTTCATGTTAAACTGTTTCATTGAATGGGAGGATTGCTACATCCAAAATACTTAATAATCAAACAATTGGCATGTTTCAAGTACTAGGAGGGCATTTATTTAAAGCCGGAAAGTAGTTCTATTTAATTTGCAATATGTGAAGTAACTGCTTACTAGATTGTTTTATTACTTTTGGTATTCTGCGAAAATGTAGGAGGGCGTGGAGGGGGCCGAGCTTCTCTTCTGAAATAATTTACTTTTTCTAACCCAATACATAATTCTATATGGAAACTAATATATTTGTTAAACTTCTTTGTTATCAGGTTTGAAATATTCTTAACTATTATTACTAACACTGAAGAGTTCCATATTCAGTGGGCAGTCATGCCGAGAGGTTTATCCACAACTAATTATATTTTTTGCGCAATATCTTTCCTTTTTATACAAAAAATATCAATAATTCCACACAACTTGCTGTTTTAATCTTTTCCAGTGGGATCACTTTCCTACACTGTAAAAAATGAATGTTGTTTTTATATTAAGATGCAGCTAATTTTATATAAATGAACTATAAAAATTACTAATTTTACAGTATTAAACTCTGTACCTCAGAACCAGAACGACGTAAGTCAAAAAATGGTGATTTTCACTTTTTTGTTTCATTGAATGTAGAATCTTATTCCACATCGACCCATTAAAACAATATTTTTTAAAACAAATTCCTTCACAATTATTTAGCAGCGTGAAAAGAGCGCGAGTCCCATCCTTTGCATGTATCCGACAATCTTTGTCGCCCTCTACTGCAAAATGGCGAAAATTAACTTACGTTAGTCTGGTTCTGAGGTACAAAACTAAAGTTTCCAATTTTTCAGTAATAAATTAAAAATTGCCAATTTTACAGTCATAAACTGTAAAATTGCTGAATTTACAGTTTATTACTGTGCATTTTACAGTTTCAAACTGTAACCTCTGCTGCCAGTATTATACTGTTACTTTTACAGTATAATACAGATAACTTTGCGGTAATAAACTGTAAAATTAAGGTAATAAACTAAAACTACTGTTTTACAATAATAAACCGTAAAAGTGCTAATTTTACAGTTTATTACTGTGCATTTTACACTTTTAGACCGAAACCTCTGCTGCCAGTATTATACTGTAAAAACTATTGTCTATTTTTTGCAGTACACTGCTTTTACTCTGCAGTATTTGTGTGAAGCTCAAATTGTTTAACAACTCCTAAAAATTTTCATCTCTAAATCAGTAACATGTAGTTTTTGGACCTGTGAGTAGAGTATACTGAAACGAGTTACATTATGCTATGTTGGTAGTAATCTAGTGTACATGCAATATACACTACATTACTACTTACATAAAATACGAGAAAGGTTACGAACAGTAGTTAGAGTGATATTCTATTATATAGTCACAAGGGAAATGCTGGAACTTTCTGCACCCAATGTTTACCATTTTAAACGTTAAATTTAGTGGCTGTAGAAACATTAGACCGGGCTACAGAATACCCCCCCCCCCCGAAAAAAACGATACTGCTAAAAGACTTGGTGCTTTAACATAAAAACAATCTTTATCAAATTCATATCAACTACTGGTTTTTAATGATTTTAAAGTGTCCGTGAAAGTATCTTTACAATAGAATATGAATAATGTTCTTAGATTGAAACCATTTATTGTAAAAATTATAATCTATAACAGCGTAAAATATTCTTTTGTTTCTTGGCAAACCAGCTACAGTATATCGTCAAAGAAATCCTAAAAGCAAGACTGTGAATAACAGGGTTTGCCGATATATATCTTGATAAATATCACAATATATATATCCGACATTTATTTTGAAAATATCATGTTTGTCATATTAGCAAATATCATGATATTTTCAAATAAAAATCATACTAAGCATATTAATAGTGTTCATTTATAATAAAAATAAACAAAATGTGATGCAATATTTTTATGACTTATTAGTGTATCATCAATGTAATAGTATAATATTCCTTTTTTATTTTATACTTTTAAAATTATAGCAGTGTAACCATTTTAATACAGATTAAACTAGCTAGTTAAATTTTCAACATTAATTCAAGGTCTATATATTATAATAATTATGTAAGACAATAAACACAAGATTTATTTGAAGACTCATTTGCTATTGAAGGACTTTAGCTTGCTTTGATTGAAAATATCGGATATAAATAAAAATATCCGATGGATATCACAATATCCGAAGTGTTCGATATTTTTGAAAATATGATATTTTCGAATTCTGATGAATAAAATAATGTTTCAAATTGTAAGCAATAAGAGCATAATATAAATATTTACAGCTACAGTATTAGTAACGTGAATAATGAAAAACATTCATATTTGTTCCAAATTACTCACATAAAGCAGTCGAATGTCAGTTGTTTCTTATCGTTTCAATACTTAAGATCAGATAATGACGTAATGCATTAAGAATGCTAAGATGTTTCGATGATGAACTAAGATGATGTCATTAGGAAACCTTGTTTCTTGCTAGATGTCTCATTAATCGTTAATTAATGTAGATTAGTAGTTTGGTAAAAATTGACGTTAAATTGCTTTCTTCCTGTGGTGCTTGTTTACTCTAGAAAATGTAATAAAAGTGTTGTAATGCAATTCAAAGAGCCAACGAAGTTTGCTTCAGATTAAGATTTACATACAGGGTGTTCCAAGTCAACCTTCATGACCTCTAATTCCTCAACAGTTCGTCCTAGATGCATACTTCCAATTGCAAATTTGCTCGAAATGAGATAGAGAGGTAAAATATTGAAAGTTTGAAGCGAAAAAATAGTTCAGTCAAAAAGTACGAAAGCTAACTTTTTATAGGAACTCCGGGTCTCCAAACTTATATTTAGGCAAAGAATCTCCATTGAAAAATAATACTAACACAAAAAAATGACATTTGTGCGATCAAAATTCGCGGAGATATTCGAGTTTTAAATGCGCAGGGCCCGTAAACAAATTGACAAAAGAAAATTTTCGCCCTGCCAGAGGAATAACGAGCTTTTAGATTAGGTACGATAATGAAATTTGTTTCGTCCATGGTCAGAAAACATTTGCTTCTTATTGTACTCAAAAATAAATACAGATGCTACAAGACTACAAAACATAACAAGACAAGGTAAATTATTATACAATTTTATACAAAGATATTAAACACACGAAATATGTAGAATCCCAGAAATAATATACATTGCGATTACATTGTCCGTAAAGCAACACCATTTCTACATACTGTTCCGTAGTGTACATCGTAACTTCAAGCCTTAACGAAATGCATCTAGTTAAGCCGATTTTATTCTTCAGTGAAGGGATTACGTTATTTCAAGTAATCACTATACAGTCGGTAAATTTACATATTAGCGAATTCAGGAAGACAATTTCATTCTTTCTTATTCAATTTTTTTCGTATTTTAATTCCTATGTTAAATAACTTTCACAGTTAAATATATTTTAGGAAACTAAAGAATATTTTGTTATTAAAGAACTCTGAATGGTGCGAATTTCGCGTGTATATGGCCCCAAAATAACGCTAGAGTAAAGTGGTATAAGTCATAAAGTTTCATATTTCATTTCTCCATGGATTTTGATCGCACAAATGTCATTTTTTTGTGTTAGTATTATTTTTCAATGGAGATTCTTTCCCTAAATATAAGTTTGGGGGCCCGGAGCCCCTATAAAAAGTTATTTTTTTTAATTTCTTAACCAATTATTTTTTTCACTTCAAACTTTCCATATCTTAACTTTCCTCCTCATTTCGAGCAATTTTGAAAATGGAAGTATACATCTAGGACGAACGGTTGAGGAAATAGAGGTCATGAAGGTTAACTTGGAACACCCTGTATACACTGATCAAGTTACGGATCTGATTTATTTTTTAAATCGAAATAAAATGTATTCCCTCATTGTATTCGGCGATATTTCATATCACATTTTCTCGCCAATAATGTTACTTTGGTGATAAATTGAGGTATAATTACGAGTTATAACTTAATTAAGATAATTTGTACTTATGTTGGCTTGAATTAGAGAACAATTTGCAAGAAAAGCTAGTAGTTTTAAAGTTTTGATTTGAGTTACTGGAAGACAGTAACACATTAGGATAACTACTGTAATAAAGCTCTGTTTTTTTTTTTTTTTTTTCACTTTCTTTTTTTAAAACCCAAATTGCTTTCAAAGTAATAGTCGGCGAAAGCGAAACAATATCAACGCAAAAGCATTATACGTATGAAGAATAAAAAAAGACAATTGAGGAAACTTCAGAATGTAGATTTTTCTTTGTGTCTTGTATTAACCCGGGGGAACGCGCAAGGGGGTGTTTTACACCCCAGAGAAACATTTAGGCACGTAATTCGTACTCCCCCTTTTTTTTAATGGACCAAACTCAGGGTAGCTGCCTTGAAGGTCATCTTCTAAGACGGGGTCCATTTAAGGAAGAAATTCCTTTCATTGTTCATTGGAATTTCGAGTTTGGGGTGTTGGACACCCCGTTGCGCGCTCTCGCAGTAGTCTTTTTTCGTTCATCTGCGTTGCTCGCAGAAGAAAGATGTCTCGCTATATGCGTTATGATGAAGAGATGCAGCATTTGCGGAATTTATTGAATGATGTTTCTAGTGATGATGAATCCATATGTGAGTCAGATGATGAAGTATGTGATGAATTAAACAGAAGTGACCACGATACAGATTCAGAAAATGATGATTCGCAAAGCGAAAATGAGGACATTTCCTTGAATTCGAGCGACCTTTACTTCGGAAGAGATGGAGAAACTAAATGGATGAAGAATAAATACCGGCCGAATAAACGAGTTTCGGCAAAAAATATTGTATTTAAATTGCCTGGAAATACTAGAGAAGCCGAAAATGTAAGAACTCCTGAAGAAGCTTGGTCTGTTCTTTTCAATGATGATTTGATTAGAGTCCTGGTAGATTGCACGAACATTTATATAGATAAAATTAAAGAAAATTATTCTCGAGAGAGGGATGCAAACAAAACGAATGAACATGAAATAAAAGCATTCATAGGCTTGTTATACATGGGCGGATTGCATAAGTCATCTCATGTAAATGTGAGAGATTTATGGGCCTGCGACGGAACTGGAATAGACATATTTCGAAAAGTGATGTCATATAAACGCTTCCTTTTTCTCATGCGGTGTCTCCGATTCGATGACGTTGAAACAAGACAGAGCAGAAGAGATTTGGATAAGTTAGCGCCAATCAGAGATTTTTTTGAACACTTTGTGAAAAATTGCGAAAAAGCGTATACAGTTGGAGAATACATCACCATTGATGAAAAATTGGAGCCATTTAGAGGAAGATGTGCCTTTCGACAGTATATGCCAAAGAAGCCAGCAAGATATGGCATAAAAATTTTTGCGCTTGTCGACTCAAGGACATTCTACACTTCGAAAATGGAGATTTATGCGGGTGTGCAGCCAGAAGGGCCTTTTAGAATCTCTAATTCTCCAAGTGATGTTATAAAGAGGCTAATCGGAAATATTTACAACTCCGGACGAAATCTTACGGTAGACAACTGGTACACTTCGTATCCACTGTCTCAAGATCTTTTAAAGAAAAACATAACTCTAGTAGGCACTCTAAGGAAAAATAAAAGAGAAATTCCACCGATTTTCATAGATTCAAGAAGCAGGGAGGTTCATTCATCTTTATTTGGATTTCAAAAGGACACAACCCTAGTATCTTATGTTCCACAAAAGAATAAAAGTGTAGTTTTGCTTTCAACCATGCATGATGATGATGTAATCGACGAAGAAACTGGAGATAAAAAGAAACCGGAAATAATAAGCTTTTACAACCTTACAAAAGGAGCTGTGGATGTAGTTGACGAGATGGCTGCATGTTACTCCACTGCTAGGATTTCAAAAAGGTGGCCGATGGTAATTTTCTTTTCACTTTTGAATGTTGCTAGTATAAATGCTCGTGTGTTGCTTCTATCGACCAAAGAACCGTCCGCAGAATTCAAGAAACGAAGGCATTTTATCAAAAAGCTTGTGTTGGATCTTATACAACCCCATACAGAACAAAGAACAGCCGCCGCAGAATTGCATAAACAGAAACTTAAGAACAACAACTATGCATCAGAGCAACCTTCTCCAAAACGGCAAAAAATGTGTTATAAAAGGTGCTTTATGTGTCCCAGAGCAAAAGACAGAAAAACAAAATCAGTTTGTAGCAAATGCTACAACAATGTTTGCAAAGAACATGAAATATCTATTTGTTTGAAATGCAACGAATAAATTAATGTAAGTACAATAAATTTTTTTTTCGATGTAAATTATGCATATAATTGCTTAAAGAAATGTGATTTTACATTATACAAAATTTAGTGATGAAAAATCCCTTTAAAAGTAGATTTAAAAAATAATAATTCTTTGGGGTGTTAAACACCCCTTGCGCGTTCTCGAGTGCGGATTATTTGGCGCGCGCCGACGGGTTAATTACATTTTTAATATATTGTAAAAAAAGGGGGGGAACCAAACCTATGACCTAAGAAGAATGAAAAATACTGAAACTGCATGATTGTATTAAACCTGAAAATTCGCAGATATGTTTTTGTTTAATCACTGCCAGTTATCTTTATTAAATATATAAAACGACTTGTCGGATATTCAATTTAGCCTACCACAGAACCTTCTTTTTTTAGCCTACTTTCCCGTTAAAAATAAAAGAGACGAAAAAAGCATTAAAATTGGCTTAATGCATCTAAAAAATGTCGCCAAGTCCAAAAAATATCGCCAAGTCCAAAAAATATCGCCAAGTCCAAAAAATATCGCCAAGTTCAAAAAATATCGCCAAGTAAAAAAAAGTCAAAAAGAAACAAAAAAATGAAATAAATATCGAAAAATTAAAAATTTGAAAGTAGGGTATTGAGATGGGGAATTTGTGTGTCGGTCTGTCGGTCGGTCGGTCTGTCGGTCTGTCTGTCCCCCCCTAATAACTTTTGAATGAACATTCCGATTTGGACGAACTTTTTTTTGTTGGAAAGATCTCGGCGAGTACAGCTCATTCCCATATTTGATTTTTTGATTTGAACAATTTTTGGTTCAACTTTGAGCCGTTCAAACAACCGGTCCCGCGATACTAACTTTTGAATGAACAGTCCGATTTGAACAAACTTTTTTTTGTTCGAAAGATCTTTTCAAGGATACTTCATTCCCGTATCTACATTTTCGATTTGAACAATTTTTCGTTCAACATTGAACCGTTCAAACAAGTCCTCACACCTAATAACTTTTGAATGAACAGTCCGATTTAAACAAACTTTTTTTTGTTCAAAACATCTCGGCAAGGATGCTTCATTACCGTGTTTAAATTTTCAATTTGAACATTTTTTTCGTTCAACATTGAACCGTTCAAACAACCTTTCCCCACCTAATAACTTTTAAGTGAACCGTCCGAATTGAATAAACTTTTTTTTGTTCGAAAGATCTCGGAGAGGCTCATTCCTATATTTCACTTTTCAATTTGAACCATTTTTCGTTCAATGATGAACCGTTCAGAAAAAAATTTAACATGAGCGCCTACAGAGAAATTTAAATTGAATGTTGATTCTGAACTTCAAGGCGGATTTCCTTCAAACTAACTTTGTAAGAAAATGGTTTTGATAAATAATGTATTGTAAAGTACTTTTCTGAATAATCTTCTGTGAGGACTCTGATTCCGACTCCGACTCCGCAAACATGGCGGAAATGCAGGCTCAGAAAAAATGACTGACTGGGCAGACGATTTTTTGTTTATTTATTTATTTGTTTTGTTTAATTTATTATTATTATTATTTTTTATCAGACGATTTTTTTTTTGTCAACAAAAATTTTTCATTCACGAGAGCATTTTATTCCTTATTTATATTTAACAACTGGCAACGGATTAAAAATGAAATTCAAGACATTTTATTAACGAACGAGTTTTTTTTCTTTCTTTGATAAAATGTGTTTTGAAGTTCTTTGTACTTTTATTTTATTTATTTATTTTTTTTTCTTTTGAAAACGATTGTGGAATTTTTCTACGGAAGAACTATAACAGTTACATTCTTTAAAAGGTGCGACAAAACTTTATTGACTCGTTTATTTACTTTTTACGTGTCTATTTTATCTGATGAGAGGGGTATATTTTGCTTTCAGAAATCAGCTTTAAGTGCTATAAAGATATGTTTGACATAATTTTTAGTTTCAGATAATCAAGAGAATATTGATCAGATGCTAATGCCGATGTCGATGTACGGGAAAGTAGGCTCGTTTAGTTCTTGACAGAACTTCTTGTTCTACACAACAATTTGCCTTTTCAGAACCGACTGAATTCAATAAAAATACGGGAAAATCACTTTTCTGGTAAGGAAGAGAGTGATAAAGTGACCAACATACAAATATTTCTTCATCAAAAAACCCTACCAGTTTTTTCATTTTCAATTTTAATTAATTTTTTTTCTAGTGATGTTTTCACTAAAAGCCGAAGCTTCGGCTTATGTCTACACTAAACCTGAATTCACTTCATGCGTTTCTCTCATTATTTTCCACTTTTACGGGAAATAAGCTCCTTACTTCTATATACGTTTCAGATTTAGGCGTCATGTTACTTTTGATGCATTAAAATGACCAACAAATTGGCGAATGTCCTTTAGTTGTCATCGTTAGTACATAAACAGTACTCGAAAAACGACACCATAAAATGACGCATGTACATAATAAACGTTAGAGGCATAAGGGACAAAATCTGTATTTTATCCAAAAGAAATCATCAGAAATATCTATTATGTCCGACAGAGTAGTTCAAGAGTTTTAAAGAAATGCTGCAACCGTTTTAACCCTTTAAGCGGTTTGCCCGTACAGTGTACGTGCTACTCGAAATTGACCTCATTTGGTTTGCCCGTACGGTGTACGGGCATCGATATTTTCTGGTTTCCTTTTCTGGTTTGCCCGAATGTTTCATTATTGAAAGATACTATTTAGTAGTACATTATTTTTCAACAGATGGTGTGGCTTGTCCATGTAAATGAAATGCTTTTCATCCGGGTTTTTCTATGTAGCAGGAAAGCGGGAACTTTTTGTTCTACTGTATGACTAGACAGTATAAAAAAGACTTCTGAACTGTTTGGAAAATTGTAAACTTCAAAATTCACAGTAAGTGTGAGAGAAATTTTTGCATAATTTGTAAACCATTCTTTACTGCAGAATGTACTTGAAAAAAGCAAGTATTTAGGGGTTTTGTGACCAAAATTGTAAAATAAAAACTGTTACAAAAGCATTAAAAACGAAAAAAAAAATTAAAAAATTCTTGATATTCTTATTCTGTTAAGTATGGTACTTAACTATATGCAATAAAAAAATATGCCTTTTTTGGAAGCATTTCTGGTAAAAAATAATAAAGGGTTAATAAAAACTTTAAAGTTTATTTTCAGCTTTTCCAAGTATTGACTTCAAGACAAGGATAAAACAGAGTACCATTCTATGACAAGCTTTCAAGTAGACCATCAAAAGTATTGCATAAAAGCTTGGTAGATACAAATTTTGTGACTCTAAAAGAAGAATTTAGTTCCACCAATAGAGAAGACTTACCATCCTTAAACGCGGCCGAGATTCGAAGTTGAAAATACTCTAGTGACATTCCTGGTATACGCCCAAAATGTCGCGGCCGAAATGTCGCGGGCCAAAATGTCGCGGTCAAAATGTCGCCGAGCCAAAATGTCGCGGGCTAAAATGTCGCGGGCAAAAATGTCGCCGGTCCAAAATGTCGCCGAGCCAAAATGTCGCGGGCTAAAATGTCGCGGGCCAAAATGTCGCCGGTCCAAAATGTCGCCGAGCCAAAATGTCGCGGGCTAAAATGTCGCCGGTCTAAAATGTCGCCGAGCCAAAATGTCGCGGGCTAAAATGTCGCTGGCCAAAATGTCGCCTGTCCAAAATGTCGCCGAGCCAAAATGTCGCGGGCAAAAATGTCGCGGGCCAAAATGTCGCCGGTCCAAAATGTCGCCGAGCCAAAATGTCGCGGGCTAAAACGTCGCCGGTCAAAAATGTCGCCGGGCCAAAATGTCGCCGGTCAAAAATGTCGCCGATCAAAAATGTCGCCGGTCTAAAATGTCGCCGGTCAAAAATGTCGCCGGTCCAAAATGTCGCAGGTCAAAAATGTCGCGGGCAAAAATGTCGCCAGTTCAAATGTCGTCAGACAAAAATGTAGAAGGTCCGATATTGATACAGTTAGTATCAAAAATTAAAATATATGAAAAGGCTTTTTTACACCGAATTAGCAAAAAATTGCTAATTGCTGTTGATGAACGTGTGCGTTAACGATAGTATGGACTAAAATTTTTGAAAATACCAAAAAAAAATTTACCCTTTCGGCTTGTAACTGTTTCGAGCGCTTTCCAAGAAACAAATAGTTTTCAAACAAGCGTACGTTATTTATTTACAATAGTTTATTTCACCGTAACTCGCTATCTACCAACTTAAAAACGAATAGATTAGCAGCCCAAGCCAAGTTTAATTGATATCGAAAGGAAAATTTGTGTGTTAAAAAAGAAGTTGAAGAACAGTGAAATGAATAAGACAGATATACAATGTTTGAAACTTGGTTTCTGTTAAAATTTCTTACATGATCGAAAGCAAGTCTATATTATTTAAATAATAGAGGTCTTTTTATTTTCTTCTTCATAAGATGTGTAAAAGAAAGTATTGGATCAGTGAAAAATTGTCAATTTGGAAGAATTTACACTTTCTGACGTGTGAGGAATTCAATTTTGTCGTTTATTTTTTTTAAGGGAAAATGTGTAAGTGTGTATCTGCGTGACCCATTTTTTGGGGGCGACTCTACCACAAAACTTAGTGGGTGAATTAGAATGAAATTTGGTACATACATGTACCAACCAATATATGATTCAGTGCTGATTGGTTTTTGCCGCCACTTCTTCCAAGTTTTTACATGCAAGAATGTAATGGAACGTTTTCAGCATAGCGTGATTAATGTCTGAAGAAGGTTCAGACGAAATAAAATAAAAATTTGCCCATAGGAAGCCTTCAGAAGATACGCCACATCATCGAGGAAGCAGAGCAATTGAACTTTTTATTTTCCATTATTTGTGAGTGATGTATATCAAGAAGTAATGCAAGTATTCAGACAAAATTTTGTTTGTAGAATGGTCTTAAAGGGAGAGATGCTTATTCATTTCTGGCGTTAATCAGCTCAGACATGGTTCTGTACCTTCGTTACAATCAGTATTTAAATGTGGAGTTGAATATAATACCATTTTTTCTCTTGACATTTCACCTCCCCTTCCACCACTCAGTTGTTACAAAGAAAGCAATAATTCCATGAACTAATTTGATTTCAAACGTCCCCAAACAACTCTTAAAGAAAATGTTCTATAAGAAAATTGCCAGCTACGCGGTGATTAAACGGTATTCCGTTTTTGCAAAAAAAATGCCTTTACAGCAAATTTATTTGTTTAATTTCTTTGTGTGAAAAAAAAAGAAATAATCCTAAATATAGTTTAACAAAACTAAAAAATACGCTTTTAGAGTAAATCAAATTCAAAAGAAGATTTTGAAAACTGTTGAATATCCGCTAAGTTTACATGCACTTATAATATGCATTTTGTGGACGATCGATGCCCAACTCAGAACTGATGTCAAATGCACTTATTATACATCAACATGCAATATAGTTTAGCCTTTAGTAATAATAATGGTATTAAACATATTACTTTTATACGTTTGTAAAGAACGTGAATTTTATTTTTGACTCAGAGTTACATACATACAAACGAACAAACAAAAAAACCTACTTGTGAAACTAGTAAAAGCGTATTAAAAAAGGAAGAAATTTAGCGTCCCTGGGCCCTAAGTACAGCCCTGAAAAAACTATGGCATTATTTTGGTACTGAAATAATTTAAGCTTTTGAAGAAATCAATTTAGTTACATTTTTGTTAATAACTTAAGCTAATTTTCTAAGCTGCTACGTTTAAAAAAAGTTACTAAACAGGTGTATTTATCATATCGTGACAAGCTTATTAGTAAAATTGAGCTACATAATTAAGCTGCATTGAATTTGTGAATTACTGGAAACATTCAATCTGTACTATACACTTACGTCATTTTGGAACGGATATATTTTGGACCGGCGACATTTTTGACCGGTGACATTCTGGACCGGCGACATTTTTGACCGGCGACATTCTGGACCGGCGACATTTTGGACCGGCGACATTTTAGACCGGCGACATTTTAGACCGGCGACATTTTTGATCGGCGACATTTTGGCCCGACGACATTTTCGACCGGCGACATTTTCGACCGGCGACATTTTTGACCGGCGACATTTTTGACCGGCGACATTTTGGACCGGCGACATTTTGACCCGCGACATTTTGGCCCGCGGCATTTTGGGCAGGCGACATTTTGGACCGGCGACATTTTGGCCCGCGACATTTTAGCCCGCGACATTTTGGCTCGGCGACATTTTGGACCGGCGACATTTTGGCCCGCGACATTTTAGCCCGCGACATTTTGGCTCGGCGACATTTTGGACCGGCGACATTTTGGCCCGCGATATTTTAGCCCGCGACATTTTGGCTCGGCGACATTTTGGACCGGCGACATTTTGGCCCGCGACATTTTAGCCCGCGACATTTTGGCTCGGCGACATTTTGGACCGGCGACATTTTTGCCCGCGACATTTTAGCCCGCGACATTTTGGCTCGGCGACATTTTGGCCGCGACATTTTGGCCCGCGACATTTCGGCCGCGACATTTTGACCCCAAACCGACATTCCTTCCTCTTATCTAGCATGCCGGTCTTGATCTCCTAAAGCAATAAACATTTATCAGAAATCTACATTGAAGATGGGGCTGTTAGAATAAA
This sequence comes from Uloborus plumipes, assembly GCA_038373865.1. Classification (NCBI taxonomy): domain Eukaryota; kingdom Metazoa; phylum Arthropoda; class Arachnida; order Araneae; family Uloboridae; genus Uloborus; species Uloborus plumipes. Next base: position 194,896 of record JAXGGA010000686.1, read on the forward strand.
AAAAAGGAGTTTGATGCTCATGGTTACATTTTGCAGAAGTTTTAAATCCATGACTCTAAAAAAAAAATCTATGCATTTAAAACTAAAAACAACATTAAAAATAGTATTTCTTTTCAATGTTTACGAATATTTTAGGCAGAGCATTAGAAAAACGATTTGTTCTAAAAGTTAAATAAATATCCAGCTACGAGCAATTTATTAGCCAACATTTTCTACAATAGATATGAAAAACATCCAATGTAAATACTGTAAAATCATCAGCTTTCGCCACGGTTTCTGAGATTTTGTGAATTTGAAGAGCGAAAAATCAGGAAAGTGAGAGCCTGGCAAAAATAAGTGATTTTACAGTAAGAAAAAGAGTGAAAAGAATGAAACACGAGTCTGCTTTTCAGGGGTGACCGAAATCCCATTTAAAAAATTAATAGTAATATAAAATAGTTCATCTAAAGAAGAGATTTGTTTTGCTATGAAGCAATGACTGAAAAATATTTAAAACAATTAAAATAGCTTTCCATAAGTTGGGATATTTTCTAGAGGATACTACAAAAAAATGCAAATCAAAACCAGCGTAACCTATCATTAGCAAAGGATTTTCTTTTCAAGTAGTAAAATGTCGTATAAATACATTTTCTCATAACAGAAAATTCAACAACACTGAAATATATTTCCATTAGTATACATATTGTTTTTTCAATCAAAGGCTATCAAGCTGTGAAGTTGGAGTGATTTTGATGCAAATAAGTCAGACTAGGAGTAAAGACATACTGACTCCGAATACGGAAAACAGTTTAATTATTATTATCATTATTATTATTGTTAGCTTGCAGATCTCTCTTACATTTCGATTATGTGTCTAAGATATTAATTAAAATATTGTTACATAGGCTCTGCAAACTGTAAAAATATTTTACCATTTACTTGGCCCCACATTCCCCTACACTGATAATCCAAATGACCACACATAATATGATAAAACTGATATGGAGTGAGAGAGGTTGCCCGAAACCTCTTTTAAAGAAAAAGGAAACGATTCATGTGAGCCGGGAGAAGAGCAATAAAATAAAGCAAAGCTGGCATCATGTTTCATTTCTGTCACTAACCTGAAAAAAAAAAAAGCAAGAAGAGGACATTTAAGTAATCTTCAAAACGTGGAGAGGGGAGAATGTTCAGAAATCCTCTCCCTCTCCGTATCTTCCAAATCTCTTATCTACAAAGCAGTTTACAGATAAGGTAAAACTTCGCCATTATATCAAGCCTTCAGAAAAAATACATCGAATCGAAGTCTCTGTCCCTAAACTAGGGAAAAAAGTGTATATGTAGCGCTCGTTCATCGTATAAGCAACATTAGTTTTCTTACAATTGCTTTATGCTTAGAAACAGCGTCCAAACATTCATATATTTTTTAAATGTTGGTTGTATAATGGTAAACATTAGAAAAAAAATATTATTATAGATTGAGGAATCATGATCTTTATTACACACAAAATCTGCTTAGCAGAATTAATTACTCTAAATGTTCATTCAAGGAATCGCAAAGTAATAAGAAAATTTTTTTTATGTAATGCGACATCTAGTTAGGCTGAAAATTAAGGTGATCTGCTTTATTTTTCTAACTGTACCGTAAGTTGGTGCAATTTCCGACTTCCACAAAACACGGATGCCGTTAGGATTCGTTTATAAGGTAGTCAACCACTCACAGCACAACATTACACACAAAGAAAGGACAAGAACAGAAGAGAGAAAGTACATCCATGCCCCAGGCGGAATTCGAACCTTAAACCTCCTCATCCGCAGTCACACTTCCCTAACCGCTAGACAAAGCAGGCAAGAAACTACTTGACACTACTAGATCAACATAAATTTTGTTAAAATAAACTCATCAAAATACTAAAAATTCATGTTATTGCTGGCTCTGTTTTCACTTGTATGTTGTTTGGTTTTCACGTGTAAATCTAAAGCACATTTAATCAAGCTTGAAAAAAATACAAAGATTACTTAAAACAGTTAAATTATCTAAGTGACAGTGAGAATAACTGCATTAGCAAAACTAGCTCCAATAAATTTAAAACTCAGTCTTTTCTGTTAAGTTTGAAATTGGAAAATGTTTGGATAGAAAAAATAAATTTTAACTTAATAATTATCTTATATCAGTATTTCGTGATTGTTTTCCAAAACTGATCAGCACGTTTTTATTTTGTCCCCCAACCTATAATATCCCTTTATGTTTAAGGACATATTTTGGTTGAATCAATATGCATTTAAAATCAAATGCAGAAACTTTTGAAAAAGAAGAATAATTGATGCATATTTTCAAAACAGAGAAAGAGTTTTAAATACTTTCTATCCAAAATGTTATTATCACATTTCTCTTTTGATAACTTAAAAATATTTTTCAAAACATTTTTTTCTCTCCAACATTAGCTCTGAAATTGAAAAAAAAAATGATTAACGGGGGGGGGGGAGATGTCTCAAGCAGTTTCCTAAGTTCAAAAAAATTCATTTGAGCATATTGGAGAAGTATTTGTTTATATCTATTGCCTGTTATTAAATACTTTTTAAAAAATCTTTTTATTTCTTTTTAAATAAGAGCGAGGATAACAATAAGAGCAATGCAAAAAAAAAAAAGAGTCCTCAAAAACATCAAGTGCACGTTCATTGTTCTTATCAAATGTAGTTTTTATCAGTCTCTACTTTGCTTTGAAATGTATAAAACTTTTTTGCTACGCTTGTGACTAATTTGTTTTTAATAATTACCTACTTC
>JAXGGA010000687.1:0-197512 GCA_038373865.1 Uloborus plumipes
TCCTATTCTGTAAAAAAAAAAAAACCTAAACATTCTTAGAAAATAATGGAAAGCTAATTTCTAATAGAATTCAGAAAACTTCCAAACCAAGGGCAGTCACATTTTTGGAATAACTGAGAAAACTAATGTGTATTTATATATATTAGTAGCAAAGCACCTTTTAAAATTACCAGAAAGACAATTCAACAAATATGACAAAAAAAAAAGAAAAAAAAAACAAGGCTAAATTCGCACGTAAATTCAGAACAGCTAAACAGCGAGTTACCGCCCTTAAGCCAGGACTAAGGCAGAATTACATGCCATACACCTCAAGCTCAGTTATGGTCTCTGGATGGCATAACCAAGCTGGCGGTGTATTGCATGTCGGAACAGATTATTTTCTTGTAACTGATTCAAAGCTACAATACTCAAGAGACAGCCTCTGCCCTTGTTTAGCGCTCAGTAAATCTAGAATGGCCGTAAATGAGCTGCAGGAGAAACACCGGATAAAAAACTGAATTTATTTTTAACGTTGTAGCAAAAAACGTTTTTTGCCACTGTGTGAAATGCCATTGCGTGCCACTGCGTGTGTGCAACTTGTAGCTATTCAGTAAAACATTTTTACAAAAATACTTATTTTTCAGAGGACAATTGTGGGGACACGTAAAATCCCGGAACATTACCTGGAAATAACCGGCGACGTTTTGGATTTTTTTACGCAACATCACCAACATAATAATCAAAGGTTGATGGAAAATATTTTGAGCGTCGTCGATAACGTAGATTTCAAGGGCAAGCACCCCTTTTTAAAAATAAACATTATTGAAAATTTGGCTATAAAACGAACAATAGCTGAGAAAAAAGGATTTAAATTGATCTAAATGCATACGAAAAACCATTATTATCATCTTAGTTTTAAGAAATGCTAGACTGAAAAAGACATCATGTAATTATAAAAAGGAGTTTGGCAAATATTGGGTATAGAACTTCTGCGATACTAGAGTTTGGGTAGAATGATTTGCGTAGCTCTCACGTAAAGAATATTAATTGGTCGTTAAAAACATTGCTATCGATATTTTCCACGGTTTTCTTAAAAAAGCAGTTATCAAAAAATATAAAAATATAAGAAATATGCTTCGGGCCATCAACTTAAAATAAATAAAAACATTGTCGTACTCTTTCTAGATGTAGGGGAGAGTAGTAATGAATGGGCCACTTTTTGGTTTTGAATTTTTGTAATTTTTTCTAACACTTTGTTTTAACTCTAAATTGGTGTTTTAGTTACTTTACTTATCTGGCTATCTAAAAAAGTCATAAAAGTTGGATTAGCACCTGTCTATAATGAATTATAATAGAAAATAAAAATTTTGAAATTTGGCCCATTCAACCCCACCTATGGGGTTGAATGGGCCATCGAAGGTAATAAATGGGCCACTAAATGAATTCAATGAAAACATGTGGATTTAATCTTTTATTTGCTGAATATGACAAAATAAATGTGGCACTTGACATGATGATACAAAATCATACTGATTTAAAATTATATAAACATCAAAACTGATGCAATTAAAATAAAACTGATTCATAAACAATTGTAACAAAAAAATGACTAAATAATGAGATTGTAAGAAATAAATAACATCAAATATATATTAAAAAAATAACAGATAATACACACTATGATTTAACAAAATTTATATATTTCAAAAATAATGTTAAAAATCACTTTCAAAAACTTCATCTTCATTTTCAAACTTGTCAAAATTCAAAAAAAATTTTTTAAAATTTACTAGACATTTGGAATAAGAAATATCTAACTTAAGTTACCAAGAAAGAAAATGAAATTTTACTGTGAGGAATATAATATGAAGGAGAGAGGGGGGCTTTTTCAAGCCACGCACTGCGACCAGAGGTCTATTGTACCATAGGAATATAATATATATCTGCAAATTATATTTAGAAGTTACTACAAACCTATTTTGACAACCGTAATCTTTATCTATGACAGTCAGTTGGGTTTCATATTAATGCGAAAATCCAAAGAAAAGGAAGAAAATCAATATTTAGGTAGCCCATTCATTACCATGACATGGTGGCCCATTCAGCCCCACCTATACTTTTGGAATATATTTAGGTATTTTGAATACATTGAATTTAAATAACATCAAAATACATCTTAAAATTAGTTTATTGATATGGAAAGACTAACTTATACATACGTATGCAGTGAAATACTTGGTACATTTTAGCTAGGAAATGTTTTACTAAAAAGGGAAAAACTTACTTTTCAGTCAGATTCTTGACCACGCCACTCTAGTTAAAAAATGGCTCAGCGCAAACGAATGAAAATTGGATGAGTTTAGTAGAACAAATAGCTACATCTATTGATGGCATCAAAAAAAAAAATCATGCAAGTACTTTTTCATATTTTGCTAGTGGCCCATTCATCACCATGGCCCATTCATTACCACTCTCCCCTACAACTTAATGTTACTCCCGAAAATAAAAATGCTTTCTTCTTGATAAAATTTCGAAACAGCATTAAAATAATTGCCAAAGGCATTATCAGTATTTACTGCAGAAAACTTCTGCAATCAAGTATTTTGTCACATAAAGAAAATGATTACAATTTATAACTCCAAGGCTGACTTTTAATATATTCTTTGAATTATTAGTACAATTAGATAATTATTTTAAGTAAAAAAAGTCATTAATATAGGAGATGTATCAGCAATGAATTCTGAAAATATTTCTGGATTGTGATTTTCTGATATTTATTTCAAAAATACAATAAATAAAGTCTCAAACTGTTGAGGATGCTCTTTAAGTTTAAATATATTAGATATCTATATGTTACAAAATGTACATCTGATTATTTTCCGTTCAATCTCTAGCAATATTACTGCTGTTATTGACGAAAAAAATCAATTTTCAGAATCATCTTTCTTCGAGGTATAAGTCTACCAACACATCGTTTTATCAAATTCTGACGGAGAAAAATAGAATCAATAGAATATCAATCATCTTTGCATTGTTTGTAGAGTTATGCTTTTTATATTACTCCGTGTTTTTTTTAGCGATTTTCTCGACTTATCCTATGCCCTCCCGGAGGGATATATACATATATATATATATATATATATATATATATATATATATATATATATATATATATATATATATATATATATATATATATATATATATTCAAGATTCGCTCTGGCTTGGAATAATCAAAGTTCCACCACTGTACATATTACGCTATAGAACTTAATTTCTTAGAATCTTTACATAATGTTCAAATGAACATTGCTGCTTAATTTTCCTAATAAAAAGAAATTATTACTGGCGCTGAGATTAGCCATTTATAGACTCATATAAAGTAGCATAACTCAAAATTTAAGCATATAGCCACAAAACTCTTCCAAGTTCTCTGTAGTATTAAAATAGAGTAGGTCGATATTTAGTATCGTTTCATGTTCCGAATCTAAATTTCATTCCTGTACATTGAATTGAGCTGAGTTGCCATTTATATTCATTGCATTTAATAGTAATTTACTACTGGCGTTCAAGTAATAAAGGGTTATATTATTAAAAATAATTATTTATATCTCCTAAGTAATGTCTTTCCGAGAAATTTGATACATATTTTTCATTTTAATATGTACCTTAGGCATTTTAATGCATAAATTTTGTCAAGTGCAAAAACTCTTTGTCATTTTTTTATCATCTAAAAACGTATATTCCATAGTATTTAAGCTAGCCGTATGGACATTTTAAACAATATAACTACACGTCTCCAGAAGTTGTGTAACGTTACACTCATTAACAAAAATTACCTTTCACATTATTTTAGAGCATATCATTTTTAAGGTCAGATATCAAGCCTTTATTTTTTTTTAATCGCAGCCGTCTGCTCCATCTAAGTTGCCTCTTAAACACTGCAAAAAATGAACTGTTGTTTTTACAGTATAATACTGGCAGCCGAGGTTCCAACTTAAAACTATAAAATACACAGTAATAAACTGTAAAATTAGCAACTTCACAGTTTATTACTGCAAAATTAACAATTTTACAGGTTATTACTATAAAATTAGCTATATTATATTGTAAAAACAACATTCATTTTTTACAGTGAACTTAAATCAATTAAAAATCTGTCAGGGTGCTGTCGTAAATGACAACTGTTAGGGCGCTTTTACACTTACCGACACGGCAACGATAAATCGTAAGCGATTGTCGTCATCCGACATTGGAGCACGCAAAATGCATTAAAATATGCTATGCGCTTTTCCATCTCCCGATTCCAGGACGATTCTGCCGTCTCCGACCGAACGCTGTCGTTTGTCGTCCCATTCGTGTCGGATGGCATCCGTCTCTCCTTTAAAATCGGGACGATACTCATCCATCTGTTTACTTTCTTCGAACTATATAGCAATTGCGTTTAAATTCGACATCTCTTTATTAATAAATATAAGCTTCAATTTGCAGACGATAAACAAAAGATGTAGCAATAAAACAATTTTATTCATTTTAGTTGGTATTTTGTTTCATTATTGTTGCTCAGACGATTTTTAATGCAACAAAAAAAAAAAAACTCAAGTTTTCATTCTGACAGTGTTGGCGCCGCCGAGGGATAAATGGCGAATCTATTCGCAAAGAAGCGATGGTGTCAACGAAGAGACGATTGACAACGAAACATATTTGTTAACGAATTCTCTTCATTATAACGAAATGGGGATACACTCGCTTAGTACTAAAGAGCACTACAATTACGAAAACAAAACAAAACTATATTGCGACGACCAACTTATATCATGGCGAACTGTGGACTTAATTTTAAAAAGTTCTATGGCAAACTTTTGGGAGTTAGATCCGCCATTTATCGCTCTGCAATTCCAGCAGATAGTATGCGTTTCGTTCTTAGTAAACAAGGTGAGTGAGAATGTAATAAAGTTGTGAATATCATGCACTCAATATCGTATTTTTCATTTGTTTTCTTTTTCTGGAAGTAAAGTAAATATAACAGTCGTAATCTGATAAATGGAGGAGCCATAATAATATACGTGTGAGCACAGTGCTATCTCGAAATGAAATGCGATGGAAAATGACCCGTTCGGAGAAACGATATCGTTTGAGTGGAAAAGCAGTGCTATAAACGACACGACACGGTACTTATCGTTGCTGTATTACCGTCCGACTTTCGTCGTTGTCGTGTCGTCAAGTGTAAAAGCGCCCTTAATCAGTAGCATTACGATAGGGAACGACAGCACATCAATGGAACATATTTCATAATACGTATCGCTCTATAGGAGGTTCACCAGTTATTAACTTAAAATTCATTTTATATTTCACTTTTTAGCGATTTTTTTCTTCATTAGTTCTTTTCTGTATTTTTTTATTTTTATTTTGCATTTCTTATATTCTAAATTCATTATATCTGGGGGGTTTTTTTATCTGTTTATTTTTTATCTTTTTCCTTGCTAAATAAAAATGTAACAAGCTAAACTTTCACAGCTAATACAATAATACTGCATAGAACAGTTTTATTATCTTTAATCTATAATTTTTGCCCGGAAAGTACTTTCCAGTTTGGATACAACAAAAAAAGAAATATTTTTCAATGCTTATACGTAGCGCAAATGATGTTTAGTTTATTTTCGCAAATTGCTTTAACATCAGATATTCTTTCAATGAAAGAAAATATCTCAGCAGCATTAAGTTTCATGTCAAACTATTAATGTAGTTTTGAGATTAGTTTTCAAGACTTTAAGTAATTTTGAAACTAATTTTGGAAACATTTCCAAATACTTTACTCACGTAAAAGACTGAAACCATTTACATTCCTTTTATAAGATTCAAATTAAGATCAAAGATTACATATGCAGGAATTTAAAATCGATTTCTTTTTAATTAAGATCTGAATCTCGGCAAAAGTACAGCTCATAAATATTTTAGTTTTTTACGCAAGACATTAAAAGAAAATATTCAGTAAAGGATAGATTTTTGAAAGAGAGACAAAAGAAAAAAAAACAGGCATTTTCTTTTATAAAAACACATACATGTTCATACATATAAAAACATGTTCATAAAAATAATTAAAGTAAATTATTTCTGGAATTCCTTGTTTTTATTTATTTATTTTTTGTTTATTTGAATTTCTTTAAAACTGAAGAATCCAGGGCCTCCTAACTTGTAGAAGTTATACCGCAATTTCTATGACTTTTTTTTTTACTTTTTTTCTTTAAAAAAAGTTCCTATTCTCACATTCATTTCAAGCACAAACAAAGAGGGATATCTCGAATAAAATTAACATTTTAATTCACTTTCAGAGACTCGTGTGTTTGATAGAGGAAATAAAACCGTGATGCGAATATTTTATTATATATATATATATATATATATATATATATATATATATATACAATAAGAAAGATTTTTAGCGATTAAAATAAGTTTTTACTTAAGAAAATCACAGTTCAAATAAGTAAAGCATAATTAAAGCAAACACTTAAATCTGGTATGAAAAAGAAAATAAGAGCAAGAAAAAAAAGTACTAAAGTTCCGCGAAGTTTCGTTCATTTGTTAGAGAATTTTTTTTTTAATGAAAGTAATAAAAGTTAAAATTACATAACTTTTTATGAAATACATTTTGAATTTCGCCTTCTAAAAGTTATGCACAAAAATATTCGGTCCTAATTATCGGTAAAAAATTACGATTTGAAACGTTTACTCATCCAATTAATTTTTACGAAAGTATTTTATTTTTTGTGTTTAGTACAAAAGAAATTAAATTAACACTTAAGTACTTAAATGTCTATGTCGTCTTTTTCATTTTTTCTTCTTTGACATAAGGTACAAAATTGTTAAAAAGGTTTCGGCTTTCTAACTGGTGTTTTATGCTTATTTTGTGGAATCACCTGCAAGCAACGCTAAAGATATATTTAAAATACCATTTAAAGAAAATGTTGCGAAAGCTTTGGTGATTCAATTTATTCCTTTTAGTGAGAAATAAAAAAAACTTGTTTTTGTTATACGTAAATAGAATTGTGTAAAACTTTTGGATTATGTCTCTTTTCCAGAAACAAAACAGAAAGAATTAAAGAAAGGTTTGCTTTTGAAATTACCAAAAAAAAAAACTTTTCCACTTCTAAATTCAGAAAGTTTTCTTCTAGATTTATTGAGAATCACTTAAATAACGTAGATTTATTTACACGTCTCATTTCTCTAAGGAAATGTTCAACGCTTACTCTAAATGGATTTCTCCTCTGCTCTTTCTTAATGGTTAGACCCTTTAGTTTTCTCTTTATAAAAGTTGCTTAGAAGTTGGAAAACATGTGATATAAGCTGGAAATAAAGAAAATAAACAGTGACTGCTTATCAGAAGGCATTATATATTGGAAATATTAAGTATCTAAATCCGAATTACTAAAATGATTTTCATCAATGGCTTTATTTTTTCATCACGCGCATTGTATGGTTATATGTTCAAAATTTATCTTAACTATTTCCACCCCAGATGTCTGTCAAATATGTTACATTTATAGCAATATTTCAAGCACATTTGTGTTTTAATTGTACAGTGCTACCGCAGATAAGAATGACCAAGCTTTTAATGGGACTATTTTTTATTCCCACTGTCATTAGTTTAATTTAATGTTGATAACAACAGGATGCTTAAAAAATAAATTACTATATGCACCAACTGAATCTATCTTTTGGCCGCTTTTTAAATTAATTGTCTGATTTTTCAACTTTAAAATAAGCACAAGAGAACGAATTTTTAATTTTAAAAATCAAACAATTTTAATCTTGATTGATGTCAAAAGTTCGTTTTATTAACAGGGTACAAGATTTTAAAACCAAAATACGCTATGCGAAAATTTAAGTATTATTAGTCCTTGATATGAATACAAGATCGTTGCCTTTTGTCGGAAGAAAAAATATTTATATTTTAACTGCGCATTGGGGAATTTAAAGTACGAGAAAATTGAGATTTTTTTTTTTTTTGATTTTTAACCCCTGACCCGCAACAAGGCAGGTAGTTATAAGTTCGACTTATCTGTATCTGTCGATCTGTGCATCTGTATATCTGTCTGTGGCAACGTACAGCCAAAACGGATGGACCGATTTTGAAAAAAAAAAATTTTTTGTTTGAAAGGTGAAGTGATCGCGACTGTTCTAAGATAGATCGCTTCTTCAGATGACTCTAATTAACAAAGATATTAATAAAAAAACATTTACGATGCTTTTCGAGACTTTTAAAATGAAAACATATGCGAAATTTTAAAAAAATAGTATCAAAATGAAGAAAAAAAATCTGCGTCTGGTAAGATGTGTTTGTAACAAGTAAATTTAGTTGGAAAATAAAAATTATCGAGTTTCAAAACAAGTGTTTGTAAAATAGAAATCGAGTTATAACGTGTTTTAGCAAATGCGGCTAAGTCTTAAATCTACAGTATTGGAAACCGATGTCATTGTTGGCCGACGAGGAAAGAAAATTCAATGATTTAAGAGTAAGAATCTGAGAAACTGTCACACCTAGCATTATGAGGTGATTCATGACCTAACAGATTTTTTCCGAAAATTTACCAAATGTTTATTATCTTTTTGAAAGACCAAATCCAGAATGTTTTATTCTAAAGCTGAGTTGTTTACTTTTTATGGACCCCTAAAGGTGAAGGTGTTTTTTAAGACATGGGAATTGCTGTGAGCCAAAACTCTTACCAGGAATTGTTGAACTCCCACTTTCTTTTTGTATATGGACTATAAAAGGTTGAAACTTTACAAAATGAATGTTAAATTTGTAGTAAGTTGTTGCCGTAAGGTCAGTGAAGGCCCTCAAAACAAGGCATTTTTGACGTCTTTTAGCGTTTTTGAGATCCAAAAACAGCTTGTACATTTCAGTTGACACGGCAAAAGTAGAGTCGTTTGACAGACCAATGTAAGCACTTTAAAATAATGTATAAATAACCGAGGAAAGTTCAACGTGCTTTTAGTTGCGTAAGGCCGAAATATGAAAAATGTCATATTTTACCGATATTCAAACGGTCATAACTTCCTCTACCAACAACATATTGAAATATTTTTTTTGCCAATGTCATACTCTATTCTTTGTCTTAACAGAACAGTTGAGTCATTTCAGTTGACACGGCAAAAGTAGAGTCGTTTGACAGACCAATGTAAGCACTTTAAAATAATGTATAAATAACCGAGGAAAGTTGAACGTGCTTTTAGTTGCGTAAGGCCGAAATATGAAAAATGTCATATTTTACCGATATTCAAACGGTCATAACTTCCTCTACCAACAACATATTGAAATATTTTTTTTGCCAATGTCATACTCTATTCTTTGTCTTAACAGAACAGTTGAGTCCTTTCAGGCGAAATGCTTAAATTTTTTTTACAAAAAATGCACAGGAAGAAATACATTTTTTTGTAAAAAATGTTTTAACATTTTGCCTCAAAGGACTCAACTGTTCTGTTAAGACAAAGAATAGAGTATGACATTGGCATAAAAAAAATTTCAATATGTTGTTGGCAGAGGAAGTTATGACCGTTTGAATATCGGTAAAATATGACATTTTTCATATTTCGGCCTTACGCAACTAAAAGCACGTTGAACTTTCCTCGGTTATTTATACATTATTTTAAAGTGCTTACACTGGTCTTTCAAACGACACTACTTTTGCCGTGGCAACTGAAATGCACAAGCTGTTTTTGGACTTCCAAAATGCTGAAAAGCGTCAAAAATGCCTTGTTTTGAGGGCCTTCACTGACATTACGGCTACAACTTACCTCAATTTTAAAATTAATTTTCTAAAGTTTGAACCTTCTGTATTCCGTATACAAAAAGGAAATTGGAGTTCAAAAGTTCCTGGTAAGATTTTTGGCTCGCAGCAACTTCCATGTCTTGAAAATCCGCTTAGTTTTTGATGCCGCACCTTCATCTTTAGGGATCCATAGAAACTAAACAACTCAACTTTAGAACAAAACATACTAGATTTGGTCTTTCAATAAGATAATAAGCATTTGGTAATTTTTTTGGAAAAAATCTGAGACGTCATGTGAATCACAGGCGTGACATTCTCTCAGATTCTTGCTCTTAAAATGTTTATCTGTAGCCAGTTTTATTTCTTTACTATTAAAATACTTGTAGTTGATTTTCGTATAAGAATTTTCAATTTCCCTTCTTTATTCTGTCTCTGCGACTAGAAAATTTTAGTCTTTCCTCCTCCGTGTTTACCATATCTTCTCGAAAACAATTAAATATATTCAGACTTAAAATGCTTTATGATAAGAGAAGTTCGTTTTAATATGAGATCCGCTATCAGGGTCGGGAGTTCTTTAATTTTTTAATTTAATCTTAGTACTTGTAATGATCATTGATGCGTATTATTTTTCTTTACAATCAACTTTATAAGCAGTAAGATACCGCCGCTAAGCAAAGTCAAAGTCAGAAGTACATGTCATTTACTACAAGCAAAGTTTTCCATCCGAAGACTGCAGCTTCGTTCTTTTTTGAACTAAGATGTTTTCTGCCTCCAGCTCGGTTACTACCCATTCCAAAGTGATGAGCTCTAATAAGAACGAAACTGCAGTCTCTGGATAGTATAACCAAGCTGGCGGTATTTTTCATGTAGTCAGCATTGAAATAACAATAGGTAATTTTTGTTTTTGACAACGATTAAAATAATAAGGATAAATACAACGTTAAAAGGCACATATGCGCAGGGATTTTTCAGAAACGTGTTTCGGCGTTACAAGGAATGCTTTTTTCAATTCAAAAAAAAAAATGAGCTTATGGATGCACAAACAGACAGCAAAAGCTAAAAGTTGCTTTTGTCGGATGTCTGTGCATCCACAAGCTCACAATTTTTTTTCATTGAAAAAGGCGTTCTTTGTAATGCCGAAACACGTGTCTGTAGTATCCCTGCGGATTTGTGCCTTTTTAACGTTGAATTTATCCTTTACATTTATGCAGAAAGGTATTAATATATTTCAACGATTAAAATATTTGTCCCATCCAAAGTCTCACTGAGACAAGCAAGTATAATAAAAACTTTAAAAAAAGGAACAAATTGTTGTGTAGTTTATGAAAAAAATTGGTGTCTATGCTTCTGCGTCATTGTATTTTCTTTTCATGCACTTTTATCTGTTGCTTAGATCATAGTTCTGAAAAATAACCTGAATTTAAAAGATCAGCTAACATAATAATAGCCTGTCTCTCATTCTGTACGGCAAATCTTAGCTGTTTCTAAACTTTCATATGTTATCCTATAAAGCTGAGCTTCACGGTGTATTCAAAGCACGTATTAATGTTATCACCACTGAGAGATAAATCTGGTATGAAACCACACAAAAGATGCTTCGCAAATCCCAGCTTTATGCGCGTGTATGGAACATACAATGGACTTATATTTTCAGCTAAGAAAAGTTTCCAAATGAAATCAGTTTTTTCTGATACGGGAATAAAAGTCAAAAAAAAAAAGATTAGAAATCCGTATTGAACGTAATTTAACGTGCAGGTTTATTTGCTAGCAGATATGTTTTTTTTGAATGTCAGATAAAATTTGTATAATGTTCGATACTTGATCGTTTTTTTTTTAATTCTTAATGTTTGAAAAATATGAGTTCTTTTATTCATAAATAATTTATTGTATTCAAAATTATTGCGGTAAACTAAAAATTTATCTACTTTTAATTTCTTATGATATAGTTAGAAGTAATTAGTTTGACCTGGTACTTTATGCATGTCTCTTGAACTTTTTCTTTCTTTTTACGCGAAACTATTTTTCCTCAAAAAATAAATAAATAAATAAATAAATAAAAAAATAAAGCGGTATTCCCCCCCCCCGCCCCCAAACAAAATTAAATAAACAAAGTAATATTTTTTCTTGCACACACATTATTATAAATAAATAAATTTGAAGGATTCTGGGCTACCGTTGTGTTGTTCTATTAAAATCAAAAAAGAAAACGTTTGTTCCTAACAAACGTTTTAGGAGGTAATTTGTACATGGTAAACCGCAGCATCATATGTATTATTTCTCAAGGGGGATTTTCTTTTCGTTTGTTTGCAAAAACTTCCTGAATACATTAACAAATTTCATATACGTAGGGTATCATTTAATGATTTTTCCCCGGCTATAGGCAAAAACAAATCAAAAATTCACATTTAAGCTAATAATAATAATAATAATAATAATAATAATAATAATAATAATAATTATTATTATTATTATTATTATATTGTTGTTATTATTATTATTATTATTATTATTATTATTATTATTATTATTATATTGTTGTTATTATTAATATTATTATTATTATTATTATTATTATTAATTTTATTATTATTATTATTATTATTATTATATAAACGAATTTTTAAATTCCTGTTGCCGATAGCGAATACTTCTCCCGAGATCAGCTGGCTATTATTACCCTTCTTTGGATTACGGTTTTTGATATTCATTTTTAATACATGTATTTATCTTTTTATCATTCATCTTAGAAGATTATAAATAACTTATAATTTTAAATTATTATTTTTACTGTGAGATACAATGTCCTACATGCAGTTTCAAATACAAAGTGTGCATAGAATTAAGATGAAAACATTTGTTCTGGCACTTTAAACCCCAAAAAATATTGCCCAAGAAGTACCGTAAAATGGGGTTTATAGGAACAGCGGGGTCAATCGGAACAAAACTTCCCGACCGTACAACGAAATTCTTCATAAATAGACTATTGGGTATTTTTCACCATGATTTTTTTTCTTAGTAAGGTAAGATCATAGGGAGTAGGAAAAAATTACTTTTGTCAATCTGGCAACGCTATTGGCTTCTAAGGAGGGCTGCACGTGGAACGCTAGAAAACATCACATTTCCATAGACTGCAAAACTTCATATGCAAGATCAAACCTTCTTATATTTAAAAACTAAGAGTGGTATGTTTCAATTATACACGTATCTGAACAACAGAATACCGCATTAGAATTTACATTTTTTTTATAAATTGTGTCATAAAAATGAAGAATTCTGAAAAATGGCACAGAAAAAAAATTTGCGGGGTAAATCGGGACACTTAGTTCTGCTGTTCCAATTCAAACTTATTTGAAGGAAACTGTTTGAAAAATCAAGATTCTAACCCCAATTCTTCTAATCAAGACAAGGACAAGGTTTTATTACTGTTTATCCCTTCTCGTGAGCAAATAGATCTTAGAATGACAAACAGTTGCAGATTTCAAAAGATTTTTTCTCCAGGAGACTTCTTTTTACTTAAAATACGAGGGGGAAAGTCACATAGACTTTATGTAGTAAAAATCCAGCACACAGACAGTGATGAATAAGCGTAAAATGCTTTCAGGACAATCCCCGAAACCCAGAGATTTCAAGAAACTGAAGAAAAGGCAGAGTTCATCCCAGGAGATGTTATGAAAAAACTTAAGCCAAGTCACAATTGCTAGTTTTAAGGACAAGTACATATTTGTGGAAGACATGAGTGACTTCCATTCATGTTAAATCTTTGTATTTCAATTCAAAAGCATTTCTTAAAACTACTTTTCATTTTTCATAAGTTCAAAATTATTTTGAATTTTGACAAATTATACACGTTTACTGGTATTGAAATTATGCATTTATTTGACAGTAATTATCTGTTTTTATTCTCCCCCATCAATATTACTCATTTTGTGAGACCTATCACAGGTTAAATTGAAAAAAAATAATTTTAACAAGTGTTCCGATTGACCCCTATCAGCGGGGTGATTCGGAACACCCATAATTTCCTATATATTTTAATAATAATTGTTCAAAATGCTTTGTCTTCGCTTGGAATATCAAAAGTAAAGCAAGACCGAAGTTTTTACCCAAAAAATCAAATTAAAAAAAAATCTTTTAACTACTTTTTTTACAATCAAAGCTGAAAAGTGTTCCGATTAACCCCATTTTACGGTACTTCTACCTTTGTACTTCTATTTTTAAAGAAACTCGTTAAGTATACGGGAATTGCTAGTTTCTCCAAACAGAAATTAAAGAAAAATACTATAATTTTCTGAACATGCTAATTGTTTTAATAGAGAGAAGAAATATCAACCGCGTTTGCGTGTAAGCGTAATTACAAAAAGCACGCACAAAGTCGTCAGAAGTACATAGCGAATTCAAGTACTGCTAAAAGTATGAAGGGATGTTTTTCAACTTAAGTGCTAAAATTAAATAAAAAATTTAAACAACCCCTGACCCTGATTGCCGATCTCATATTTAAACGAACTTCTCTGGTCATAAAGCATTTTAAATCTAAATATAAATACAAATACAAATGTGACGAGCGGCAACAGGCTCTGGCCCCAACAGGGCTGGTCCTAATCAAATAAGAGACCCCAATGAAGATCAATGGCCCTCTTAAAACTATCTACTCCTTTGCTCCTTACCGCCTCTTCCGGTAAACTATTCCAAGTACCCACTACTCGGCTAAAATAGTAATTTTTCCGAATTTCCTGGTTAGCCTGAGATTTAAACAGCTTATAACAATGACCCCTTGTCCTGCTTTCCGTGCAAAAATGTAACCCTATAACATCTTTCATTTTGATAAATTTAAAACTGAATCATGTCCCTCCTGGTTCTCCTTTGCTCAAGACTATACATGTTAAGCATTCTAAGTCTGGAATCATAGTCTAAATTAGGAAATCCATTCCCTAACCTTGTAGCCCTCCTTTGTACCCTTTCCAATAAATTAATATCTTTCTTAAGATGAGGAGACCAAAACTGAACAGCATACTCTAAATGAGGTCTTACTAAACTTCTATATAAAGGCAGAAGAACCTTCTTAGATTTGTTTGAAATAGATCTATTTATATACCCAAGCATCCTATTGGCTTTGTTACTAAGTATGTTTAATTATTTTTGAGAGGATATGGTAAACAAGCGGAGAAGGAAAGATAAGCCTTACTAGTAAAATTTGCTAGTCGCAAAAGCAGAATAAAAAATGAAAATTGAAAATTCTTATACTAAAATCAATTATAAGTATTTTACTTGATAACAAATAGAAACTGGCAACAGATAAACATTTTAACCCTACACTGCATGATTTTTTATTTTTCGTAGAAAAAAATATATGTGTTTGTCAATGTAATAAGAAAACAAGGAAAAATATTTTAAAAAATTTAACTCTAAATTTTCACCCCTTTCTAATTAAAAATAGTTTTGTTGCCAAATGGCTACACCATGCATTCAACAGATAAAAATGATTGTAAATGATAGTCTTGAAATTAGTTTTTTGTAAAAAAAATAGAGGAATTGAACATTTGGTGCACTGTATTCTTGTACTCCTTTACATTTTGACATTTTACATTATTTTTTATATGTACTTGTACTTTCCGATGATCAATTCAGTCAAATCTGATGTCTTTTGGAGGCCCTCTTGCGCAAGCTTTCTTTCTTTTCTCTCTTTTTTTTTTTTTGGTTAGTAACTCTAGTTCCTCTGTAGCTAATGGTATCTTTTTAATACGCTTTTATTAATTTCACATGTGGGTTTGTATGTATGTATGTAACTCTGAATAAAAGATAAAACTTACGTTCTTTGCAAATATAAAAGTAATATATTTAATATTATTTTTAATACTAAAGGCTAAACTGTATTGCATATTGATGTATTATAAGTACATGTAAACTTAAGTGCGGATATTCAGTAGTTTTGAAAATCAGAGGGAAACCCGTGATGATCACAGCGCATTCCAATGTAAAAGCGTATTTTTTAGTTTTTTTTCAAAACTATATTTTAAAATTATTAATGACTTTACTTGTCCGTGTAAGCACAACGTTTGTGCTAACTGAAATCTAAAATGAACACGTTTTAAAGACTTTTCCCTATTGATTTTTTGTTTGTTCACTCTGTTGAACATCAACTAAGCATTGATAATTGCGAGGTCTTATAAACGGTAGAACAGCCGAAAGTACCACTTTTGGGTCAGCATGATAATATTATACCTTCCAAAAAGATAAAGAAGCTAGCGCGAAACATAAACAAAGCACATACTTCATGAACTATAGAGATGAATCGAAGTGTTCTCTGGATGCTTACTGCATAATGTTGCCAAATGGCTACAGACGTGTATTATGTCCTAGATTTTTTCCAAATAATTATTTTGATGTAAAACGCATCTTAAACGAAAGATAAATGTTTATTTTATTCATGTTATTTTTTTAAAAGACGAAGAAAAATATTTCATTGTAAAAAATAATTTCAAAACATGGTAGTTTGAGTGATTTTAAAAGCTATCCATATGGATTCATTTAAGAGCATGTAACAGACCAGTGCTGCCATGTATGGAGGATAAATGGTGGTAATTGCTTTAAATATACCCTATACTTGCTTTTTATGCATTAAGTTGCCTTATTACTACATTCTGCTATTCATAAGGAGGACAAATTGTCCATGTAGCCAATTGGAAACACCATGCAGTGTAGGGTTAAATCGTTTAGTTTTCTTTTTTCGCCGACAAACAATTCCAAACAAATTTTATCTGACGCAGATTGTTTTTTTCTTTCTTTTGGTACTAGTGTTTAAAATTTCCAGTAAGTTTTCCCTTCAAAAATAGCGAAAAACATTTTAGGGGTTTTTAACTAATATATTTGTTAATTAATGTCTTCCCAAGGCGCGACCTAGTTAAGAACACTCTCGATCACTGAACCTTTCAAAGAAAAAAAACGGTCCATCCGTTTAAGCTGTACGGTGCCACAGACAAATACAGATCGACAAATACACAGATACACAGAGTCGTCAAAAACTCATAACTCCCTTCCTTGTTAATAAAATAATGTGCTATACGCCCTGAGCCATACTGTCGCATCTTTTACAGCTGTACGTAATATTTGAATAAATCGGTTACATTATTTGAAGCATGATATAAGTTTGGCGTACTACATTAGTTAAATACTTTTAGATGCATGGAGAAACTATGTTAGTTAAGAACAAGAACGATGTTAAAGAAATTAACGAAACGACGTTAGTGAATGATATTGAAATCTTACATTGAAAAATATGCAAGGTAGGTGCGGATAATATGGTCATGTAGAACTATAATTCCACCCTGTCTTTAAGTAGGTTAGAAAAAATCCGCTAGAACGTGATATTATCTTCAACAGAAAGTCTAACTGATAATAAAACGTTATCAGAAAGAAGTCTGTTATCAGCTGGTAAAAGTAGAAATAGTTATTACATGGAAGAGTCTTGTAAAAATGTCCTGTCCTTGTTTTACAGTAAATTTTGTTTTAGCATGGTTGATCAGGAGTACAATGAAATAGCTGACTCTCTGGCTAATTTAGAAAGATGCCAAGGTCAGAGAGATGTTCACACTTCTGAAGCTGATGCTAATCCTCACGCCGAAGTTGAACTTAGAACCCTTTCAACAATTAAAGGTAAATTCCAAATCACACAATTGGGTATTCTGCCGTTCTAAGCGCAAATGTGGTATAATTCAACTTCGCAGAGATGGCCTATGACTCCTCCTTTTTTCAGGATTGTCCATTTTTAGGAAGGGGTGATACGCAGATGAAAATTGAGGAATGGGATTCACAATTGATGGGGGAATTTGAATGGGTAGAAATTCTACCTATTTTAAGGAATAGAATCGTTTTCTCATTTGATTGACAACGGCCATCTCGTCGCGGTTGAATTATATCTGCAGTCGATCTCTAACTGATATATTACTCTTTAAAGTTTTGCACCACCTCGTATTTGATTCAGAAGAAACTTTTTCAGAATTTTTAAAAAATATTACCGGTTATCGAATTATCATATGATATTGTATTAAAATAAAATACGGTCAGAAAGAGCCACCTGATGGAAATAACTCAATTTCGTTAAAAAGTGCAGATACGACTTTTGTGCTTAGCACGGCAGTATTGACATGCTCTCCTACCTCATCCCACCGGGAGACACGGGGGGGGGGGGGTGAGTATGACGAAAAAATAATGATGCTAAAAAAATTGATTAATTTACTGAAAGCAAAGGAGTACGTAAACATAATGTAAACCACATACTAACTTTGATATTATACCAATGGAAAACGGTTGTATTAGTGCATTTTTTATTTCCTTTAAAATAACAACTGATGTCATACTTACGTCCTTAATGTTATCTTTTGTTGTGAATCTTCTGTGTAATAGCATAGTTAGGTCCACGAATGAAATATCTATGCTTTGTTAGTGAAATTAAATTTTATTTCTATACATGAAGTAAAACTGAGAAAAATAAATACCCAACTTTAACCCAACTATATATATAAATACCCAACTATTTAAAATTATGTTCGTGAAACATAACACTACAATTCTTAACCCAAAATATATATATAAATACCCAACTATTTAAAATTATGTTCGTGAAACATAACACTACAATTCTTTTAAGACAAAATTTTAAATAGTTAAGGTTTTATGAATGGAGTTATAATGGAGCGTCCCTCAACATCCTCTCACCGCCCACCGGGGGGCAGTATCGCCCACGTTGAGATACACTGAGATAAAGGATTGAGCAAAAGAGTATTAAAGGAAAACAATTTAATAAAAGCAATGGGAGTGTATTATTTCGAATAAAAAACAATTTTCTGTAGTTTAAGTACAGGTTCGTGAAGGTTTAGTGTAATTTACTATCCAAATGTTTGAAATCTATTATTAAAGTTATCATTTTATAAAGAGGGCAGGGAGGGAGCGTGATGAAAATTAGGATTGAAAAATGGATCCTGAATATTAAAAAGCTGACAACTTCGAAATTGAATACTATAACTTCCATTTTTAAAAAAATAATAATTGGCTTTACTTTTAGGCAGGGGGTCAAAGGAAGAAATTTATTAACACTTAGTAAATTAACCACAGTTATTCAATCAAATTTCCCTATCTGCAAAGTTACGTGTTTTAAAGGTCTGCTGGCTAAGAGCCAAGATTAAGAAATGACGAATTGGCTTTCTGTTTAGAGAAGCATGCATAGAAATCTGCAAATCATCGTTAAGATACATTTTCCCCTATTTAACAGACATTTATATACCTCTGAATCGCGTTGAATTAATTTTATAAATCTAAAAGAGTTATCGTAAAAGTATCATGTTCGTTCAATTGAAATATTAATAAGGTGATTGAACGAATGATAAAACTAAAATTAGAAAATGAAAGCGTCACACGTCAAAGATTTTCTCATAAAAAGTTAAGTAATCCACAAAGTACATTAACTATTTCTTTCTTTTTGGCTTCATTTACTTTAGGCTTTTCTACAACACTGCACGAACACATTTTGCTTAAACTTTATGAATATAATAATATATTAATCGTCAGATTTTAAAAGAAATAACAATCGATGTTGTCATTGGATAAGGGTTTGAAGACGCAGATTTATTACTACTTAATAATCTTAACACAAGAATTCACTCAAACTACTTACACAGGGGAATTTCGTGATTCCTAAGTCAGTTGGCGAAAAGCCAAGATTTAGATACTCGAGTTTTCTTGCGACATGAAAATGCAGACATGAGAATCTGCAAATCATTTTTAAGGCACATTTTTTATTCATACTAAGGAATCATTTATAAACCTCTAAAAACCGTTAAATAATCATACGAATGTAATGTAATTTCATACGAATTGTTGAAAAGTCGAATGTTAGTCCAATTGAAATATTGAACAGCAATTATTTCTTTAGCAAAGAATAAACATATATCTATATATTTTTCATTTTGAATTTTAATCTCCGATTTTCCACCTTTCAATGCAGACAGATGTGCACTAACCTTACGTCAAAATTTAAAGCATTTGTGTTTTAAAATTAAATGACTCGTACTTAATATTGTTCAGAGTACTGACAGCATTTCATGTTAATTTTTTTTTTTTTTTTTTTTTTTTTTTTTTTTTGTGGCAAATAGAAGACAAGATCTCATTCTGAAAGATTTTGACTATAGGGCCATTCCATGAAAAGTGAAACCAATTGGTCAAAAATTCATATTGAAGTTATGTTGCTATGTTATACATCATTCTAAAGCTTAAGATGTATATTATAAGAA
Organism: Uloborus plumipes; assembly: GCA_038373865.1. Taxonomy (NCBI): domain Eukaryota; kingdom Metazoa; phylum Arthropoda; class Arachnida; order Araneae; family Uloboridae; genus Uloborus; species Uloborus plumipes. Next base: position 20,036 of record JAXGGA010000687.1, read on the forward strand.
TCCTGCATTGGTTTTTTGGTGAGAGTTAGAATAATACTTGTTTTCTTAGTTGGAAGTACGATATTCATGAACTTGTAAAAATCAGAAAAAAGAACACATTTTCAAATGCATATTTCTCATCGAAAACTAAAAACAAAAATAACTACTTGTAGCACAATTTTAACTACTAAGACGGTACTATAATAATATGCATTCATTAATTTCTTTTGAATTGATCTAAATTGTGTAATTGAAGTTTGAAAAAAAGAAGTTTGATGTTACGTCTGTAACAAAAAAGAAGCAAAAGTTGTCATTATGTCCTTAAAAATCAAAAATAAAAAAAGCCCTTAATGGTCCTTTTGGCAAATTCTTAGAGTAATTGCCTACCATAGTTAAAAATATTGCAACTGATTTAGTTTTTAAATTAATGCTGTTACAGACGTCACATTTCGGACACAACAAATGGCTCTATGTTACGTTCGTAGCAAAAGTAAATTTCCAATTAAATAGGTAAAAAGCACAGGATGAACAATACATGTATATAGCATAATATGGTACTAGTACTAAAGTTTCTGGTAGTCTGATTTTGAAATTTTTAATTATGTCGGCATGTAATAGAAATTTATTTGCGAAAATGCCGTTCGAGTTTCGAAAAACGTCGGACGAAAAACGGACACATTTTTTTCATTCAAAAGACACAAAATTATCAAAAATTTGACCCAACTGTCACCAGAAGGTTAAATTTTAGTTTGGGTACTAGTATTCTGCTATATCCTCTCATCATTTTTAAAATTATTTAAGTTCTCCTAAGATCAATCACTGATTCCAGGGAGCATTTACGTTTCCCGATTTTTTTATGTAGCAGCCCCATTATGCATTAATTTTAAGAATACAAATAAATAAATTTGTGTGAAGGCCCTTCTAAAACTTTTCTCTGTGTCAATCTTTCTTGGAATATTGTCTTAAGATGCATTAATTTATTGTTACATATTGACATATCGGCAGTATGCTCTCAACTCCCCCAGACTTACCCAAATTTTCTAAAACTGTTACAGTATAACTTAGAATATTCAAATAATGTGTTAATAAATGCTACTGTATTGTTTTAGCACAAAAATCTTTGTTTATTCCTGCTTTAAAATACTGTTTTCTACTTTCAAATCAGAGATGTTACGTCTGTAACACCACTTTGTTTCGTCCGTAACAAGTTTATGAATTTTTTTCACAAATTCGGCAGTCAAAATCCACACAATCTGTATGGTTTTAGAAAGCTTGAAGTCTCTAGAACACGTATTTAAAAAAAAGTTCAAAATTTCCGTATAATTCAGAGGAATATTGTAAGTTGTATGACATAGTCGAGTTTTTGCTGTTTTGTGAATTACGTCTGTAACAGGCAATTTTTAATTTCTGTATTCTTTTGTAATTAAGCAATCTGCACGCAAATTGAATGTAGCATAAACATCATCAAGTTACACTACAGGAAAAAAAATTGAAGACTTTCATCAGCCCAAACCGGAATTATTTGTATTCAAAATCTGCGATTGTTACGTCTGTAACGATGGAATTGCCCTATATTTTATCGAGTCTCACCTCTATGTATTATCATTCCGATTATTTGAGAAACCGGCGGGGGGGGGGGTGGATTCAACTGCTAGCCCTGGATTTTAGAAGCAGATAGCATTCCACACTCAACATAACCTAGAAGCAGTTTTAAGACTGTAAACAACATTTTGCTCCTAATCATATCTTTCTTATGTATTTCAGACTTCTCTATTTTGTAGTACCGTTTACTACTGGTAAATTTTGCTGAAATAGTGCAAGATTTAGAATAGACTCAAATAAAGGAAGACGGAGAGTTTTTATGAAAAATAAAAAAAATGATTGCGAACAAAAAAAAAAAAAAAAAGAAAGAAAGAAAAACAGGGACAGAAAAAGAGAGCCCATGTACATGAAGTAGCAATTTTAGGGACTCTCAAGCAAACTGTTACCATTATGATCGTTGAAATAGAAATTATCTAACATATAACACTTTTTTTTTTTATTTGTCGTATGCCAGCCAGGCTGGCAATTTGGGGTGCGCTGCTTCACTTTTCCAACTGTACCGTAATTTGGTGTAAAGTCCGACTTCCACAGTACACGCATGCCATAGGTACCCGTTTATAGGGTAGGCAACCTTTCACAACAACACATTCATACAAAGAAAGGACAAGGACAGGAGAGAGAAAGCATATCCATGCCCAAGCCTGGGACTCGAAACCGGGATCACACCATCCGTGGCAGACTGCTCTGACCACTAGACATGGTGGCCGGCATAAAACTTGTACTGGCGTTATACGACAGTGGTATGTGGACGTGGTGCGTTACGCCGGGGAAGGACAAACACAGGGTGTCAGTTCGGAATTTACTCATTAATGTGTGAACCTGAGATACCTCGTTGGTGGCTACTTTTTCCCTATGTAAAACTACTGCTTTGACTTTTCAATATTTAATCTCTCTACCTCACTCTAACTTTTCTTCTATTTAAAACACATTAATGTGCTACGTGTATTTACTTATACATTGGTAGAAATGTCTTGAAATGTATACAGTAAACTCTCAATTCAGAAATTTGTAGAAATGGACGACTTTATAGAAGAAATGTAAAATTTAGAAAGTGTTTTGGTGGAAGGCGGCTGTTTCAGTCTCGTAATTTTTCTCCTGTTACTTTGTTTTCATCGATTGAAAACATAAATTTCTGCAGTTTGTTTTTGGATAGCCATCTAAGAAAAAGCAGAGGGAACTTTTTAAATGAAAATCAGTGTGCAATTAGCGATTATTGCATGTTTTTTGTTTGTTTTTTCGAACTTGTTTAATTAATTTCTGAATTACATTTTTATGTAAAAAAATCTTGAAGAGGATAGGCCTCTTTTCTAAAATGTTGGGGTTAGGAGGGGGGGGGGAGGCACGGTTTCCCATAGTCAGCGACGCTCGTGATTTTAACACATTTTAGTGCATATTCAGATTCGGACAATTGGAGCCTTTTCTGAATAATGGTGCTCCAAAAGTTTCCAATGTGTGCTGGGAATTAATGCTTAATTTATACTTACATCTAAATTTAGATCGTGTATTATTGGGCATTTCAGATGCCATGATTTCCAAACGAACTCAACTGAATCTCTTAAACCGTCAGTCTTAGATCAAATTAGTTCTAAAGCGGTGTCCTACTTCTACTTTATATTTAAATATTTAGCTAGCATTTGTGTACTAAACATCAGTTAATTTTATTTTGATACTTGCAATTCATGAATTCTTTATTTATTTTGTGGTTTCATGTATGAAATTATGCATTAAATATTTTCCATATGTTTGAAAATTTTAATTAATGCAAACAAAAAACATTTCAATTTATTTGGTTTGACAAAATCGCACCCTCTTATTTCTGTTAGAAATGTGACAGTAGATTTTTTTTTTATTTAAGCATTTCATATTTTATCTACAAAAAATTTAAATTGGTGATGAAATTCGAGTATTTTCCGGATTCTCATATAAAAATGGCTTTTTTTTTTTCAGTTGTAGTACACTTTTTGCTTTAAAAAATGTAAAATAAATATTTTAATGAAAAAAAATTATGTACAGATTATGAGAAGATCCCTTTCTTCGGTAACGAAAAGAGTGGGTTAAAAAAATGCAACGCTCAAGATCCTCAACAGATGGCGATCATTTCCCGCAGCAGAAAACAATTTTTTCTTAACTTTAGCAGTTGAAAAGTTAAACTATTTCTTTAAACCAGTTTTGTTCTAGTTTTCGTTGAGCGTCCATGTTGGTACTGAGGTGGGACTCTCTTCGGTGTCATTTGCCTAGGAACAATTTATCAGGTAAATACTTATCTTTTTCTTTAGACAATAATCAATAGAATTTTCAAAGAGAAAAATATGAATTGATGCAGTTTTTAACCCCTTATGCCCCGACGGGGCTCAGAAATCCCCTTATATTAATTTAGTATTATGAGTCCCAAATGGCTCGAATCATGCTGAAGCTTTTAAGTGCCACACCTTGAACTTTGCTGAGAGGCCAACGCTTGCGATCGGAAACAATTTTCTTAGGGGTCCTAGGCGTAGGGGGCTTTAGACCTAAGGGATGTACCGATTAATCGGCAGTACCGATTAATCGGCCATAATCGGCCACTTTGCCGATTATTAATAATCGGCAAAATCGGGCAGATTAATCGGCAGAAAACATATTTGTCAAATATTATTCTTTACCTTAAACTTGCTGAGAGGCCAACGCTTGCGATTGGAAACAATTTTCTTAGGGGTCCTAGGCGTAGGGAGCCCTAGACCTAGGGGATGCACCGATTGATCGGCAGTACCAATTAATAGGCCATAATCGGTCACTTTGCCAATTATTAATAATCGGCAAAGTTGGGCCGATTAATCGGCAGGAAACATATTTTTCAAATATTTTTCTTTACCTTGAACTTTGCTGAGAGGCCAACGCTTGCGATCGGAAACAATTTTCTTAGGGGTCCTAAGCGTAGGGGGCCCTAGACCTAGGGATGCACCGATTAATCGGCCATAATCGGCAAAATCGGGCCGATTAATCGGCAGAAAACATATTTGTCAAATATTATTCTTTAAAGTATACCTTCACTAAGAAACTATGATGAATAATTTTATTAACAGTAATAATAATCCTTACAGTTGATATAAAGTTTTTTTTAAATTAAGTCTCCTACTTTGAATAGATATACAAACACATAGACAATGTTGCTACACATTTTTCATGTGGCGATAGTTTTCTCTTTAGCACAGTGCTTTTAGATAGCTTCTAATTTTCAAGGAATATAAGTATTGAATTAAATTGTTACTAATTATTGAAAAATATGGATTGAAAGTACTCCTAAATTGGAGTGCTCACAACAGACTCCCCCTCCCCCGACCTTTTTCTTGAATTTTTATGTCCAATTAACATAACTAACAATGTGTTAATAATATTATTGACAATAATATGAAAATTGGTTCTAAGAAATTTGATAAAATACTGAAATTATTTTGTGAAAACTAGGAAAATGGAAAAAAAATCTTCTCTCAGAAATAAATTACTTACTATTTCTAAACTTGGAATTGTATAAGAGAGAAAAATCAGTGATGGTAAAATTGGTAGTAGGAAAACAATCTAAATTATCATTAATTGGCCCAGCCGATTAATCGGTAATCGGCCAATTTGCTTATCGGTGCATCCCTACAGACCCCACTGATTTTCAATTTCTTTAACTTGGTATATATGTTGTTTAATGTAATTTCAACTAGAAAAACCAAAACAATAAAAAAAATCATTATTAAATTAATTTTGGGACATAAAAGGTTAAATGTACAGGAAAGCGGAGCGCACATGTAAAGACTAGGCATATGGGAACATGGTATGTTTTATTTAAACAAATTATTTTAAATTCTCAAGTTAGGGCAGAACCGGTCGTATCTTGTGGACAACTTTTTATAGTTATCGGCTATTTTAGTTCCGGGGGCGACAACTTCTTTATTTCAGGGGGTGTTGTACCTAATTTTATCGTCTTCACTTAAAAACATACTTCAAACCAGTGGTTGGAAAAACTACATTTCTTTTGTAGCGAATTACAACTACAACTACTTTGTTACAAATGTAGTTAACTACAACTACTTTTTTTTAATGTAGCGACTACAAACTACTTTTGAATTGTAGTCGTTACTTCGCTACTGCTTAAAAAGTAAATAAATAAAAAGCATACACCGTTTGGGGGGTGGGGATTGACCGAAAACACTCGAAAAGTGGTTTACATTAATAAATTAACTCATTTGAATATGGAATAGAACTAGGAATTGTCTTTGAATTTATTTGTTACTTTTCCTTTTTGTCCCTTTTATTTTTTGCTAAAATTTGTCCTTTTCAGATTTTTTTTGCAATTTTTACGAATATGCTCCACAAGAATGGATTCAAAAGTTGAAAGATTGGAAGAATTCAACCTTCATTTTTTTTTTTTTTTAATTTCTTACCAGGGAATATTTAGAAGCATGAACATTATTTGAAGGAATATAAAAATTCTGATGCCAAATAAACCAATGACATCAAACAGATGGAACGTATTTCGTCAAAATCAGTATGTATCTAAGGGAATCAGCTCATATTTTTATGGTTCTTATTTCTCACTGCGTCCGCTGCTGTACTAGTGCAAGATTTGCACCAGTCAGAGTCAATTAAACCTTGTTTTTTTCCTTCATTCTCTTTTTTTTTAATTTTTTTTTCATTTATTTATTTATTTTTTTAATTTAAAAGTAGTTTCCAGAAATCGCTGCAACTACTATTTTTTTGTATCGCGCTACTCACTACTCTAGCTTTTTTTTTTAAGTAGTGCGCTACACTACAAACTACTAAAAATGTAGCTACTACAGTAGTTTCGCTACTTAAAGCCCGCTACTTCCAACCACTGCTTTAAACTATACTAACTAATCAGCTAAACATCATTATTACATTTCATTGTGTATACATTCAAGCAAAATTTATGACAATGTTTAAAATTTTTTATCAAATTAAGAATTCTTTGTTTTGACAACCTTCTTTTTAAGTTTTAGTAACAAGCAGAGCATACCGACCTTTGGAAAATGGTGCACGTGTAAAGACAGCATCTAGGGGCACGTGTTAAGAGGTAATATTCATAATATCTCTAATTAATATTCATTCCTCTAAGTAATAATTCTCTCAAGTTTTTTATAAATTTTATTGTATGTTTTAGAATTAATTAGCATATAAAGATATAATTAGATCAACTGAAGTTGTTGACTGTTGCCATCTAGAAATCATATATTTATTTTATTTCATACTTTTTCATCCGAACCAAGCTCACCGAAATAGTCTTCAGATTTTAAAATCATTTTTTATATTTTTTACAAATACTCTTTTTATTTATATACACAATATGTATGTATGTGTGTGTGTGGTGGTGTGTGTGTTTGTGCTTGCGTGTCTTATGTATGCATGCACATTTTCTTACAACTTTACTATTCGTTTATGCGTGCTTTGAGACAGAAACCACTTTCCTTAATTACTGTTTCCAAAATATTGAATAACTGTATTATGAATTTTCAACGATTTTTTAAAAGGCAAAGTTTAAAATTTCCCTCTTATTTTATTCCGATCCATAACAAGAATAACTTATTATTTGAGTCTACTTCCTTCGCAAATTTCTCAGATTGCTAGTGTAATTGAATTTATCGAGAAAAGAGCTTTACGTTTTCCTCTTTTACTATGCCTGGTTTTATTCTTCGTTAGTAATACTCGAGTTAAATATGCAGTAGCTTATATTCCTCTTTATATTCCAGAAGCTTATTTTACCATTTTGTATGTAACATTTCGTATGCATGATTGGATGCTGGTAAATATGTATAAAAATGGGAAAATGGAAATAATATATGTAGGGAGGTTTGATTCACTTTTCACAAATACATTTTTTTTTCCTAACCGATAGAAAATTTATAAATTGACATTTTTTGTTTCATTATGATGTCTGGAAACGTGTTACACTACTACACTGCAAAAAAATAATTGTTGTTTTTACAGTATAATACTGGCAGCCGAGTTTCCAATTTAAAACTGTAAAATACACAGTAATAAACTAAAACTAGCATTTTTATAGTTTCTTACTGCAAAGTTAGCTATTTTACAGTTTATTGACGTAAAATTTAGTTGTATTATACTGTAAAATCAGTAGTATAATACTGGAAACAGAAGTTCCAATTTAAAACTAAAAAACACGGTAATAATCTGTTAAATTAGCAATTTTACCGTTTATTACTGTAAAATTAGCCATTTTACAGTTTATTACTATAAAGTTAGAAGTTTTTATAGTTTATTACTATAAAATTAGCTGTATTATACTGCTAAAACATCAATTTTTACAGTGTAGTTTTTATTTGAATTATAAATTAAGATTTTTATATTAATGATCTTTCAAGAGTGTCCAAACCGGGTAAAACCTCTATACTTGAGGGAGCTTTGACCCACAAAGATTAAAAGTTGCAAAAACGCTGCAGAAATAATTAGATGTCTAATTAGATGCTTTTACACTGTACCGGCAATAATTAGGTCTAAGGAAATACCATAATTTTTTTAATAAATTTAATTTGAATCAGTACACAGTAAGATTGCTAGAATGCCGAGTCAAGCTACATTTTTAATGCAAATCTTTTCGTGCCTCTACTGATCGTTGAATGAGGAACCTTAATGACATATATGTTTAAAAGGGGTATCTGAAAACACTTGATTTGATAAGCTATCTACCACATTTGACTTTTCTAGATTATTATTTCAGGGATTTTCATGTTACAAAATAAAAGTAATAATAAAATAATAAATTTTTCAAATAATTGAGGAAACTAAAGGCGGGTTGAGTATCTTAAGAAGTTTGCTAACAAATGATAAGAGCAAGTTTCAATTGGGTTTAGTTTGATGAGAATAATGCATTAACAGATGGTTCTTTAAATGAATATTGAGGGAGCGACTTCAAGGTAAGAACAAAAAAAGCTTATTTTATTTGAATCAGAAATATGAACTTTTTTAAACAAATTAAACGTTGAATGAAACTTGCAAACTTTATACCATCAAATTATTCTAAAGGAGGAGATTTGACCCGGGTTTAAACTCCTGGATTTTAAATGGGTCAAACCTCCCTTAATAGCAATTTTAGCCAAACCATTAAACATCACAGAAATATAAAAAGGGACTAAAAAATAAGTGTGCAGTCTTTTAGTGTATTGATCAGAGTACACAAATAATTCAATTTAAGTTTGTTAATATTAAAGACGAAGAGCACAGTACAGATGAATTTGCTACAAGAAAAATTTTCTTTTGCCAAAAATTGGCACACTGGGAAAGTAGATATTGTTTTTACAGTATAATACAGCTAATTTTATAGTCACAGGCTGTAAAAGTTGCTAATTTTACAGTAATAAACAGTAAAATTGCTAATTTTACACTAATAAACTATAAAACTGCTGCTTTGCAGTAATAAACGAAAACTGCTAATTTTACAGTTTATTGCTGTGCATTTTACAGTTTTGAACCTGTGCATACTGTTGTTTTTGCAGTATAATACAGTTAATTTTGTGAAACAAAACTGTAAAATTTTTGTAATAAACTGTAAAATTGTGGTAATAAACTAAAATTGCTGCTTTACAGTAATAAACTAAAACTGCTACTTTACAGTAATAAACTGTAAATTGCTACTTTTATAGTTTATTACTGTGCATTTTATCGTTTTAAACTGGAACCTCTAATGCAGTATTATACTGTAAAAACAGCAGTTAATTTTTTGCAGTGCATCATATACAATTGCTCCTTGATTCTACTTAAAAATCGCTAAAAACTAGAATAAACTTTTCATTTTACTCGGTAACTCACTGTAGTATGAGGCTCATCAGTCAAACAAATATTTAAACATACAAGAGAGTGGGTCAAATCTTCCGTGTGATAAAATCTCCCTAGTTTCCCCTATAGATACACTGCAAAAAAATAAACATTTGTTTTTACAGTAAAATATTGGCAGGAGAGGTTCCAGTTTAAAACTGTAAAAGCACACTAACTGTAAAACTAGCTATTTTAGTTTATTACTGTAAAACTAGCGACTTTACAATTTATTACTGTAGAATTATCAATTTTACAATTTATTACCATAAAACTAGCTGTATTTTACTATAAAAAAAACACTATAATACTGACAGCACAGGTTCCAGTTTAAGACTGTAAAATGCACAAAGTTATAAACTGTGAAATTAGCAATTTTATAGTTTATTACTGTAAATTAGCAATTTTTCAGTTTACTACTGTAAAATTAGCTATTTTACAGTTTATTACTGTAAAATTACTATAAAATTAGCTATATTATACTGTAAAAGCAACATCTATATTTTGCAGTGTATATATTTTGTAAACTCTTTATGTACAATCAATGTGTTAAACTATTCTTCGCATTTAGAGAGTAAAAAGTTCAATGTATTTTTTTCAGCTTTAAATTGTATCTGACTATCAAAATAATTTTTGTTGAACAAATTTTTTGCGTATTTCATTAAAATAACTTTTAATAGAACTAAGGATGATTACTGCGTTACTGATTTAAAAATAAGCTATAGTATTTAAAACCCTCTATTTTTATCTCTTTAAGGAGAACAAATGCTGAATTTACAAATACATAAAAATAAAAGACGCATTAAATATCATGTCTTTGTGAAAAGCTTAGCTAATAAATGAAGGGCCAGGGGGGAAAAGGTGAAAGTGACCAAAAAGCGATTTCGAGAAAAACGAAGAACAAAATTTGATTTCTCGTAGCTCCTTATGTAGTTTTTCGAGTTTTCATACACATTTCGGTCGCTTCTCATCTTTTTTCCCCCTTGTTGTTCTACCAGATGATACTAGTCCTTCATAGCTCCTAGATAGCGCTAATATCTCAAAATTGACGAAAAAGTGACTTTCATCTTTTTCCCCCCCTTCAAATATAATAACGATATTCTCCTGATAATTTTACGGGTGATAATAATAACCCTATTCATATGACGTCAGAGCGGCTCTTGACCCCTCGCTGAGGGGAGTAGAGCGGACGAAAATCCGGTTCTCTGGCGTCTATTAACACTGGTATCTTTTCAGCGTAAAAACTCACATTTCTATCCAAAAACTGAGTTTTTCGAAAGTTTCTACTTAGGAATGATGCAACAGGATGACGAATAACTTATTCTATTCTTTTTTCATGCCTTTTATCCGGATTTTCAAGCAATCCTAAGCCGATGGAGACCCTAAACCTGTTGATTTTGTATATAAACACCAGTTATTATTAATTAAACTAATTTTTTGAGCACTTCTAACACTGGAAACTGGATCCAAATACCCGAAACTAAAAGTCAAATGGACCGTTACCACACCGTGAATAGGGTCTATTTTATGGCATAAGGAAAACTATTCTATTTTTTTATCCCCAAGCATACTTAAAGAAATAAATCACGTGTCTAAAATAAGAAACAAATATCAGTTTTCTTGCAAAAAGTTTTATTTAAATTCGAGTGTAAGTAAATTACTAAAAACTAGGGTAAAATATTTATATATTTTAAAATAAGCAGAGCTTTTTTAAATGTTTAAGTGAAAACTTTCGTGAATAAATGATTATGCCGAAATGGAAACTTAAAAATGATGCAATAAAGCAAACTTCATATCAAATCGTGCGTCTTTTAGCCGTTTTTTAGTGTACAATAAGTTTAAGTACTTGAAAATTTACCAATGTACAATGTTAAGTATTTCATAAAATCAAGTTAAACTATAGTAATTAGCGTTAGGAATCGACTCATGCCTTTAAATACGTACGTGTACTTTGTATTATATGTAAATAATAGTATTTGCTTTCGAAGCATTGAAACCTAATTGCATATATTATCCGTACTAGGAACTGACAGTACTAGAGAATTATTCCCTACCTTTTTTTTGTTCTGAGCTCATTAGAAGGGTGATTCTTTTGTCGTATTTAAAAATTTTTAAAAATAAAACAATGTACAAAATGTATTAGCAAACTTTTCTTTATAAAAAATGCTTTAACGCAAACATTTGCAGATTGGTTTTAACTAATTTTTTTGTCAAAACCTTATTAAAATACCGTTTTAATTTTTAAAATAGAAGATACTTTTCAACATGTTTCTCTTTCGACATTATCAGAAAGGTCCTTTATTGTTAAACACAAAACTTTAAAAAATAAAGTAGTGTAAACACTATGTTAATCAAATTTTACTTAAATATTTGTTTAGTAGATAAATTTAGTTCAAACATGCGAAAAATGAGTTTTGCTAATTTTTCAGTAATGCATTTCTAAAATTATTTATAATTTTATTTTAAATTAAATTTTTCCTACATTTTTATCTTCTACTTCATCAGGTAGGTTTTTATTTTCTCGATAAACATAAAAAATGTAAAAAGAGAAATGTCTTAACAGTTTGTTAGTAAAATTTTACTTTACTGAATAGATGGTTGAAGAAATAGGATAAGAAAAAAAAGTGAAACATAAAACTAGAGCTGTTTTTCTTCTTAGCAGCAGTGGGTACACTACAACTGTTGTTTTTGCAGAATAATACTGACATCAATGACTCCAGTTTAAAACTGAAATGCACGGTAATAAACTGCAAAATATGCAATTTTCCAGTTTATTTCCATAAAATTAACAATTTTGCAGTTTATTACTGTGCATTCTACAGTTTTAAACTGGAACCTCGGCTGCCAGTGTTATACTATAAGAACAACATTTTATTTAACAGTAGTCCATTGGCCACAAACACAGGGACACGTAATTTTTATATATTAAGATATAATATCTCTTCCATAGTTATCTTTTCATTAAGAAACTGTATTCGAACTCAAAGAAAGTTATTTGAGCTTCTCCGGGAATTGGGTACTAATCATCTGTTTCCTATATTCCCTCGTAATTTCCGTTGAATTTTCTCTTTTCCTTAAACATAAAAATTTTCAAGCATTTCGGAAATTAATCATCGTTTTACACGTTATTAAGATCCGGCATGTTCTACTGTATATTTAATAAAACAACTTCCTTAATTACTCTAACAAAGACTGGATTGATTTTGCTCAGTTACTTTGTAGAAAAAAGAGAAGACAAGAGAAAATGAAAATATTTTCGTGTTATACTTTTGGGGAGGGGGGGGGCGCAGCATTTCCGGAACTGTGCAATTATTTAGGCGTATAGATGTAATATTGCTAAATACTGTAACTTAAAAATTCTTAATAATCTTGTTAATCGAAACTGAGAAAAACATCATAAAAGAATGCATGTGTGTAAATAATATTAGTGTGCATTATTTATCTATAAATTATCAAATCTCATTTTTAATTAGAGATGCTTTCGCTTTATATTATATACTTTATTTTACTGGCCGTGCTATATTTCCGTGACGGATCAAATACTTTTTGTTTTAAATAGTGTTTTCTAAATTAATAAATTTTCGTACAGTACCAGTTAAGGTAAAGTCATATAAAACATTGTTTTAAAAAGTGCAAAAAAAAAAAAAAAAAGAAAAAGATTATTTGTAAATATTCTTTTAAATAATAAAACATGTTACATACCATATACTCGGCCAGAAAAGGGGGATGACAGAAAATCGTATTTTATAAAATGTATGCTGCACAGAACATTTCAAAAGAAAACTACTCGCGTTTTACCCTACGTTAGCCTATTCTTTTTAATAAATAGTGGTTTTTATATATACCAGAAATAAAAAGAACTTAACATAATAGAGTTAATTTCAAAAAAATAAATTAATTAATAAAAGTTAGGACGATACTAGTTGTTTATCATACTTTTTTAAAACTTCTTACTGTAATTTTGAACATTGAAGTTAGAATTGGTTTTACTTTATTATAAGATTTTTCATTACTAAGCAGCTATTGACGTTATTATCTGATATATCCTAAAAAATATGGATAATTTAATGTATTTTTCGTCCTGAAGGACTATTAACCTTTCAAAATTATTTCTAAGTTGCAAGAAACACCCCGAAATATTTTGACATTTTGCATTTTATTGTCCACTGCCTTAGAGTTAAAACTTATAATTAACTTATTTTTTCGACCAAATTTTTGTAAACCCAAGACTACGAGTTGCTAATGGATTTTTCGTCGATTAAAAAAAAAAACAAATTAATTTACCACCGAAAGTTATCATTAAAAGCAATCATTTTGCTTCTTCCTCATCTTATTCTAATTTAGTTCATTGGCATTGCAAATCTGTTATTGATTTTTTGAATAAAACACCGCGCATGAAATGCCTTGTATGAAAGTTCAAAGACAAAATGCGCAACAACAGAACATAAAACTAAATAGATTTAATATGCCGCAACTTAGTCTAGCCGTGTGTGTGAAAAATAATAATAAAACAAGCTTTTCATGTCAAAAATTGGAATGGAAAGTGATAGTTTTAGTTAGTTTATATCGGGACGACAAAACGAAGCGTTAATACAAGAATCTCCGCCATAGGAATTTATAAGATCCCCTGTTTCTGTGGATTAGTTTATATCGGGACGACAAAACGAAGCGTTAATACAAGAATCAAAGAGCATCAGAGAAATTGCCGGCTGGGTCAGACTGAAAAGTCGGCGATCGCGGAACCCACTTTCAGTAATGGAATCCATGATATAAAATTCAAAGAGGCCAAAATAATTTCACGGACTTCAATTTTTTTCCCCAGATTGAATAGAGAGGCCATAGAAATTTTCAAACTCCCAAATAATTTTAACAAGAAGAAGGAAGAAGTAAAAGTTAACAAGCTTTGGCATCCGGTCATCTGTCAATCCCGAGCCGGAAGGTAGAGGGCGCTGCTTTTTCAATTTAAAATCTTGCAGCAGTTCGAAATTTCGCATCAGTCGCCAAATTAATCAACGACATCCACTGAAGATGACCGCCGCAGTTGCAATCGAAACGTATGGATGAAAGCCATTCAGACCACGGCACAACAGCCCGGAATCCTTAAATAATAATAGTTTTCTCTGTTTGAATCTGAATCCATTTTAAGCATTTTTTTCGATTTTTTAGCTTGACTTTTGTTATTATTATTATTCATTATTATGTTTTTAAACTTGCCCCCCAAGTAAGAAAATGATAACAAAAAAACCTTCCTTAAAAAGGCTACTGCTCAAAAATTCTCTTTCAAAATCTCTCTGTTCAAAAACAACTAAAAGTATTTCTCCTAAAATGAAATCCAATGTCAAAAGCCTAATTTAAAAATCATGAAACCCTTTTATTGGAAAATATTGCTGCAGTGCGAAAAATATTGCATCGCAAAAGGTTCTTCAATTGGCATCAGATGCCGAAATTCTGCACATCAATTTCTTTTATCTAATATACGAATTTGTGACTGAAGGTTGAAAAACGTAGCAGAAGGGGGTTTAAATTTTATTTTATCTTTTATCATGTTTATTACTAATGTTATGGTTCAGTTGTTATAAAGTTACACTTATTTTTAAAATACGTAGACGTATGCGTCTTGATTTCAACGAATTTTCCTTCAAGAAAATAACAATTTGTTCTACTATAATTTTCTGCTAATGACGTAGTTACAAATTTTTTAGGTAGACTTTTTTGTGCATGAGAGCTTCTTTAGTATATATATAATGTAGTTAAATTTGACATTTTCTATTTATTTCATCAACAATTTTTAGTTCTAGAAAAGTTGAAGTTAATTTTTAGTCTAAGAAGAAAAAATGTTCGAGACTAGAGTTGGTAGAGAGGGTTCTTAGCTAGGTCGCATCTTTGGATGCATTAATGAACGAGTATATTAATTAAAAACCTTTAAAACGTTTTTCGCTATTTTTGAGGGGAAAACATTCTTGAAAATTTTAAGCTATAGTGCCAAAATAAGGAGAATTTTTTTTTCTGCGTCTGATAGAATGTGTTTGGAACTTCCATGCTATATAGAACTCCAAACGTTGGAGATGATGCCGAAATGGAAGGGTTTTGTCATCCTTAACTTATGGTGGTAAAAAACATTTTTTAAAGCGAAACCTATTTTTTTTTTACCAATCACAAAAGTCCATATTTTGTGGATAAATCGGATCTCTAAAAATAAAACCAATGCCCTATTTTATATAAAATAAAGTCAAAAACACTTTGACGTCGTCCCCAATCCATCCTACTAAATTTCCATGGAAGTTATCAACTAATAAAGCATGGAACTTCTACGCTATATAGAACTCGAATTATAACATTTTGTAGGTCTTTATTCACGCAACTTAAAACAGATGTCATTGTTGTCTAACAAGAAAAAATAACTCAATCATATAAAATGTTTATGTGTTGCCGTTTCCTATTCGTTAACAATTAAACTACTTGTAACTGATTTTAGCTTAAAATGATTTTTAAGTTTCCCTCTTTATTCTGCTTTTGCGACTAGCAAATTTTTCTATTAAGAATTATCTTTTCTTCTCCGTGTTTAGTATGCCTTCTCGAAAACAGTTAAATTATATTTGAACATAAAATTTTTTTCGACTAGTGAAATCCGTTTCAATTTAAGGTCGGCAGTCAGGGTTGGATTTTTTTTTTTTTTGTAATTTAATCTAAGAGGGGAATGTGGGGCAAAGTGAAATGGTAAAATATTTTCACATTTTGCAGCGCCACCAATTTAGCAGAATTTTACCTAAGTTTCTAGACATATAGTTGATTCCTGTCAAAAAAGAAAGTAGCTCCAAAGATCAACTAAAAAATTATACAAACCATTTTCAAAATTTGATACCTAAATTGTAATATCCGTGGTTTTTCAAATATTTCTTGTTATTATGAAGTGATAAAATTTTTGTAATTATCATTTAAACTATTAATTGAGATCTACTGATGTCCAGTGCAGTCCTTAATTAGTTTAGATTAGGCATTTTTTGTTTTTAAATGTTCATTGTAAATTGTCGAGTGCTCGCGGGGCAAAGTGGATGGGGAGTCAATCCATCTCAAATCACTCAGGAAAACAGGATTTTGTAGCCCATGTCCTCCGATTTCGATAAAATTTGGTGTATATACTATTTCTATGGTGGTAAGTAACCATATGAATTCTTTCGCCTAGTTTTTGTTTTTCTCTTCTAGTTTTTGTTTTTCAGGCCGTCAAACTTTTTTAAAAAATGCATTTTCTTTCAACCGTTAAGCCTAATTTGCATATATACGTACTTTTTCTGTAAATTGTGACGGGCGCAAAAATCATTCAATATCTATAAAAATTATCAGATATATCGATAAAAGTATGAAGATTTAAGAAAAACGTACTTGAAATTCATATAATGTAATTTTATTTAAATAAAAAATTTATTATTAAAAAAGAAAAAAAAAAAAACACGACAAGCATTTTTTTTGGTGCAAAACATGAGTTTACTTAAGTGGTTTTTTCATTAAGAGGCGGAGGTCTTATTCAATAATGGAAGCATTTGAAACCTAAAGTTGTGTTCCATCATTGAAAAGAAGAAAATTAGTGGTTTTTTTTTTCGTTTTCTTGTTGTTATTACATAATATACACATATCAATGCTAAAAATTTTGAAAAACTTCTCTAGTCATTTTCCGAACTTAAACTAAATTTTTTTACCCTTAAAATAATACTTTATCATGCTTTTTTTATCTTATGAACGAGTTATGTTTTGTTTTAAGGATTTATTATTGTGGTGAATGACTGAAGAAGAGATAATATAGTAAAATTTTAAAAGAAAGAATAATAGTGAAAAATAGGAGTTGTTATCGGACAGTCTGTCTAGTGTATGATCTGGTTTTCAGTAATTTTAACGCATATACTGTTTGATATTTTAGCGCGTGACCTTCCTCAAATTTGCGCATGCGTCAGGTCGCTTCAAATTTAATCAAGAATAAGACTGATGGTTATAAGAGAGAAAACGAATGAGAGGGGATTTTCATTGCTTTGTTTTTGCTTTTCGTTGGTCCCTTCCTTGTCGGGTTAGGAACATAAAATACTGGTAGTAGACTTATCTCTTGTAAACGATAGTCTTGCTTCAAGACTTATTTCATTCATTTAAAATAAACTTGAAATTTCATCATCCAATGAAGAGGAAATACAGATTTTGAAATTCGCTCTTGGAGTGTAAAAGAAAACAGAAATATGAAATCTTTCTTAAAGTGAGAATGCTGTACTTAAGGAGTCACAGTACCTTTATTACATTTTTTAAAATTTACATGAAAGATGCAATTCTTTGAAACCTTTGACGTGTATTTAACAGTCAAAAATGTATTTTCAAACATTGAAAATTTTGCCCCCTTTTTTTGAAAATTTGAAAAATGTAAGAAAATTTTAATTTTTAAAAAACCCCAAGCCTTCTTTTCTTTTTTTTTTTTTTTTGCACTTAGTTCAAAGTTTTTCTTTGATAAATGATCACAAGAAATACCCCTAAACAATCGGTGCATTTATTTTTGTATATATTGATTTGAAAATATTTTGTGAACTTTTGTGTTAAAAATCGTAAAAAATTCTTGGAAAAATTTGTTTTTAGAGGTTTAGCAAGCTCTGAAAAATTTAAAAATTAATAAATACTTATTCAATGCACAGTTTTGATAAATATATTATTCTGAATACAAAAAAAAAATATATTGTTTTAAAGCTGTATCTTCAATAGAAAAAAAAATCCTTAGCGATTCCAGTAATATGGAAACACTAAAAACTGATTATCAAAAAAAAAAAAAAAAAGCATCTTAAAGTTTTGCTTTTCTATTAGAACACATAGCGTGCGTGCCCTAAAGTCACTCATAACTTTTTAAATAATTGAAAGGATTCAATGCTATTTTTTTTCGAGTATTTTAAATAACTTTTACTTTAGAAATAAGCAAAAAAAAAAAAAAAAAAAGGTCGTTTGGTCATTTTTGAGGTACTGTGACCCCTTAACGCAAGAACGTTTTTTACAAGAGAAAATACTATTGGGCAATTCCATCGTTACAGACGTAACAATCGCAGACTTTGAATACAAATAATTCTTGTTTGGGCTGATGAAAGTCTTCAATTTTGTTTCCTGTAGTGTAACTTGATGATGTTTATGCTACATTAAATTTGCGTGAAGATTGCTAAATTACAAAAAAATACAGAAATTAAAAACTGCCTGTTACAGACGTAATTCACAAAACAGCAAAAACTCGACTATGTCATACAACTTACAATATTCCTCTGAATTATACGGAAATTTTGAACTTTTTTTTTAATACGAGAGCTCAAGCTTTCTAAAACCATAAAGATTGTGTGGATTTTGACTGCCGAATTTGTGAAAAAAATTTATAAACTTGTTACGGACGAAACAAAGTGGTGTCACAGACGTAACATTGAAAGTAGAAAATAGTATATTAAAGCAGGAATAAACAAAGATTTTTGTGCTAAAACAATACAGTAGCATTAATTAACACATTATTTGAATATTTTAAGTTATACTGTAACAGTTTTAGAAAATTTGGGTAAGTCTGGGGGAGTTGAGAGCATATGCCGATATGTCAATATGTAACAATAAATTAATGCATCCTATGACAAGTATTTCCAAGAAAGATTGACACAAGAAAAGTTTAGAAGGGCCTTCACCCAAATTTATTTATTTGTATTCTTAAAATTAATGCATAATGGGGCTGCTACATAAAAAAATCGGGAAAAGTAAATTCCTCCCTGGAATCAGTGACTGGTCTTAGGAGAACTTAAAAATTTGAAAATGTTGGATGATATAGCAGAATACTCTAGTACCAAACTAAAATTTAACCTTCCAAATTACGCATTCATTTGATGAAAACTACTGTTAATCGTGGAATAGAAAATTTTTCATAAAAAAAATATTTTGTTTTTCACTTTGCCCTATGATTTTTTGAGGTGAAAATTTTCCACATTTTATTGATGTTACAAAATAACTGCTAAAGATGAAAAATAATGTTTCAACAAAAGTACTATTACAAAATACAATTTTTCTTCTTTATGAACAATAATTTTTAGAACAAATTTCCTATTTGTTCTATTTAAGCAGGCAAATATAATTAACTATTTCACTTCCTAACTTGTAATTAGATAACGATTAAATCTAGGTATCGTCTATTGCTTGAACAAATTGCAAATGAATCCCGTCAAAGATTAAAAAAAAATCGATTACAGAAATTCCGCGTCTAAATTTTCTGAAAAAACTAAAAAGTGTCGGAGTCGCTGACGCAAAGATTTTTGAAATTTTTTATCATGTGTGCAGAATATTCACTTCGGTGTTCGTAAAAATAACTTTTCCAGACTTCTTATCGATTTGTAGAGAAACTTTTACTTAAATGCAATATTTTGCCAGAAGGAACTTCATATTTTAAAAGTTATTTCGGAAAGTCATTGAAGATGATCAGAATATTTTACAAAAATGAGTTAGTCATTTCCAAGCAAGATAAAATGTTGAATTTCCAGAGGATTTTATTTAAACCTTTCTTCAAAGAAACTTAGAATACACAGTAAAATTATGCGTAGTGTAAAATTTCGCTTGAATTCTTTTCACAACCTTTACTTTGTTTCCTTTAATTAATTTTACTGTAGAGAAGCGTTCTGCTTTGTATTTGAAAGTGCATAAGTTTTAGCCAGAACACATTCTTATCATTATAGTACAAACAGAACTTGAATAAAAATGTTCAGTTCGCTGATTTCGCATTTAAAAAATGAAAAGAGCAAAAAGAAATACGTAGTAGGGGAAGACCGCTTATATTGGACCCCCAAAGAACAGGAGGCCTGTGTTGCTCAACGTGAAGTAAAACAGAAATACAAAATAGGGCATCTTAAGCTAGATATTAATCAGGAACTGCCCTAGGATCTTATATTTCCTGAAAATATGAAAATTATGTTTTTAAAAATTATCTTATAAAAAGTTGCAAAAGTCCAATTTAGGAATATATGCGCCTAAATTGGACCGTACCAGGAAATCATGGAATAATTTATATTTGAACTCTACAGCTTTTTTTAAAGATTTGTAATAGAATTTCTTTTGCTTCGGGCCTCACTTAGGCAGGGTTGATAAACTCGCTGATGGCATTTCATACACTTATTCATGTTTTGCAGTTCATCTCTATGACAAATATTGCAATAACAATTGTTTTGTGCAGTTTCTTGCTTCTTCTTGTGTGATTTTTTCTGCTCTATGCCTCTTTTATGCGGTGTTAGAATGATTGCCGAGATATCCTTCCTTTTTGTTCCTTCCATTTTTTAGGCAAAGGTGATATGTGAGCCGGCTTTACAAAATCATAGAGTTGACAATCATGTTCTGATTGGAACTATCCACCGATTCTGCAGAACTTGTACTAGTTTAAGTCGTAGCTAGTTCTTGTACATGGTGTACA
This sequence comes from Uloborus plumipes, assembly GCA_038373865.1. Lineage (NCBI taxonomy): Eukaryota > Metazoa > Arthropoda > Arachnida > Araneae > Uloboridae > Uloborus > Uloborus plumipes. The sequence continues at coordinate 40,863 of JAXGGA010000687.1, forward strand.
ACTTACACCGAACATGTAACCTGTTCACTTTGAGTAGTTTTATCTAGACTACTTGCCTCTAATTCTGCTGCAGCCATGTCAATGTCATTAAACATATGTCAATTAACAGGCCAAACTCCTATTCTTTAGAATCAACTCACAGCATATGCCATGGCCTTGATTGCGGTTTGCCCATAAGAGTTTAAAAATAGTTCCCCTATGAGATATTAGATAATGGATCTCATTAGATGTTCTCGCATCCATGTATCACATGCTCGATTAAAATATGTAGACAGACACTGAATAAAGACCACATTTACATGCATGATGTGCTTAAAGAGAAAGCATTATTATATCGTTCTTGTTAGCCAAGTTTATTGCATCAGTGCTCTTTATATAAGTGCTGTGCCTATCCATTAATAGAAGGACATTCTTTTTACATTGCTTGTGGCTTAACAGTTTTGATGAAAAGATGTATCAATTGTGTGAATTATTTTTTTGTGATCCAACCTTTTTTTTGAACAAACATATTGCTCACCAGGGAAGTTTTTACGATAAGTTCATACATGGAACCTAATCTTTTGAACATAAGCAAGGGGGACTTACGACTTTGTTGCACTCATGCAACAAATAACATGTGTTTCTTCCACGTTCACCACTCATTACTGTTCCAACCTGGTGTTTACGTCTATATGTCAATATATTTTGGGGCTTTTGGACAGTGAAAAGACCGGTTTCATCTACATTTAACATTTTAGTAACATATAAATTGTTTCCTTTTAAAATCGTTTCGAAAATACCGAAGAATTTAATATTTTTCTCTCGGCCAGCATAATTTTATTTAAGTCAATAACTATGTTTAACAACCTGAAGCTGCAGCTTAATGGATGAAGAGAAAAAAAAACATACATTTTAAGAAGTTGCAACGTCTGTTGATAAAAATGTGCTTGATAAAAAAGTTTAAATGAATATCGTGAATTGGTGTTAAAATAATTTTAAAACGCTATTAAATAAGACGAGTCACTTATTTTATGTTACAATTAATCAAAAGTCTTGTTTAAAATCATATTCTTAAATTGGACCACCGGTCCGATATAAGAAATTGTTTTCGGTCTAATAAAAAAAAGCACGCCATTTTTTATTCTTCAGCTCATTGCTCTGTCAACAATTATCACAATAGTGCATGTAAATACATCGATTCAATCCTTATTAAACACAAATATTCTACTGTAAAAGCATTTTACCGTAATTCACAAGTTTTTGAGTTATCCTAGAAACAGGTCCGCAAAATAAGATTTCGCACGTTTTCAACACAAATCAAGCCGTAACTCACGCTAAACAGTTCGAAGACTAGTGAAACTTCATACACATTGATTTTATTCCTAAACTTTATATTTCTACTGTTAAAGTGTAGCACAGATCTCTGTACTAGACTTTAAGTCCGAGGTCCAATTTAAGCAGTGGTCCAATATATACTGTTTTCCCCTAGATCAGCGCAAAATGAAATAGATTTTTTTTTTGTCCTCAAAACCAAAATTAGAAAACTAGTAATAGAACAAATCTACTGCATTTAACAAATAAAGCTTTCTTCAAACTTGTTGGTTGATTGGCTTATTTAGATTTTGTGGAACACGAGCTCTTGTCGGCTATACTGCGCTCAAACTTGTTGAATACTGCAATTGGACGATATTCATTAAAATAATAAGCACCGGAAAACATTTGTTGAATATTAACATTAAACAATAAATAGATTTTATACATAACAAATCACAAATGAACATTTGACTTAACTGCTGGTAGCCTTTTTTTTTTTTACTTAATGGCCCATGTACAACTTCAAGATTAGTTAGTATGACTTCAAGATTAGTTTTTATAGAAAGCAAGTCTAGATATTCGAAATGAATCATTATTAGCATAATGTTAAAGAAAATTAGAGTTTGTTGCGAATCATAGCACACAATTGAAAGACAATTTATTGCAAATTTTATTGAAATTACGTTTACAAATTATTAAGTACCAACACAACTTTCTTTGATTTAGTTAAACTTTCAGCGAAAACAAAACATTTACTGAACAAAATTCAAAAAATGCAATGATTTCTCTAAAATTTACTGGTTTTGGGCAACATAGCACACATTCAATGAAATTCATATTAGATTTCATGTATTGCTTAGTTACAGAAAACGCTAATATTGTTTTCTTTTTCTTCCTAGAATCTGATAAAAATCAGAAAACAAGGTTAACCTTAAAGGATATTTGAAATATTTTGACTTCTTCTAAAACAAATTCGACGCTTGCAAAATTTCTGTCAGAATTTGACAATTGCCTGAAATTATATTTTAGCAACACTCGAAAGCTTAATTAAAAACTTTCATACAGTTTCGAAAGTTAATTAATTTCCAGAACAAATCTGAAAACTACTAATTGTCCTGAAAATCATCCTTTACGAGTAAAGCTTCCAGAGCTTGAGGTTTTCCCCAAGGTCTTGCGTTTTCAATAGAGATCTTGGGTTCTGAGGATTTTGTTTATAATTCTTGGATTTCATGCTTGATTGGGATTGATGAGAACGATGCAATTATTCAATGTTTTAACGTTAAAATATAGCATTTTCGCTAAAATATTATTTTAGGCAGATCAATCTAGAATGGGGGTTTATTTCACGCATGAGCTGTGACTATATAAAAAGATTGCATGTGGCAGAAACAAAAAGAATTATTTACCCCGTTCTTGCCCTGGATGTCATTTTTCTTGTTCTTTGTGTGAAACTATTTTTTTCCTTTCTGTTCATCTTTTTTTTTTTTTTTTTTTTGCATGGGGCATTTTACACTTTTTTTATAAGAAATTTTTACACAAAAAAAAGTAGTGAGAGACTAATTTCTGTACTGATTACACTATTTTCTTACTTTATCGTTTTTAAGAACAATAATAGACCACCTACGATAATATCAATTATACAAAAAGAAAAGTGAATAAATTTTAAGAATTATTAGTTACATGATCTCATGTTTCCTTGCATAGATCTTGTTCATTTAATAAGACCAATCGGTTTTAACCAAAAATCCCAGTGGTAATCCTGTGTATGAGTCAAGTCTTACTCAATAATTCTTTTTCAATCGAACCACTTATCAAACTCATTTTAAAACATACCTGAAGATCTATCAGACTTTAATAAAAAGCATATCGCAGATAAATTATAATGAGCATAGGTGCCATACCCACCTCAACTACATGTATTCCAAACTAATGTTATATTAGAAAAAAATACTTATTTTTTCTCATGCACCCAGATTGGAACTTATTTACACCCAGATTGGAACGCTCTTGATTTAATCAGTTAGTTACCACATGGTAAAACATGTCGGGGCATAAAGAGTTAAAGGACATATTTAGTCGAATGTTAAACTAATAAAAGTTTTGGCATTAAATTACGAAAAATGTGGGTTTTTTTCCATATCTGATGCTTAAATTCTCATTGAAATTATTATTACAAATGACAAAGACGTGCAAATTTGCGAACAATATAAAAAATATTATGTACTTCGATCAAAAGAAAATTAATTAGATATTCCATGTTTATCCCTTTCATCAAGAATGTTGAGAGAGTATCCAAATATCATGAGAACAATTAACTTTACATGAATTCTATTTTTTCAAACAAGTTCATTCTTCCTTTTTGTACCCTTGATTAACGATTGTTCATGATGCTATTATTCCCTCTTATACTCTGAAAATAGTTTTCATCATTGGAACTAACTTAAAAAAAAATACTTTTTTTTTCAAATTTCCTGTGTCATTCATTAAGAAAACAAAACCAAAAAAAAAGCTAATTAATGCATCGTTTATAAGTTTTACTCTAAATGCACATATTTTTTAGCTATTTATTGTTCTTAGAGACATTTAGTAGCAGATAGTAGCATTTTGAATTATGTACACTACATTGCTTTTTCAAATTATAAAAATTCTTTATGCACATAAATCTTTCTATAAAGTTTGAAGGAAATACAAAAATAACAACTTGAAGTAAAGTTTAAACTATTAAAAGAGCTTTACTATTTTATGAAATTTGAAATTCAGTACATAAGTAAAGAAAAATGGAATAATAAATCGTTGTGAAAAAGGAACAAAGGTAATAATTCCATAAATAAAATTTAGAGTTTAAAAATATCTATAGAGGAAATTCATCCCGGAAGTGTTTTGGTGAAAGCATATTCCGTACATTTCCAAAAAATTGTAGAAGATTAAAATGTTTTTAGAAGAAATTCCACCCGGAAGTGTTTTGTTGAAAACATCTTCCATATAATTTCGTAAAATTGTTTTATGTGAATTCTAAACAGCAAACCTATTTAAAAGTTTTATTTATTCTATTTTTTATTTGTTTAAAACCTATTGCACACTACAGATAAATCCAATTACAGTGGCAAAAATTCAGTAAAAGAAATACAACAACAATTAAAACAAATTATACATTTAAAATATTAGAACATGCAGGCTTAAAATTATAAAGATACATGTTAAAAATATTCAAATCATGACAATGAATATTAAAAAGCTTGTAAAATTTAAAAAGAGAAAAATTATCAACATAGTGAAATCCCGTAAAAACATTTTAAAAATATGGGTGACTCCTAAGAGTCCTAGTTGGGACAAAAAATTGGATGTAATTATTTTAGCTACGCACACGGACACAAATAAATCCATTTTATATATTTAACAGGTAGGTTGATTGGAGCAAAAGAGCACATAAAAAATGTCGTCTAAGTAAAGTGCATTACAAATATTATTTACAGTGGGTAACATTGGTACGCACACTACTATCACCACTCTTTTTTATTAAAAAAATATGCAGAGTTCTCAAAAATGCATTTAATAAAGCATCAAGTGTGTGGCAATTAACTATATGACACGCAGATCCACTACAAGTATAGATAAGCAACTGCATTAATAATTTGCTCTATCCATCCATATGTAACCCAGCGGGCACTTCTTCCAAACTACTAGAGAAGTAGTATCGAAAAAAAATTGTACTTCCTACGCAACGTAAACGTTTCCAATTGTTACCCAAATATACAAAATTATTCTAAAATGCAGTTCTAAAATGCCTCGTTAAGAGGAAAAATATACTACAAAGTTTAACAAATATTTTATACCGTATTTATTGATCCCAAAGTGCTACTAGAATAGGAATTTTTCATTAAAAAAGGTTTTTTGGCCCACTATTAATGTATAGAAAATTTGGAACTTTTTGTTTTAAAACAAAGATTTTTGTTTTTGTTTAACTTTAAAAAGCTTTTTTTCTGAAATAAGTCATTAGGGCATGTTTAAAACCATCCTGTATGAAAAATAATATTTAACTAATGAATACTATCAAATTGAGATTTAAGGAACTGATTATTACATTGTTCAAAGCAATATATCTCAGAATCTAGTATGTTTAGGCACAATTTCGGGTGAAAATTATTTTTCATATTATTCTTCATATTACTTGCCTGAATAAAGATGTTATAAAGAATAATTTTATAACTTGAACTTTTTTAACTATATATATAAAAAAAAATACCCCGAAAGAAAAAAGTTAGTGCTCAATTAATAGCCTTAAATGAAGCAAAATACCTTTGCTGAGCTAAAAGCTTACAGTAGTACTAAAATTAAAGCAGCTAGTTAATTCGTTGTTGAGTTATCAAGTGCGGTAGAAAACAATGTATTGCAAAATAGCCATTTTTTAGAAATGGATTTCATAGCGTTTTTAAACACGGAGCTGTATTTTGTCGCATCTCAACAAAAATCATTGAAACAGCGTAGATAAATGTTTCGTGTATGAACTACAGTTTCATATTTTCGCTGTTTGAAGGGTCAACGTACCAGGGGCACAAAATTGTAATTTTCTAATCAAATTTTTTGTATGTCTTGTTTATATAAACGTTTCGTAGTTTACTGTGAAGAAAAAGTTATTTTATTTCATTACAGTCGATGCATAAACATATTTCAAAAACATATTTTTGTAAACAGAACAGAAGCTGTCATGAAATAAAGTTGAACGCAATTTACAAAAACCAATTTACTTCCAAAACTGGTTTTGCAAATCAAATTGGTAAATCTTTTGTTATATATTTTAATCTCCTACACCTTTCATCCTTATTATATTCAAGAATGAATTATTTATGGGGTCTAGAAAGAGAATAGATTTAATCTATTAAAGTTCACCTCAAAAACATTTTAAAATAGGTTTCTCGAAGTTTAAAGCGTATTTTTAAGAAGCAAATGTTTAAGAAATCAATAAGATGATGACATTATTTTTAGAGAAGCTGTAAAGAAAATCATTTACCAAAACTTGGTAAAAAACAATGAAGTTTCAAATACAATAAATAAATTACCTTTAACAAAATCCCCCCAACTATAATTTAAAGTTATGAACAGTTCTTGATCACCATTTTCTTTTGAAGATTGAATTTATTAGAGTACATTCATGTGTAGACAAAAAAAAATCTATTGCATCTAAATGGTAAGTGATAAAAGCCCTCTTATATTTCTTTCAGTTAAATCACTTAATTTCTTTAAGCTGATTCGCAAGTAAGTTTTGGACCTAATTCCTCGTTTTTAAATAAAAAATATCCTATTGGTCATTCATGAACAAAATTGTGCATTAAATCCTTATTTTTAACTAAGAAATAACCCATTGATTGAGATTTTTTTTCAAATTAATCAATAGTCACACACTGGTTAGAAACATCCTGTGACAGCACAATATTCGATGGCAAAGTGACAGGAACGTCACTGCGAGTTACAACGGTCAGAACACTAACGAGACATAATAGTGACGTCTCATAGGACTGACGTTGCAAGACTTTTGAAAAAGGCGACTAGATTACCCGTCTTCGGCGGTCGCCATATTACAGTAACATATTCAGTCTATTCCAATCATGAAAAAGTGACGCTGAAGATCAAAGCATCTAATAATGCAAGTTTCTTTTTTTTTTTCTTTAATGAGACTGATATTGTAATATTTTGTTGTAAGTTAAAAATTATTTTTATTAGTAGGGTAGACCGGGGTACGTTTTTTTTTTTTTTATGGATTTTCTAATTTTTACGTTTCAACTTTTCAGACTTTATGGTCTTATAAAGCCGTTAATAGGGTTGCAGTTTGTGCATTCAGTTTTTTCCCTGTTAGAATATTTAAGCATTAAAAAAAAAATATTTTTAGGTTAATGTCTGTTGCATAAACGTACCTCGTTCCCAGTTCACGTTTACGCAGTCTCACTTATTGACCCAGTCTCACTTCTAGAGCGGCATTTTCCATTATTTTGACACCTAGCTCAGTTATGTTAGTTCCTTGAACATAATGTCTTACCAATAATTTTTAGAATATTTATAATGGGCAAAATAGTCTATAAAATTAAAGCCGAATAGACATGAAGGCATAATTATGATTGTAAGCTGCTCAAAAAGAATCTCTTACTCAATTAAACTTTAAACGATGATTTTTAAAACTAAACAGAAAATACCAAAAACGTTTGACACAGTACGGTACAAAAAAGCTTCGCAGTAAGAACTTGCATAAACATGCCCCGTTGTCAATGCGTAAAGGTGCCCCGTCGAATTGTTCGGATTTATTTTTAACACACAACAAAATTTTATAATATTTTTTTCATACGAATATTCTTCTCAAAGAAGGATACATCTATGCTAATATTCATATATTTTTTAATTTTTTTCTAAGCATTCTTAGTTCACAATACGCTTCAATATAAGTTCAACTCAAAATTTACTCAAATTGGCACAAAATAGATTATCCTCCCTAGATGCTATGCCAAAGCTCGACGAAAGCTAAAAAACTTGTGTGAGTACTTTCTAGGGACCAACATCAATCTGTCACGACTGGTGACACACTGATTGTAACACATTTCAAAACAAGGGCACTGCGTAAACGTGCCCCGGTCTACCCTACAAGGCGATAAAGTACTCATTATTAACATTTTAAATATTAATTGAGACCTGATAATATTTGGTAAAGTATTTATTTATTAGAATCACGTTCATTTCTATTTTTAATATTTCGTACAATTAGTCAAGTACACGCTGGGCAAAGTAGATTGGGCAAAGTGATAGTTTATTTCGTTTACTTGTTCAGTCGTTTATTAAATAACTTACACATTTTTTAATCAATTAGCTCGTTTGCATTTCTTTATTTATAAATTCACTTTTTTACTTATTCATCCATAATTTTATACTCTTTTTTTTTCTCATATGTTATTTCTTTCATTTATTTTTGTCCTTTATTGTTTCATTTATTTTTTTATTTGTTCATTGATTCTTTTATTTACCTTTTCATTTGATCAAAAATAGTTTTGATAAAAAACACTTCAGTAGAAAATTTTACTCCTCCTCAATTAAAAAAAAGTAAAAACGTCACTTCCGTGGTAGGTACAAATTTACTGCCAAAAGAAAAAAAACATTGTTTCAGCTGAAGGTTTATCATAAAATCAATAAGTTCTGTTCTTTCTTTATTTTCTGTAATTTTCCGAACAAATTTTCAATTTGTTCATTCTGAAAAAGGTAACTTATTTCAACTATATCACTTTGCTCCTACAAACACTATCTTGCTTTAGAACCATTGAAGTCGACAAAAAGTTAATTTTCTGGAAACTTTTGGATTATGCATAACGCGACAGCGACAAACCACATTTACAACTGCTTAATTTTTTTAATGTGTAACTATACTTTGCTTGAGTATAAAAAATAAGTAATGATATACATTTTGTCTCTTTGAAACCATTATATAAACGAAATGATAATTTAAAAATAACAGCAATACATATAGATAAAGAAAAAAAAAATCGGAAAGCACTTATGAGTTAATACTTATGATCTTTTTTTTATTAATTTGAAACTACTAAAAGTCGTAGGTACCCACATTATTTTACGAACAAATTAATGAATATTTTATGCTGGTTAGAATGTGAGAAAGAAGTTAGAAACATCGGGGAGGGAAAAGTTGGACAAAATGCTCCCATTATAAAATTTTGTCCCAGTGAAAACAAATAAATGATGGATTAAAATCGCGTATGAAAGAAAATATGACACGTTTTCAGAACAATTTAGATCTTTACGAACTGGCTATTTAGATCTTTTTTTAAGGACAATGTCCAACATTTAATCTATAAATCATTCGGTCTATAATGCTTATTTTTACTGTACAGTTACTTTATTTGATCAAACCGTCATAATTTAGTTGTCCAGCCGCAATGTTTTTACCTTAAATAAAAATTCTTTAAATATTCAATGTTTTCCTTGTTGTTACAATCTAATTCATTCGGAAATATTCTTTCAACAAACGCAAATATTCAACTAAAATTCAGTTTATAATAAATAAAATGCATGTCAACTTTTGCTAACTGAATTTAATTTACTCGTTTACTTCTTTAGTTCGAATAAAGTAGTTTTCATTATTATTATTATTCAAGATTGTATACTTTTTTGTCGCTGCTTGATATTAGTTTATTTGCTCTGAGATTGATAAATAAAGAGTCGCGTAATCCACAGCTTTATGTGGCTGATTGAACTTATGTAAGATGATATTCCTCCACAGGAGTGAAGTTTGATTTCTTTTATGCTCCTCGAACGTTAGCAGCACCAAATTAACTTCAAATTCTCACGCACGGTAGCTATGAATGATTATTACTTAATCAAATCTTACTTAAAAACTTCTTAACCAAAGATATTTACACAAATTCAGTTATAATAAATAGCTTTCTTATTTTTATTTTGTGTGCTTTGAAATAGATAGGTTTTTAATTTTGTGAGGCTTTTAACTATTTTTCATTTTTTCTTTTAAAATCATCGTTATTTGTATTGTGTTCGTATTGTATGATTTTTTGTCTGAACAAAATATTTGGAGAGATAGACTGAATTAAATGCAAAATTCTAATTCTTAAGAGTTATCAGTTATGGAACCTGTAAATTCAAAAAATAATAATTATTACTAATATTAATTAAGTAAATAAATAAATAAAAAAAAATACTTTAAAATCAAGTTGCTATTGATATCGAAGTTGTTAAAAAAATGTTTTTTTTTTACGTTATTTAAATTTCTCTCATGAAATAGGCTCGAAATTTTACTATTTTTATCACTGACGTGTATTTATGTTGAAAAAATTTTGGTTGTTATTCTCAAACACCAGCATGCCTGATTTTTTTCTAATCTCAATGAAGAAAACACAAGAAGAAAAAACAAGTGCATATATCACGCGTTTTTTCTTGTTACCAAACCACTATCATTTTTGGCACTTAGGGGAGATGGAGCATATGATAAGCTTGAGGGCATCGACGTAGGTAGAATGTTCTTAAGTTATTATTCATTATGAAACGCTTTGCGTTCTATCATTTTTAATAGTTACATCCAAATTTTTTATTTTCACACCCATACCCCTCTGCTTCTAAATGTTTCATATTGCAGTACTAAATATACCTACATTTTTGAAATGTGAATGACATAGTTTGCCCACTCACATGCGAAACTCAGTGTTAGAAAAAAATTAATGTTGTTTTTACAGTATAATACAGGTAATTTTATGGCAATAAACTGTAAAAATTGCTAGTTTTGCAGCAAGAAACTGCAAAACTGCTACTTTTGCAGTAATGAACTGTAAAATTTCTAATTTAGCAGTTTATTACCCTGCATTTTACACTTTTAAACAGGAACCTCTGCTGCCAGTTTTATACTGTTGTTTTTACAGTTTAATACAGCTAAATTTTACGGCAATAAACTTTAAAATTACTAACTTTACAGTAAGAAACTGTAAACTTGCTAATTTTAGTTTATTACTGTGCATTTTATAGTTTTAAATTGGAATCTAGGCTGCCAGTAATGTACTTTAAAAACAACAGTTCATTTTTGCAGTGTATTTGTAATATCGTGCCTTAATTTTTTTCTTGCGACGTCTTAATTTCAAAAGATATCTTTTAGAAACGAATTACATCTAAAGGTCAAAGGTTGTCACATAAACTTTGATTAATTTTCATTTTGAAATTTCTTAATGATTAAATGCTACTAAATTTCTTCCTCAAACACAAAACTTAAATCGCATTACATTTCTTTGATTGGTCTTTTCGTGCTCAGGAATTTGAATATTGTTTTTGTTTTTAAAATTTAAACGGAAGACAGGGTGAGGTTAAAAATCCTACTTAGGAGCTGATTGTACGGTTTTTCTCCTAATATAATGGTTTACTATAAATGTTCCTCTTTTTATTTACTGTAGTGTATATAACAAAACACATCCACCCTCTTCAGAGCTCTTTATAAATACCCGTTGAGGAAATTTTTAATGAAGCGCCACTTGATGCAATATCGATCGCAGTCAAACTTTAATGTCTGAATTTAATGTATCATTTAAATATAATGGAGAAATTTCGACGTCATTTGGATCTGCCGGTTAATGTGGATGTGTTTTAAATGAAGATTCGTGTACTATTTGTACTGAATAAAATGATATAGGTTTGATGAAATAAATATATTTACTAAACATTGCGAAGTATGGGAAGTGTTTGTGTGTGATTGCAATCAGTGACCAAAAATGGGCTCATTTATTTAAACAGATTGATTTTTGATGTGAAACAATGTTGCGCTGGTTTACGGAAGAGTTTCTCAAGTAGCACTCGAAAGAACAGATCTAAGCAAATTAAGCTCAGTTTAGGTTTCGACTCAGATGTGACGCAATAAACTATTTTATCAAAACCAGACAAAAAACAAATCATTAATTTTAAGTTTTACATCCCAGTTCATTGAAATAGGACTCATTTGGTACGTTTTGAAAAGCAAATCGATATGACTACAAACTGTCCAACTACTTATATGCTGTGATCAATTAGTTTGATGTTCATTTTGCCCACACGATTAAGATAAGTGTATGCTTCGTACAAAAAGCAAGTATCGAACACTCTCACAAATGCTAAGGGCTCTATATCTGCACCTCATATTTGAGTCAATAGTGAGAAATAATGATTCCACTAGAACCTGTGGGACAATTCACTAAATTTTCATACATGTTAATTATTTAGAAGCAGAACATTTTCCGAACCAATAGAAGTACTTTTTGAACTTTAAAATGGAAATGTGCCTGTCATGCTCAGAACACACTTTTGAACATTACTTTTAGACTTCTCAATAAATGCAAAATAATCCTCCTTATTTGTTCTTGCAAAGAATGTTAAATATACTTTGCTCTCTTACTTGTCACTTTTTTGTGTTAGTTTCAAAAAAAAAAAAAAAAATAGTAGGCCATTCCAAGAAAAACATGTTTTCAACAGCTCTATATTTCATTTCAAAAATAATGTTTAAAAAATGCAATAACAAAGTTGAGCATAAAAAAATCATATATATACATGTGTCTTAGGCATAAAAATTGCTTATTCCACTTTTCAATGTTACTCTTGAAGTAAAATATGCAATTGCCGAGTAAAGTGTCTACTTTCCATAGAATGGCATAAAAGCAAGTTTTCTAATTATGAAAAAGGGAATAAAATCAGACAAACACCAGATACATTATAATATCACCTTCAACGGATTAAAAAACAAACGGTAATTCTTGATCGCTCGCGGAAAAATACTTTAATTTTGAAAAATGCAATATTGAAAAATAGCACCATAAGGAAATTAGTTGATTACGTGTACAAGATCCTAACTTTGTTACATTATACCTGGCACTATACCAAGCTAGGGGAGGGGGAGTGGTATTCAAAGCCATTACGAGTTTTTACTTTATGAAACTATTTCCATTTAAAAACTAATGTAAGACAAAATGATAATTGCATTTACGTGAAGAAATGGCAGAAGCAAAAAAAAAAGAAAAAGTTTAACTTTAGAAAGTAACTGCTTACAGAAAGAAATTGAGGAAATTTTCAATTAGATTAAGGAGACACTGAGCAAATAAAATAATATTTGCCTGTGCAAAAAAAGAGATTTACTTCTAACTTTGATATTAATTGGAACAAATAGGATGTTTAATTGTAATGTAACACACATTCACAAGAAAAAGAGAGAAGAAAAAAAAGCATCTTAAATGTACTGATCCAGTTTGAATGGAAATGGTGTTTATAAAAAGCTGGAAGTTGTTGACAAGTTAGCATTCTTTACAGACTTTTCGATTCAATAACATTTTATTTAGTAAATAAGTGTCGAAAAAAGTACATATGTTGGGATTTCGAAACTTCATTTACTCTATGGCTTTCAATTATTTCCTGTGTAATTAAAATTATGTAGAACTTTGTTCCCTCACATACAGGTTAAGGAACAAATAGTAAACTCTGGTTTATTTTACTGTAAAAAATGATTAGTTTACATTTTTTTTACATAAAACTTTTCTCTCAAGAATAATAGTTTACATAGCCGCAACCCTATGTCCTTCTCAGATCGGAAGAATCAATTTCTCTTCTGAAGTTCCGTAATCAGATATATTTTTAAAACCTTTGCAAACGTATTTCAAGTATTGAATATTGGAAACGCATTTTAATATCCAAGCGTATTTTCAAGTTCTGTAATTTAAATAATAAAAGTTTAGCATCATGAAAAAAATAAAAAAAAACAATTGGCATCTTACTGTCAAATGTTTTAATTAATTTCTTTTTTGTTTTAGTGCAAAATATCAAACATTTTAAATATTAAAACTTAATTTAGTAGGGGAAACTAGGGAGGTTCGACCCATTTTTTACAAATACATTTTTTTAATCACCCAAACCAGGAGGTTTGGGCGATTTTAAGTTCACCAATTGTGTTTTTATTGTTCTTTAAAAAAAAGATTAATTATGCATCTTAGGAAACGCCGATCATCTTTTGATCAAGTATCCGAGTTCGACAGAGGAAGGGTTGTGGCCTACCGAGATTATGGGTTATCTTTCAGGGAAATCGGCACTCGTGTTGAACGAAATCAAACAACTGTAATGCGATTGTGTGATTGTTGGATGCAGTAGGACCTATTAATTTAAATATAAGAGCTAAAATTGCTAAGACATAAAATTTTAGTGAAATATGAGTGACAATGTTTACATCCGTAGAATCAAACAACAAACAAATCATGGATTTTTTGTTAACGATAAATTATGCAGATATGCAGAGTCTGGTTACCGATGAGACCTATTAAATTGTAGCTTTGGACCCACAATTTCTATGGACCCAAAAGAACTAAAATTATTCTGTTATCTTACTTAAGAAAAGGATTAAAAATTAGAATTTTCTTCTGTAAACCAATTCAACTTTCCTGACGTGTACTTAAGGGGATGCCCTGAATCCCAGCGAACATTTTTAAAATGTTGTTGAGTCCCTACACCCCTGAAATTGCCACTTCTGGTTTTCCGTAAATGTTTGTTCTTATAAGGTTTGACTACAAAGGACCATGAGAATATTTTTGATCTAGGATCTTAGAATACCTTTATTGGGAGCTGCAAATATTATATACAAAGGTCCTATTCGTCGCACATCGCGAATATACGCAAGTACAAATAAGCTCACAAATATTCATTGACGCGTTGTTACTAAACTTACCAGATGTTTGCTATATCTTGTGAATTCTCTGTTAAGTAACTGGATTTCAGACTGACAGTAGGGCAGATATTTAAAAAGCAATCCTCGTTTCAGAGGCCAATACTTGATCACGAAATAGGGAAAATAGAGTTAAAACTGCAAATTTTGAGAATAACAGAACTACTAATCTAAAAACATACAGCTGAGAGAGAAAAGCTAATTTACTATTCCGATTCATTGCCCCAAATATAGCTACATTCAAAATAAATAATATAGCTATATACAAAAAAAAAGTTTGATGACCAGAACCTCAGAATTGATTTTATAAAATCAGTTCTGAGACTCTGGACATCAAACTTTTTTTTGTTAGCCTCTGTTATTTTTATATTCATTGATATTGCTTTCAGTTATTATAGTCAATTCCAAGGAAAGCGGGGCATGGATATGAAAAATGAAATGAAATGTGTAGGGAGGGGTTTATAACCAAAAATATGGGTTATGAAGTGACTCCAAATATTCTGTTAATAAAAATTCGAGCTCCAAAACAATATTGACAAACATATATTGTGTGATAAATAAATCGTTTTAAACTTTTATTTAAAACATGTATATTAATTAGAATATTTTGACATTAATTCTTTTCTTTTTTTTCTACAGGAAGAATACGGGACAGAAAAGCTTTCTTTTGAGTTTTGGATAATTAGTAAGTTCAAATTTTTCTTTTCTCTTTTATTACCCTACTCAACATTTCTTATTACTCAGATGCAAAATCTAGAACTATCATCACAGCAAGTAAAAGCTCTTGTAGTTAATGGAAACATAGAGTTAGTGGAACAGCAAACTCTTGTTAACAACTTTACAAGCGTCCTTAATTTAATTGCACATATTTATAAATTTGCCTTCACTAAGTAAGGCTTTCCTTATTTAACTAAAGTGAAAAATAAATGTATATTACAATATTGTAAGCGTGTTCAGGTAGAGAAAAATGTGATATGCAAAACAAAACTTGTAAGAAGTAATCAAAATGACTTAACAAGATTTCTTTCAAACAAAAGAAAAATATGGACACGCGTGTCTATATTATTCAATCTGAATGGAATATGATACAATTAAAATTAATGTAATGCATTCATAATGAAATGTGCACTCTCTAAAAGAGAAACTTGGTAGTAGTTTAATTAATAATGAATGAATATTTCAAATGAATTCAATTAATAAAGATATTTTAATAATCGAGTTCTGCGTGATCAATGATTACGTACGAAGAAAGGCCCCTACACTAACCCTACAATGCATTACGTTGCCAAATGGATACATGGACAATTTTTCCTTCTTGTGACCAGCATAAGGCAACTCAATGCATAAAAAGCAAGTATTAGATGTTTTTAAAGCAAGTATCAAGGTGGTGAAAATTGACAGTATTTTTTTTTTTTTACAAAATGTTTCCATGTTTTCTTATTACATTGAAAAACATACTTATTTTTTTGAAAGAAAACTTCTAAAAACATGCAGTGTAGGGTTAAGTCATTAATTTCTGCTCAGTTACTGAATATATTTAAAAACACAAATCAAGTTTAGCATAAAATGAAATCTTTCAAAGTTTAGTTCAATGATGACGGCTGTAAAACTGTTAAGAGAAATTATTTTGAAAATCGAACAAAAAAGGGAAATTTTGGCAGTGACCATTTTTGATTTTCCTCATTTTTTTATATGTCAAAGTAGGTTATGAGAAATGAACATTCGGAAGTTTGTAGCCCCCTACAAAATTTTGTTCGCTCGGTGAAAATTCTCAAAGTTTGATGTTATGCAGAGCTGTTTTGGTAAAACGACTGAAAGACGCATTTCAGTGCGCTGTAATTTTTTACAGAAACGCCACCCTATGGTTATGTTTACATTTATTGATTGTACAGTGTGTATTTATGAGGACCATATAGTTATTTGGGTTGGGGTATGTTGCTTTCTTTAGTTAAACGGCCGCAAAGTATGGTTTTTACTCCATTTTTGCTCGACTTTGACCTGCGTTATTTCCCCCCTAAAAGCAACCACCAATATTTTTTAAACATATACTGAAAATGTATACTATGAAGAGAATATATGGTAAGAAAATTGTTTAATATCGCATTGCTTTGAAGAGAAAAAGACTTAGATATTTATCAAATTTTCAAAATTTGGGGTTTTTTGATCACATTTAACTCAAAACAGCAACTCTAGAAAAAAATAACCTTTATGAATTATGGAACCTCAGATGTGTAGAATAACGTAAAAAAAAAAGTTGCGTGGGGTCTTTTCTCATTTTCAAGAAAATAATTTTTTTTGTAGCTCATTTTAATGCTTTTTTCTCATAGTAAAATGTGTCCATCAAGTAGGTCAGGTCTGCTGAAACTCGAAGTATATAGTAATGATGTGTTTAAATTTGTGTAGGGAAAAATTAAAAATTGGAAAGTAGGGTTTTGAGATGGGAAAAAAAATTGTGTGTGTCTGTCGGTCTGCCCCCTCGCCTAGTAACCTTAGAATGAGCTGTCGACATTGAACAAACTTTTTTCTGTTGGAAAGATCTGGCCACCTCATTCCTGTATTTGACTTTTCGATTTGAACAATTTTTGGTTCAACTTTAAGCCGTTCAAACAACCTGTCACGCGATACTAACTTTTTGTGAACCGTCCGATTTGAACAAACTTGTTTTTGTTCGAAAGATCTCATCAAGGATACTTCCTTCGTGTCTTTAAATTTTCGATTTGAACAATTTTTCGTTCTACATTGAAGCGTTCAGACAACCTTATCCCACCTAATAACTATTGAGTGAATAGTTAGAATTGAATAAAAATTTTTTCGTTTGAAAGTTCTCGGCGAGGTGACCTTAATTCCCACATTTCGCTTTTTGATTTAAACCATTTTTCTTTCAATTTTGAACCGTTCAAAAAGACTTAACATTAGCGCCCACGTAGAAATTTAAGTTTAATGTAGATCCTGAACGTAAAGGCGGATTTCCTTCAAACTAACTTTGTTGGAAAATGGTTTTGATAAATGATGTATGCAAAGTACTTTTCTGAATGAGCTGCTGTTAGAACTCTAATTCCAACTCCTTGACTCTGACTCCGAAAACATGGCATAAATGCAGGCTTAGAAAAAAATGACCCACTCCTACCATTATAATTTTAGAGCTTTCGACTCCGACACCGCCTATCGACTTTGATTGACGACTCTTAATTTTTAAAATCGACTTCAACATCGAATTTTCTACTCCGACCAGTGCCGTATTTACGTATGGGCTTAATGGACTACAACCCAGGGCGGCACTTTTTCCGTATTGAAAAAGTAAAGACCTTTTCTTTTAGTCAGAAGGGCGGCAACGGATACTCTATAATTGTGTCGAAAAAAAAAAACAGATTCTATTTGAATTAATGATACATAGTCAACATATGGCAGAAGATTGTACATTTTTAAACTCCCGATGCAGGATGAGATATGATTCTGCATTTGCGTGTCGGTCGGTGGTGGCATCGTAGCTCCTAAACGGGTGAACCACAGTTTTGATAGTTCCTTTTTTCAAAAATTTATTTATGTTCAAAATTCAACTACATTTAAAGTTTGCATGTGATCTGGCTTGCAAAATTCAGAATAATATGAGGTTATATCATTTGATGTATAACCGTATGAAATACGTAGAAAGTCATGGAAAATATTTTAACAAATAAATGAAATTTGTGTTTAGTTAAGAGATTGAAAACAAAGATTATACAACTTTCATTAAAACATCGGTAGAACTCTAAGTGTGCCAGATTTCCGATTTCCGAAAGAACTAGCTAATTTTTTTATTCTTCACGAAGCCAGGGATGTTCAAACATGAAATTTGAATTTGTATCGAGTAGATATTTTGGTACTTCTTGAAGGTTTATCCAATCATTAGCTCTAAGTAGGCTCTAAGTAGACACAGACATTTACGAATCTAATTTTCTGTAAGGATAAAATATGATTTCGTCCATCTTTTTTCACAAATATATTTATCTCCCTACGAGTGTGTAATAGACAAAGCCACTCATTCTTCAACCATTCATGTTTGCAGACTACTTTTAAATCTGCGTGAAGCCGAAAAAATATCTTCAGGCTGACTTTATCGAGGGTCAGAAAACCACAAGTAGAGAATTAAAAAAATTAAGCAAGGAAAAAAAATAAAGAGTTAGATATATTTGTCTCAAATTTCCAGTGAAACAAAAGATGTTCCAGGCCGAGTAATTTATTTGCTTTCTGATTCATCTTGAAATTTGACTAATTCAACTCAGATCCAAGCTAACTTCCTTTCTTTTCCTGTACCAATGCATTGGTGAAAAGAAAAATAAATAAATCGTCTTAGTGCCTGTTTATCGATTAAGGAGTGCATTTTTAGTTTTAACTTTTAAAAATTATGAGCTTAGAAAGAGAAAGAGTTAAGAGTAAGGTAGATACACTTTTTTTTTCCTAAGGACAAACTGAAAACCTTTTTGGAAGCCCTGAAATTGATATGTCTGCAAAAAATCAGGAAGATCAGAACCAAAAAAACAGCTATCAGAAAGCTAAAAATTAGAACAAATCACGGCAAAAGATTTTTATCAGGAATATCAGGACAATGGGGGATTTTCCTTCAGTCAAAAGTACTACTTTTTGTTACTGAAATTGATTGAATGATATAAAAAAATAACATGGGCCCGGAAAATACTTTAATTTTCCCAACAGTTTATTTTTTTTATTAATTTTTTAAGATACCCTACCTTGAAAACGGGGCGTGGTTTTTGTGACGTCAGTGGTGCACCTAACAGCTCTCTTTCTAATAATAACACCACTTTGCTTGACTTGAGTTGTCCAATCACAGGAATTGGTGACGTCACGACCTTCGTCATCTCACTACAACCAATTAGATTTCGCGCTTACGTGAACCACGGACGTCACGCGCAGATGTTTTTTTTTTTTTTTAGCATATGCGCACCGGTTAAAATAATTCATAAAAAATATAAAAAAAAAGGTCAATTCCTATGTTTTGAAGCATGCTCTTTCAGAAAAAAATACTTTTGAAATTTTGGAAACTACCCCATTACAAAGTCTGAGCATGTTATGCATGATGCCACTCCAATGGATTTGTAATACAATCTTAGCTAATAAAATGGAGAATGGTAGACCAGAAAATTCTGATTTTAGTTACTACATTACAGAACCTTTTATCCTTAACCCCAAAAAAAAACAGGCAATTTTTTTCACAATTTTCCCACCGTTTTTGAAAACTAATTTTTGAAAAAGGAGCTTTTTTTTTCTAATGTAAACGCTTTCTTCATAAATGCCATATCGAGCATGATTCGAGAAATTTAATATAGAAACGAGAAATAAAATAAAAGGATCTACTTGCAAACGGGCCAAACTTCCAAAAAATTTCCCGAACGAAAACATGTCAAGAGCATAGGCGGCTCGTATAGGGGGAAGGGGGTCGACTGCCTCCTCACTTCCAAAGCCATAGGAACCTTGCCCCCTCACTTTTCAGAGTTAAAAAATAATAATCATTAAAAAAATGAGTGCTTTTTACTCAGTGGAGTGATTAATTTCACGAAAATTGAAGCTGAATATTCCAAAAATAGTATTTTTTAATGGTATTTCATAAAAATCGAACTTTTAGAGGTCATTTAATCAGTAATGATAAAACTCAATAATATAGCCAAATTTTTGAAAAAAAAAAGAGATTGAGAGATGCTGCCCCCTACCCCTCAACTTTTTTCGACCCCCACTTTTTAGGTGCATCAGCCGCCTATGGTCAAGAGTGTATTTATAAACTTTTTTCAAATGTCCTTCCAACTGAAAACTAAGGAAATAAATACTGATGCATTCCAATGAAGTTTATAAAACGTTGTGTGGCAAAATTAGCCTATTAGAACAAAACCCCTCTTTTTTTAACCCTCTCTAACCCCTGTATCCCTGTTTATTACATACTGTCCAACATCTTTTTTACCAATAGGAATTGTTTTTGCAGAATTGTCAAGAAATGCTTTTATTACAACACATTTCATTTTAAAAGTTCGAGATTAATGAGTTTTTTTTTTTTTTTTTTTTTCACGAATCGGTAAGTATTCCAGAGAATAATGATGTTTGCCTACTTAAAATAAGGAACAAAATATCCCGGATAAGTATGTATATAAACGGGGCCTATGTTTTGAAGTAAACAAATTTGTGTAAAATTGTGAATTATGAATGAAAGGCATGACGTCCAAGCTAATTTTAAATCAACGATTTTGGGAATAAAAATGAGAAACAACTTTCGCTACTTCCACGAAAGCAGAACTTTTCCGCAAGGGATTCTGGGAATAAAGTAGGGAAATCGCCTTTTGTTAAAAACAGGTATTATTGAAAACCCCGTCTTTAATGCCACATCTGTCCTGCTTCATCCCGGGTAAAATGAAAAACAAGCTAAAAAACAATTAAGAGAAAATATTTTGTTCCAAGAAGATTTTATAATGCAAAGGGTTGTACACCATGGTCCTTTAATGGAAAATAATCGTTGGGTTTGTGAAACACTACTCCTTCAATTTCTTCACCGATGGAAAAAGAAACACATTTAAAATAAGCATTTTCATGAAATGAAAAAAATAATTACTTGCAAAATAACCGTTACGCTTCGCTGACCACAGATAGAATATTCCTTACCGAACCACCCACGATGAAGCAGGACAGGTGCGAAATTCAATTTTCGTGATCTTTTCTTCTTTTTCGTCGAAAAATCTGTAATGCGGCGTTTTTGAAAAGAAAAAACAGTAGATTCTCAAGAAACAAAGGGGGGGGGGCACAAAGAAAGGAATTTAATTTCAGACACAGATGACACTGACCTCAGTAAACCACGTCATTTTTTGATGAGTTTTTGGAATTTTTACTACGTCATCAGTTGTTTGCATATAAGCTACCGAATCTTTCAAACATTCATCATTTCGTCTGTTGCAGTTGGACTGGGAGCTTGGTCTGTTGTTCTTCAGTGAAAGTAAGTGACTATGCTATTTATTTCGACTACTTTTAGCGGGTGCGTAGTGAGAAGAGAGGTTGAGGGAGCTGTAGCTCCCTCCAAAATAGAAGATATAAATATGTTTCACTTTTTTGCTCAATATTTTTGCTTAAAGGATTTCCTTAACTGTCTTCCAAGAAAGCCGCCGCCTAGCACTCGCGAACAGTTCCACTTAAAGAAAGGGTAGATGGGTTGTGGGTGATAACTTTCCGAAGTTTTCAATTTAAAACTTGCATTTGCGATATCCTTTTGACATATTCAACTAAACTATGTATTTGAAATTAGCCTCGTTCCACGCTGTTTGATACGATTCAAAATGCTTTTTATTATATTTCCCCATATTGTTATCTTACCTAACACTCGTATTATGGTAAGATCAGAGAAGACCTGACGCATGCGTAAATGCGCGGAAGGTTTTACCTAAGAAGATCAGACAGTTTTTTTAATGGAAAGTAATGTTACTATGTTTTTAGTATATGTTTTGTTTCATTTGTGTCAACAAAACTGTTATATTACAACAAGTTACTTAAGTTTATCCGAAATCGATTCAGTATTTAGTGAACTTCCCGTACATTTTTTCTTTGTTTTAAAGTAAAGATTTTGAAGAATTTCACTTTTTAAATAATTCAAAATGAATTGTTTATTTGTAATAAGTTCTGATGTTATAGTTATGATGTAGTTGATGTGAAGGTGAAATAGAAAAATTGAAAATGTTGACTCAGCAAATAGGGTCAACATTAAAGTTTATCGTTGCTTTAAAAAATAATCAATTTAGAGTCTTTGAAAAATGCAATGAAAAGAAAAAAAAATATTTTACATTTTTACACAATTTTACAAATTTTACTGGATGAATCTATGAAGAGCATACTCTGCATTGTTTACTTAATAAATATCGTTGGTTAGGGTAAGTGGGTCCCCTTTTCAGAACAATTCGTTTTTAAAGCCTTATACAACAGCTTTAAAGCAAAACACTTTAAACTTTTTGACTTATTTTATCTTGGACGTTATTAATAAACACAAGTTCAGAATTATTTTCTAAAACAATGCTTTAAATATTTTTAAGCATCGTATTCTAAGTGGGCCAACCCCCCCACCCCATAAGAAAGGAGTTTGCGGTTCCTACCTGAAAAAGTATGTATAATTTTAGAAGGAAATTTTTTTTGTAAATGTATCCATTAACGAGGTATCTACTCATATATTTAAATGTGTCTGACAGAAAATTATAAAGCTGAATACAAAACAATTGTGTTTGTGAATTTCATCAAAAGCCACCCCATGGTTATGTTTACATTTATTGATTGTACAGTGTGTAGTTATGAGGATCCCATAGTTATTTGGGTTGGGGTGTGTTGATTTTCTTTAGTTAAGGGGCCGCAAAATATGGTTTTTAGACCATTTTCGTTCGACTTTGAACTGCGTTATTTCCCCCCTAAAAGTAACCCCCCGAAATTTTTTTAACATATACTGAAAATTTATACTATGAAGAGAATATGTGGTACGATAATTGTTTATTATCTCATTGCTTTGAAGAGAAAAATATTCAGCTTTTATGGATTATGAAACTTATAGATATGTAGAATAAAGTAAAAGAAAAAGTTGCGTGGGGTCTTGTCTCGTTTTCAAGAAAAATTTTTTTTGTGTAGTTCATTTTGATGCTTTTTTCTCATAGTAAAATGTGTCCATCAAGTAGGTCAGATCTGCTGAAACTCTAAGTATATTGCAATGATATATTTAAATTTGTATAGGGAAAGAGAAAAATACTAAAAACACTTAATTTTTTCCAAATTTTTTATAATTTTTAGTTTTTTTAATGCAATTAACTCAAAAAACGTGAAATCCTGAGACTATTATTGAATGCACATATTACTAGCTTTGAAATATTGTAAAAAGTAAATTCGGTGAGGTATCTTCAGATGTATTCTAGTGGGAGGTCACAGTGACCTGCAGAAAAATTTCATGATCGAAAAATTTTGCTGGCGAATCGGCAAATTTGGACACTATTGCAACATTGAGATTTTTTAATGATACATTTTTTTCACGTGTGCTTGATCGTATTCTGTAAAAATTTAAGTTCCAGTGCCCATGAGTATCTTAAACTTCTCAAGAAGATGTTCTTAATTTGTCAAAGGAATTTCCCAATTTTTCCGAATGATAAAATACGATCAAGCCCACATGTAAAAAAAAAATAAATAGAAAATTTCTATGTTTCAGTATTGTTTCTAAAGTTGCTGAATCTTCAGAAAAATTTTCAGAATATAAAATTTTTCTGGAGGTCACAGTGACCTCCTTTGAATTCGGGAGCCTTTAAAATTACCTCACAGTATTTACTTTTTCGAATATTTCCAGTCATTGCCAGCTAGTAATATGTAAATTCAATAATTCCCTCGATAACGATTTATCGTTTTTTGATGTCATTGCAAAAAGAAGCTAAAAGTTCTAAAAATTCAGACAAAATTAAGTGCTGTGATTGTTTTTCATTTTTCTATACACTCAAAAATTATTATGCACACATACATAAATTATTATTATATATTTTAAGTTTTAGCAGCTCTGACCTACATACTGGACACATTTTACTACTGGAGAACGCATTAAAATCTGCTACATTTTTTTTTTCTGTAAAACTAGAAGAGACCCCTGGCCGCTTTATTTTGTACGTCATTTTACACATATGCAGGTATCATATAATACAAAAAAATAATCATAACATGCAAAAAATAAATAAATAGAAAATTTCAATGTTGCAGTATTGTTTCCAAGTTTGCCAAATCATCAGCAAAATTTTTTGGTCATCAAATTTTTCGGGAGGTCACTGTGACCTCCCACTAGAATACATCTGAAGATACCTCACCAAATTTACTTTTTCCAATATTTCAAAGCTAATAATATGTGCATTCAATAATAGTCTTAGAATTTCACGTTGTTTGAGTTAATTGCAATTAAAAAACTAAAAATTATAAAAAATTTCGACAAAATTAAGTGTTTTAGTCTTTTTCTCTTTCTCTATACAAATTTTAATAAAAGCATTACTATATGCTTAGAGTTACCGCAGATCAGACCTATTTGGTGGACACATTTTACTATGAGAAAAAAAGCATTAAAATGAGCTACAAAAAAAAATTATTTTTTTGACAACGAGACGAGACCCCACGCAACTTTCTTTTTTTAAGTTATTCTACATATATGTAGGTTCCATAATCCATAAAAACTTTTTTTTTCTAGAGTTGCGATCAAAAAACCGCAAATTTTGAAGATTTGAAAAATATCAAAGTCTTTTTCTCTTCAAAGCAATGAGATGTTAAACAATTTTCGTACCACATATTTTCTTCATAGTATAAATTTTCAGTATATGAAAAAAAAAATTCGGGGGGGTTGCTTTTAGGGGGGATATAACGCAGTTCAAAGTCGAGCGAAAAAGGTCTAAAAACCATACTTTGCGGCCCCTTAACTAAAGAAAGCGACACACCCCAACCCAAATAACTATGGGGTCCTCAAAACTACACACTGTACAATCAATAAGTGTAAACATAACAATGGGGTGGCGTTTCTGTAAAAAACTACAGCGCACTGAAATGCGTGTTTCAGCCATTTTACCTAAAAAGCACTGCATAACATCAAACTTAGGGAATTTTTACTGAGCAAACAAAATTTTTTGGCGGGCTACAAACTTCAGAATGTTTATTTTTCATGACCTACTTTGACATATAAAAAAATGAGGAAAATCAAAAATGGTCACTGCAACATCTTGTCTGAATTTCAAAATAATGACTCTTAATGTAAATAGAAAAAAAGTATGTACCTCAATATTATATGCGTTGCTATCATTAATAAGTGAACAGTATGAAAGACAAATTTACAAGATGCTTTTCTGTGTTTGTTTTAATGATACAGATAAAATAGATGGTCGGTTATGATAGTTGAATGATCGAATTTCGGATGGTTTGATAAAAACACTATGTAATTATTTATGCGAATTTTCTTGGCTACACTTTAGTCTTACATGTTACACCACATTTTACTTAAAAAAAAAACATTTTCTTTCTGATCCACAATGTAAAGAAATTGTGTAACCTTACTATCCCTAACAGCGGTAGTAGCATTCTTCATCCAAAGCTGCCTCCATTGCTTAACTGTATAACTTAACTCCAATGTGTAACTTAACAGATGAAACTGATGTAACGTTATGCGCATGCATATAGTTTTACCATTTTTATCAGCTCAGCTGAGCTGTAACCAATGCATTGGATACAGCCTAAGGTAAAACATTTTTTAGTGTATAAAATATATTATCTTTCTGCTCCTATCCCACATAAATAATTTTTTTTTTATAATGTGTTTTGGCAGCACTTATTCTTTCAACCATCAACTTTTTAATTAGCATACGACATGCGTTATACTGAAGTGATATCTATTAAATAGAAACAGTTGCGGCCATCTAAGAATAAAAAAATAAAAGAAGAGAAAAGAAAAGAAAAGAGAGAAATAGAGAAAAATAACTTTCTTTAAATTCTAGAAAAAAAATGTTTAAAAATGATTCGTACTTTTCCTTTTAGCGAAAGTGCAAAAAAAAAAAAAAAGAAAAAAGAAAAATCTTATAAAAAGCGTAACTTTGATGAATTTGGAAACATTAGTTATCTAATGAAAACAAATTTTATTGACAAAATTCATTTATTTTATTTTTTTTTTTTGCTAAAATGTATAGCAAAACTTGAAAGATAACGCATAAATGCAAGTAAATGTTTCAAGGCTTC
Organism: Uloborus plumipes; assembly: GCA_038373865.1. Taxonomy (NCBI): domain Eukaryota; kingdom Metazoa; phylum Arthropoda; class Arachnida; order Araneae; family Uloboridae; genus Uloborus; species Uloborus plumipes. The sequence goes on from JAXGGA010000687.1 coordinate 67,111, forward strand.
AGAAGCCCCATCTACGCTGATCTTCAACATGAAAAGCTAAAAGAACTATCAAACCTTTCTCGCTGTTTGAATGCTGCAGAACAGAGTGATATCTTGAAACAAATGCTTCACTTCGTACATTACTCCTCCTTCACATTCATGTTTCTAGGGTTTTGATTGGTTTGTACTTTTTTTCCCCACTGATATGCATATGATCTGTTTTATTTTGAAAGTGGGGTAAGTCCGTTTGCGAAAATAAAGGAAGATAGCAGTAATTATAGACGAAACTTTCCAGGAAATCCTACGACATTGAAAAATAAAATGTTTTTAAAATAAATCGCAATCGAAAGATCATTGTAAAACATTATTCTGGACGTTCTTGGGACCCTGTTATCGAAACATGGAGTCTTAATGTCGGCCGAGATGTTTAAGAAAAGTTTCCAAATTAGCGAGTTTTAATGAATAATAGCAGACATATTTGCATCATTTGTAGTTTTCGCAATATTTGATCACTAATTACACACATACCGTTTAAAATGTTTCTACTGAATGATTAAAAGTTCTAGTTTGTAACGTTTTCGAGAAATTTTTAAAATAAAATTACGCTTAGCTGCTCATTCACTGCGCCAATAATGCTGCAAGAATGACAAAAATATTTTTTTCACACTTCTTTTGATTTTGTCGGCACCATGCTAAAATAACGAATATGAAAAATCGCGTTTTTCAAGTTCGAATTTTACAAATAATTAAAATTAAAATGATACCTTTGAACTATAGTTTTACACTTAAAGATACCTATAAAAGTTTAAAAATTGAAAATAACCAAACACGTCAGATGGGAAAAAGTTATACGCAGTGTTTTCGCTCTCCTAAAAAGTGCTAATTTTCACATTCGTAAGTTTAGCATGGTGGCGACAATACGATTTTTCTAAAAAAATTGACCTGCTAAAATTACCCGACGTTATGTTTATGAAGAATTTCTTTGTATAATCAGGAAGATTTGTTCCGAATCAACCCGCTGTTCCTATACACCCCATTTCATGGTAGTCTATCATACTCCAAAGTGTGATACCCGTTTAGAAGCGACTCTTGATAACCGTTGATTGACAGTAAAAAGTACCATTTTTTTAATACTAATCATGCTCTTGAATATAAAATCTACGCACTCTTGATTTTGTTTGCTGATGTTTCAACACGACCTTTATTTACTCGAAATTTTGAAGAATGACTTGCACCACTATCATTCTAACAACATTTATCGTCAGCCAACGCTAAACATATAGCTGAGTTCCTCAAGAATGCTAAAATGAATTCTAAGTCATTAAATCTCTAAATTTATCACATCATTTAACGGTAATTAAATGAGATGAGAAAGTTGCAACGTGAAATGAAAAATTCTTATTTATTTAGAAATTATTTTGTATTTTCCTTGCAAAAAGTATCTCTTGCGAAAGTTCAAAGCAAAATGCTCAAGAAAATGAGTTTTATTGATGTAAGTGCTTTTTTCGTTGTTTTCGCGGTAGAAAGAAAAACTAAACAACAAAAAAAAAAGATTTTCAATGAAAGTAATTCTAATAAAGAAAAAACGTCTGTTGGAGTAATTTACAAATTAATGAAAACCGAGACATTTGATTTTTTCAGCATCAAAATCAATCTGCCGCTAAATGATAGTGATAATTGCAATCTTTGAAATATTTCTTTTAATTATGCTTTCTTTGTGTATCAATTATCTTGTTTTCCACACCTGACTTTTTTTATTAACTAAACAAAAGAGAAAACTATACGGAATTAATGTCCTCACTAAATACTAAATACTTTCAGGACATTTTTTACAATTCCTGATCTGGTAAAAAAAAAGATTTTCATTAGTATTATACAATAGAAACTATTAGCTTTGCATGCGCTAAAGAATGAAAGTTTTCAAAAAATGAATAAAACATTATTTTGAGAGAATATATTTTAAAGACATTCATTTCTTCAGTTGCATATTAATGAAAAGAATCTAAAAGCAGGCGTATTGATTTTGATTATAAACGCATTGATACTTTTAATTTGCACTTTTGCGTTTTTGTTGTCAAAAATTTTCTATCATGTTTACTATTTGTAAGACTATTTTGGTTAGAACCTATAATAATACCCAATCCTTTATACTTCTCCCAAGTAGCACACTTCATTTTTTAAAGGTTGTAAAATGGTTATTAACGTTGTAACAACCGCTTAAAAACGTTTATAAAACATTTAAAGGTTATTTGTGCTCTTTTACACAAATCTTTGTTTTCGAATTTAAATAATTGATTTTAATCAGATTTTTTGCATCTTCGCACTTACCGAAATTGTTATAGCTGTCAATAAATTCTAACTTTTGTTTTAATTTGAAGCATGTTTAAGTCAAAAATTAAAAAAAGGGTGTCCATAATTGCACCCCGTCTCTCTCTATACGCTGTGTTTGGTGTGTAGCCATAGTTAGACAACCCTAATTTAAATCTATCTAAAGACGAAACTATTGCTTTCAAATTGACGAAATTTTATAAATAAATGAAATGTTACACATACACACATACTCACAAATACGTGTGTGTGTTTATGTTGTGTATGCATAGTAAACATCAAATTACTATAATTAAAAAAAAAATATTTTTAAGATTAAATATTTATTTTACGGTTTTTATTTATTTTAAATGGAGAAATATGTTTCTGTTGTTTTTTCAGGTATATTTCCATCATCTTTGATTCTATATATTCTATAAAAAATATAAAAAAATAAATTCCAAGCAGCACAATTTTCATGGCTTAAAACTTTCTTGAAATTCAAGTGTTTCTAGAATTTTTATTAGATGAAACATGTACTAAAAAATAAGAGAAATATTTTGCCTCAGGGAATTTCTATTTCATCAACGATTTTGCAAAAATGACAAAAAAAAAAATCTTTCTATTTGTCCGACATACGGTTTTGTCAAAAACGAATAGAATTTTCTTTTCGTGAAATCTTTATTTGAGAAACTCGAATCAACGAATAGAGTTCAAATACTGGGACAGATTGGCTCATTCTATCCATTGCTGAAGAACACAATGAACAAATGTTGAAATATATTTCCTATATTGCTTACATCAGCAAATATATATTTTATAAGATAAAATATTTTAAGATTATCTTTATTGAAAGATAATAATCGCTCTGATAATGCAAATATGTTGCGACCGATGCATGCACAAACATAGCATTTGAATTGAAGTTACTCTCAGTCATTTAAAAAGGTTTTAAGTCGGAATTCAGAAAATGATTGATGGTGATAATGACCTCAAAATTTCAAAACCTCTCTTTTGTGTTTTTTAAGTACAGTAAAACCCAAGAAATTCTATTTGTGTGTTCTTAGAGAATCGAATCCATGAATGCTAAGGTGTTACATTACCTCAATAATAACCAAAGAACCAAAACCTTTTAAATGTTTATTTTAAAGTTAAAAGTTAATCCAAACACATAAAGTTTCATCGTTTTAGCTCAATTATTAAAAAAGTTATGAGTGACTTTAGGTCATGCACGCTATGTGTTTTTATGGAAAAGCACAACTTTTAAATTGCTTTTTCAAGGTGATCAGTCTTTTTGTGTTTGTGTGTGTTTCCATGTTTTCGGAATCACTTAGGATTTTTTCTACACTGCTCAAAACAATTAAAGGATATTGTAAGTTTCCTATACAAAATGGGTTTAAACATTTTTTAATTTTTTTTTTTTTGCATAAAAGGGAAGAAGAGAGTTACAAATGTAAATTTTGCTCATTTCCAAACTTCATAGTATGCAAACTTTGAGTTTGACGTGGAAAACGACTCTTTAGCGGCAGCGAATGAAATTTCACTCTCACTTTGCTATAAGATAAGGCAGAAAAGAATTATCTACGTTCTGTAAGACCATTGTTCCGATAAGTACCATGTCTCAACGAAGACATTTGACCAATTCAGAAGCTTCTAGAGTTGTTGGCAGACTCGAGGAAGGCCAAATACAAGCCGAGGTAGCGGAAGCCATTGGAGTTTCTCAAAGTGTAGTTTCCAGGGTCTGGAACCGTTTTCTAGAGACTGAAAGAGCTGACCATAGATCAGGACAAGGACGTAAACCGGCTACAACGCCCAATGAAGACCGCTATTTAGCTTTAACGGCTCGGAGGCACCGAAATAGGAGTGCCACTCAACTGCAATGACCACTTTGTTTGGCTACTGACACCCGTGTTTCAACACAAACTGTTCAAAATCGACTCCACGCTGTTGACTTGTATGCCCGTCGACCAATGGCGTGTGTCAGACTAAGTGCAAGTCGCCGTCGTGCCCGTAGAGAGTGGGCAACGGAGCACGTTAGTTGTGGAAAAAAAAAAAAAAGAAATGAGTGGCGCAATATCCTGTTCTCTGATGAGTCCCGTTTTACCCTTCGTCCTGATAATAGGCGGGTTTTTTTCTGGAGGGAACGTGGCACAAGAAATAATCCAGCATTTGTGCGCGAAAATGTCAGATTTGGTAGTGGAGGTGTGAAGGTATAGGCCGGCATTTCCATTGATGGTCGAACCGACCTCCATATCTTCCGAAATGGAACTCTGACTGGTCAACAATACAGGGATGAGATCCTCACACCTATTGTCGTCCCTTAAGCTGCAGCAATTGGAGATGACTTCATTTTAATGGACGACAATTGCAGGCCACATCGTGCTAACTTGGTGAGCGATTTTCTTTTTGACGAAGGAATCGTACGTATGAAATGGCAAGCGTGTTCTCCGGATATGAACCCAATAGAGCATGTTTGGGACATCCTAGGAAGACGAGTGGCTGAGCGACTATCACCTCCAGAAACTCTCCAGGCACTCGAAAGAGATCTTCAGAAGAAGTGTGGCAGAATACCCCAGTCCCTCATTAATACCCTCATTGAGTCCATTCCTCAGAGGTGTTTAACACTGCTAGCTCTCCGGAGAAACCATACTCCCTACAAAAAGTGGTTTTCTTCAAAGGAAACTTTTTTTAAAATTTATTTTTCTCATTTTCAGAAAATGCGGTTTTTTTCCTTTTTTCCTTTTTGTACCCAAAAGCTGAATAAAAAGCATTTTTTTCTGCTAAACTAATGTCATTTTTATCTCTTATAGCTTATTACGTGTAGTCGATAATGTATCAATTAACCAAAATGGGCTTTAGGTGCAAAATCAAACCAAAATCTCAATATCCTTTAATTGTCTTGAGCAGTGTATTTAAGATACATCTTTAAAAATATATTTTTCGCACTCAAAATGATATATTTAACAAAACTGTCGCTGAATAAGCATTATAAATTATTAAAATTTTTGGAGCATGTTACGACTTTGAAAACGAAATTTGATAAGAAATTCTTATGATTATTTTATATAATTGATCGCAGAATATTTTCCAACCATTATGTAAGCAAATGAATGCACATATTTTGAGCCAGATTTTAGCTGACTAAAGGAGTTATTCTGAAACAACATTTGCTGACTTATGGGAACATCTACCACATGATCATCGTGGTTTTTACACAGCGCTCTTAGTAAGCTGAGGGGCCTACCATACACTGAAGAATTACCATACACTAAAGCAATGAGTAACAAAGTCGCAAAGTAATCTGAAATGTACACTGCAAAAATGAACTCATGTTTTTACAGAATAGTACAGGCAACCGAGGTTCCAATTTAAAACTGTAAAATGCACAGTTATAAACTAAAATTTGCAATTTTACAGTTTCTTACAGAAAAGTTAAACATTTTACAGTTTATTGCCGTAAAATTTAGCTGTATTATACTGAAAAACAACAATATGATACTGGCAGCAGAGGTTTCAGTTTAAAACTGTAAAATGCACGGTAATAAATTGTAAAATGAGTAATTTTACAGTTTATAACTGTTAAAATTTGAAATTTTTGCAGTTTATTCCTATAAAATTAGCTATATTTTACTGTAAAAACAGCATTCCTTTTTTTGCAGTGCACACCTCTAATTTTTTATAACATTATGTTACAATTTACCATGATAATATTAGCGTTTGATCACCTGCTTTAGACAACAATTTGCCCTGATTAGAGTGTTATCCAGCAGAAAAGCACGCACCTCTGCTGAAGTATAAAATTATTTGCAACATATGATTAAAAATGAAAGTAGGTGAACATTAATATAATTTTAACATGTGAATAAAAAGACTCTCCTTTTGACAAACCAGTACTTATAAATCGCATCTAAAATGCAAGTAGAAGACACGTGATTATTTTGCGCACTACAAGATTGTTTTACGATAAAAGAACAGAAACTAATGAGACGTAAATGAACTGTTACTCGATATTCTTTTTCATTGCATTCGAAAAGTTACTCACAGTTCTGTCGTAAAGTAATGACCATCTTAATGATCAGATGTTAGTGGAGTTAAAATGTGTCTACATCATTTCATTCATAATGATTTTACAGATTGTTTGCTGTTTTTAAGAATAAATATGCGCTATATTTTTACCGCACATTTTTTTTTCTTGCAATTCAAACATGTTGTTTTTAAACAAAAAATGTCTAGTCCTCCAGTAATTTTTGCGACAAAATGTTCTTCGTCAAGAATCCAAAAACGCAGTTTAGGATAAAAATTAGCATTTAATTTTTATAAACTGAACCATCAATTATTGCATGCAGAAATAAAATAGTACTGATTTTTAATTTAAGTGAAACATACAATTCGTTGAAACTTTTGCATTTACATTTGTTTAATAATCAATAATTCATTTTCAAATATTTAAAATATTGCCTACATTTTTTGGAAAATTTAAAAAAACTCATAAACATTTCAATTTAAAAAACCTTAATTTTTTTTTTAATTTTTGCACTTATTTCACACACACATAAAAGCGTTTATTTGCCAAATGATCACTTATAACAACCTCTAAAAATCTGTGCATTCATTTGTTAATAAAATTGTTAGAAAATATTGTGTGTTCTATTAAGTAAAAAACCATAAATCTTCTGATAAAATTTTGTTTTTAAAGATATAACATGCTCTAAATATTTTAGTCATTTATAAAATGCTTATTCAATACACAGTTTTGTTAAATATATTACTCTGAATTTAACAAATATTTTTAAAGCTGTATCTTTCCATGAAAAAAATCCTTAGCGATTTCAGTAACATGGAAACACACACACGCTCAAAACGATCCCCTTGAAGAAGCACTTATAAGTTTTGCTTTTCCGCACAAAGATGCATGACCTAAGGTAACTTTATATTTTCAATAATTGAACAAATGCGACAAAAGCTTTTGTCGGATGTCTGTGCATCCATAAGCTCCCAATTTTTCGCATTGAAAAATGCGTTCCTTGTAATGCCGAAACACGTGTCAGCAGTATCCGAGCTTATTAGTGCTAAAAAACGTTGGATTAAAAATTTGCAATTTACCGACACGAATGTTGGAAACACATGACACTCGTAGAATCTCCTTTATATGCTCTACTTAGTCTTCACTCCCTAACAATTTCGTTTAAACCACAAATGTGGCATAAGAGTTCGTTTCAATTGGTCCTATGGCTTTGTTTACCACGACTGGTCTTACTTTGTTCTGCTTCCGTTGCTGACTGTAATTTATAGAGCTAGAAAGCATAAATTAATATTTTAAAAACCTTTCCTACACTCATCAGCCGAATTGTTTACCTCATTTAGACAACTAAATCACTGATTGGTTGGAGAACGCTTCGATCGGCTGTTTGGTACACTGTAAAAAATGAATATTGTTTTACAGTTTAATGCAGCTATTTTTACAGTTATTTTACATTAATAAACAGTAAAACTGCTAAATTTACAGTAGTAAACAGTAAAATTACTAGTTTACAGTAATAAACAGTAAAACTGCTAAACCTCTGCTGCCAGTATTACAATGTTGTTTTTACAGTATAATACAGTTAATTTAATGGTAATAAACTGTAGCATTTGTTAATGTTACAGAAATAAACAGTAAAATTGCTATTTTTACAGTAATAAACTGAAAAATAGCTAGTTTTACAGTTTATTACTGCAATTTTACAGTGTGAAACAGAAACCTCTGCTTTCAGTATTATACTGTAAAAACAACAACTTATTTTTTGCAGTGTATTGGAAGGTTTTTAGAAGTGTTTGATAACTCAACATTAGGAGTTCAAAGCATTAGAAAAATAAATCTTATTACGAGGTAGAATAATCAAAATCAAAAATCCTGCTGTAATCGCTTAAGCGCATTTAATGATACCAATTCGAATTACGCGGGTGGAACGGTTAACTCTGTTACTTAATGGAGGATTAAAATAATAACCTTAAAATAAAAAGGACTTAAATCAATTTTCGAAAACACGGTGTTCTTTTTTTGATGGGGGGGGATAACGTACTTATATATATATATATATATATATATATATATATATATATATATATATATATATATATATATATATATATATATATATTGGGGTTTATTATTATTATTTTAATAGTAGCAATATATTACTACTATTAAAATCTGTCCGCGTCTGTCTGTCTATCTGTCTGTCTGTCTGTCCGTCTGAAGCTTGAACTCCTCAAAAACCGCTGAGCGTAAAGAATCAAACATAATACCATTCGATTCAAAATTCTCTAGGGAAGACAATAAGACCAACCGCGTAATTGTACGACGTTAATTAGCTGAGATATTAATTAAAACATTAATTAAATTCTTTGCACTTTTAAAATTCCAAGACATTTATTTCTTTCCGTTGCCATTTTAAATTAAAGCGTTAATTAAATTATTGAACTATTTAAAATTCCAAGACTTTTATTTCTTACCGTTGCCATTTTGTATTAAAACGTTAATTAAACTATTGAACTATTTAATATTCCAAGACTTTTTTTTCTTACCGTTGCCATTTTAAATTAAAACGTTAATTAAACTATTGAACTATTTAATATTCCAAGACTTTTATTTCTTACCGTTGCCATTTTGTATTAAAACGTTAATTAAACTATTGAACTATTTAATATTCCAAGACTTTTTTTTCTTACCGTTGCCATTTTAAATTAAAACGTTAATTAAATTGTTGAACTATTTAAAATTCCAAGACTTTTATTTCTTACCGTTGCTATTTTGAATTAAAACGTTAATTAAATTATTGAACTATTTCAAATTCCAAGACATTTATTTCTTTCAGTCGCCATTTTAAATTAAAGCGTTAATTAAATTATTGCACTATTTTAAATTCCAAGACTTTTATTTCTTACCGTTGCCATTTTGAATCAAAACGTTAATTAAATTATTGAACTATTTAAAATTCCAAGACTTTTATTTCTTTCCGTAGCCATTTTAAATTAAAGCGTTAATTAAATTTTTGAACTATTTTAAATTCCAAGACTTTTATTTCTTACCGTTGCCATTTTAAATTAAAACGTTAATTAAATTATTGAACTTTTTAAAATTCCAAGACATTTATTTCTTACCGTTGCCATTTTAAATTAAAACGTTAATTAAATTATTGAACTATTTAAAATTCCAAGACTTTTATTTCTTTCAGTAGCCATTTTAAATTAAAGCGTTAATTAAATTATTGAATTATTTAAAATTCCAAGACATTTATTTCTTACCGTTGCCATTTTAAATTAAAACGTTAATTAAATCATTGAACTTTTTAAAATTAAACAGTTATTTTTTCCGTTGTCATTTTGAATACGTGTTACAGCAAAGTTCTAACAATTGTTTTTAATTTAATTAATGACTTATATTTTTTCTCTGGTACCATTTTGAAAATGTGTTTTTAAATAAAATTGCAATTGTTGTTTTTAGAAAGGACTTTTTTTGGCTGCGATCCGAATATTAAAATATATATTCGTTTAGAATTTTACAATTAGTTTTACAGGAAGAAAGTGGTTTGGAAATAATTGTTTTTGGTAAAGAATTTTATTTGTTATTTAGGGAGAGTGCTAAGTATGCGCTACTTGACATGGTCTTTATTTCTGAGGAAGCATGTGCAAATAATTCGATAGACTTTTTGATGTAGGAAACCTTTTTTGCGAGCCGCTTTAGCGGGGAGTATTTTGTCGAAACTTTCCTTGGTACTTTAAAGGCGAGCCGCCTTGGCGGCGAGTAGGTCTATTAAACTTTCCTCACTACTTTAAAGGCGAGCCGCCGCCTTGGCGGCGAGTAGTTTGCTCAAACTGCCTACACTATATTAAAGCCCGTGCAACGCCGGGCCACGCAGCTAGTATATATATATATATATATATATATATATATATATATATATATATATATATATATATATATATATATATATATATATATATATATATATATATATACAGGGTGTCCACTCCAATCGTGGACCAATAGCTAATTCCTAAACCGTTAGAGATAAGCATATAGTTTATTTGGGAAAAAATCTCCAAATTACGAAAGGAATTTTGGGTCTATTCAACGTTTTTCAAAAAATCAAATTTTGAAAGAGTTACGAAACTTAAATTTTTATACAGCCCCCCAGTCCTATCAATCATATTTAGTAAAACATTCTTGACACTGTAACGTTTAAAACTAAAAAAAAATCAGTCTTCTACCACAAAAATTGACCGAGTTATGACGTTTTGAAAAATCAAGATTTTGCATTGTTCTATGACGTCATCGAAAGATCACTTCCTCGATGACGTCATGAAACAATGCAAAATCATGATTTTTCAAAACGTCATAACTCGGTCAATTTTTGTGGTAGAAGAGTGATTTTTTTTTAGTTTTAAACGTTACAGTGTCAAGAATGTTTTACTAAATATGATTGATAGGACTGGGGGGCTGTATAAAAATTTAAATTTCGTAACTCTTTCAAAATTTGATTTTTTGAAAAACGTTGAATAGACCCAAAATTCCTTTCGTAATTTGGAGATTTTTTCCCAAATAAACTATATGCTTATCTCTAACGGTTTAGAAATTAGCTATTGGTCCACGATTGGAGTGGACACCCTGTATATATATATATATATATATATATATATATATATATATATATATATATATATATATATATATATATATATATATATATATATATATATATATTTTTTTTTTTTTTTTAATCCATAATGTAAAAAAATATTTTAATAAGATTTGTGTTCATATGAACACTCGAATAATCTTTTTTTAACAAGTTGAATTTTCATTGCTAGTTAAGTGCTCTGTTTAGCATCCCGTTAAAAAATAAACAAAAGCAAAAATGTATTTTTTTGCCGTTATTAAATTCTGCCAATATCAATAGCTTCTTATGGTTCTTCAACTGTCTAACATTTTTTAATTATGGAAGCTATAAAAATTCAAGCACACTAGCACAAAAGAAAAAACACATGAGAAATCACTGGCTTCATAAGTATTGATAAAAAAAGAACATTGTTTGCGCATTAGTGTTGCGAGAAAGTAAGCAAATTGTGCAAATAAAAAAAAATCAAACAAAACCTGAAATATTTTTTTTTTCGTTTTTGTTTTTTCAACCAAGCTTGGAAAATTTCTCAATGCCTGAGGCTATAAAAACATGCAAGGTGAAAAACATTGTTACATTGTCTATTGTAAGCAAAGAAAAAAAATGTAGCAATGAAAAACAGTTTTGCTTAGTACAATTATTTAGAGCCTGGAGGAACAAAAACGTAACTAAAATTGTAACTTTTTGGTTAGCTTCTTGCACCTGAAGGGTAAAAGCAGGCGTCAAATTGCGAATAAAAAAGTGCAGGAATTTGTACTAAAAAAAAGATATGAAGTAGTGTTGACTTGGGTTTGTTTACTAATCCATAATAATGGTAGTTTTATTGAATCTATTCCTACTAGTTTTCTCATTAATTTTTGATCTGTAAATGGTTTTGATAACTTAAGAAAAACATCGGGGAGGGCGAAGCTTTTCTCAGTGCTTTTAGTTATACGTTATCCCAAGTAGCACACTTCGTTTTATAAACGTTGTAAAATGGTTATTAACGTTGTAACAACCGCTTAAAAACGTTTATAAAACGTTATTTGTGCTACCTGGGTATGTGTTTTCTTTTTATAGAAAGAGTTAGTTGTGTAAATTATTTATATTAATTACACTTGCTAAACAAAAATTGACCTTTTATATTTGTCTTGAAATAAAACTAACTATTGTTGCGTCATTAGTTACGTGTTGGGTATGAGAAAACGCTGCACATATGAGATTAATTTTTTATGCAGTTTTTTAGTTTTTAACATCATACAATTTAGCTCTTCTATAGAGCTTTGTTTATTAACTATCAATAAATACTTAGCTCATTTTTAGACCAGAACAGAGCTACTTAGTTTTTTAAAAATATTTCAAGAAAGAAATGTCTTGAATTTTTCATCCGTGAACATTTACACAACCCATTTTACGAGGATCGGTTCTAAAAGCAAACACATCACAAAGAAAGTATTTTCAAAAATATCAAAATTCTTCCTTGGAAGAAATCGATTTTTGGCTCACTTTTTTTTATTCAATCTTTTAAAATATTTACTCTTGCATTTTTTTAGAATTCTATAGCAGACAATATTTGGTTTACAGAAAATATCTTACTTTAATGTAAGATAAAAGTATTTTTTCTTGCATTTTATCATAAGCAAAATTTAAAATTGAGTGTCACGTATGATTCGTACGACTCACAAGATAAATACAGTACAGAACCTTTTATCCGGGAACCAAAATACCGGGAAACCAGAAAACCGGCAACATTTTGTCGATTTTTCCGCCACTTTTTAAAATACGCATTTTCGGCAATTTCTAAAAAATGAAGAGCTTTTTTTTTGTTTTTCTTTTGATATACCTAAATAAATATGAACGGTTTCTTAATAAATACCATATAAGTGGCATATAGCTCAGAAATTTTTAATATTGTAATATCTATAAGTACTTCTGTATCGTTTTATCTTCAGGATGCATTTATTTGTTATAGTAACTTGGGTTTTATAAACAATCGGCAAATATCGCTTTGTAGCGATCCAGAAAACCGGGAAATTCAGTTATCCGGGATAGCTGTGGTCCTAAATATCCCAGATAATTGGTTCTCTATTGTACTGAATTCGTAATTTTCAAGCAAAAATGAAGAGTAAAGTCATTTTATATTAAGTTATTTATTTACCCGTGTTTTTATGATAAAAACATTTCATGAAAAGTATCAACTTCTCGACATATTGTTTTTTCTATTTTGCTAAATTATAAAGCATTTACCTACACAACATTATTCTCATAATTTCTTGGAAACAATATCCAAACAAATTCTTACGCTGAAAAAAATCACACATTTACTGAACAAACACATTTTTAACTGAATGGAAAAATTTATTTTCCACGGAATACTCTCAAACGGTATTTCTTTATTTAAAAACTAGTTTAACATTTTTGTATATCTGAACATAAGTATTTACACTTTGACGGTTATATAACGTAAAATTAAACTTAAATCATTTTTGTTTTTCATTAATTTCCCGTTTGTTCTGGAAACAAAATGACTAAGTAAATGGCAAGCATTTTCTAAATAATAAACGGTGACAAATAGTGATGCTTTTCCCGCATTTTTCAACTGAATTAAATTTGCATAGTGTAGAATATAACCACTTTCATTAATTACTTTTTCTTGCTGTATTATATTTCGAGAAAAATGTATAAAGTCGATTTCTAGACATCGGCATAGCAATGTAAATTAATTATTGATACTGAAATAAAAACAATTGTTCCAGAACTTTCTTTTATGGAAAAAACATAAAAACTAACAGCATTTCGAATATAAGGTATTGTTTGACTAAGGCTATATCTTTATATATAATATATTTCTTCGGTCCCAAACGTTTATCACCGTACTACTCCTATAACTCTGGAACGATTTTGATATACACTGAAGAGCCAAAAAAACTGGCACCCATGTCTAATATCATGTAGGAGTCCCGCGAGCACGCAAAAGTGCCGCAATACGACGTGACATGGACTCGACTAATGTCTGAAATAATACTAGATGTAATTGACACCATGAATCCTGCAGGGCTGTACATGAACTCATTGGAGTGCGAGGTGGAAAATGCACTCTGTAAGAAAGCAGTCAAGGTGCAATTAATGGCTTAATATTTTCCGTAACTTTTCACATCACAAATAAAACTGCTTGAAACCAATTATTCGCATTTGTAGACTTGCTAGAGAGGCAAACGTGGGATAAATAAACTTTAACAAACTAGTTTTCCCCCGTGTCAATCTTAATACTAACAATAATAACACGATGTTTTCGTTACACTTGGAACTCTCAAAATGTCTTCTTGACGAGTCTCAATCTTCACTCACAAACAGTTCAGTTTCAAAAAATACCGCAATTATGATGATACAGTGTGTTCCATGTACCCCTTGTTTGTTTTTATTCTAACTTTAGATAAAATTTGTTTTGAGGTTTAAAAAAAATAGCTAATTTCTTAAACGTTTGCATTATAATTTTTATTTTTAATTTTTCAAATATATCTGTTTTGAGTTCAAACAATTACAAGGAACTAACTTTCAGTGATTATTTCAAGTTTAAACTAAAAAATAAATACTACTAATTCATTCACAGCTCACAATTCTATGCAAAAATCTAGATCTCAAATTGAAAACGGGCTCCAAAATATATGGCATTGCATTCATTGTATATTTTCTTAGTATATTTCTGTACCTCAGAACCAGACTAACGTAAGTCCATTTTCGTCATTTTTCGGTAGAGGGAAAAAACGATTGTCGAATACATTGTTTTTCCCCTCTACTGAAAAATGACGAAAATGGACTTACGTTAGTCTGGTTCTGAGGTACAGATTTGTTCTCTGCACTAGCAACGGGAGCACGACAATTCTTTCACAGTACAATCTAATGCTCAAAGAAACACTGAAATATTAAAAATATTTACCAGTTAATCTATAATTTTTCCAGTAATTAATAATAAAAAAGACCAATATTATAGTTAAATAACAATCACGCTTTTGTTCATTTCACGACATATGAAAAGAACAAAAAGTTATTCTAAATCCTATTACAAATATAATTGTCAGAAGTAAATTCAAATAAACTGGTTTGTTTTTTTAACCTAAATTCCAGCTTTAAAAACCGTGTTTGCTTTCCAAGAACATAGGGAAATGAAAAGATAAGCAAATTAAATTAAGAAATTCTCATGGACAGCAAAAAAATTAAAAAATATTAATTTAATTTCGACTTACGATTTTGAAGAATTTTCATTATTAAATTACAAAATGTTCAACATGAAAAATACATTCGTATTCCGCATTTTAATTTTTCATTATTATTACTATTACTATCATCACATTTTCTATTCTACTTCTTGTCTTAGAGAAAATTTAGTTTTAAAATGTTCGTATGGAGTACTATAAGCTTATCAATATGTATACAAATTTGGTAATGTTGATTAGAGCTGTGCCGTTTTAAACTGGTTTATATTTACCAAGGTTTGAAATTGATTGTACTGTATTAAACGCAAGCAAATGATTTATATTGCATATTTTCGATAGTTTCGTGTGCTATTTTAACCCTCGTGGGTTCCTTGGGGTCATATGTGACCCCAATGCAATTTCTGCTTAATATATCTTGTTAATCAACCATTTGTTTTTCATGGCATTTTGTGGTTTTTATTCTTCTAGTTTTCTATTCAAAATAATGCTATTATTGTGTTTTATTTTTCCCGAATTGCATTTTTTGCACACAAGACCCTTGGGGTCACTTCCCCAGAATGCCAAAAAAAGAGGACGTTGCAACTTTTGTCCAAGAGAACTGGACAGAAAATGCATCGAAAAATGTCATAAGTGTTTGAAATTCACTTGCAAAAAATCAAGTTTTTTCAGGTCTGTAACAGTTGTAAATCAATGTACAGTTATTGAAAGTTTTGCTTTAAAATATTAATTTTTAATGCATAAACTAAATTTTACTTTGATTGTGTCTTTTTATTTTTTTAGCAATAAAAAGTGTGTGAACTTAAATAATGCATGTAACATTCAATAATAATAATAAAATAATTAAAGAAAGCATTGGGGTCGTTTATGACCCCAAGGGTCTTGAGTGTAACTGAAATGGGAGGGACCCACGAGGGTTAAACCAGTCTTACGTAACGCTGCTTTAAAATGGTTCATTTATTTCTTTTCGTAACTGTTTTTTTTTTTCTCGTGGCATATTTAAAAAACATTTTTTATCGTTACATGCGTTGCCAGTTTGTTCATAAGTTTTATTTGTTTTTATTTTTTTTTGGTAGTAATATTTTTACAAAATAAATAATTGCATATAAAAATTAATTTAATATAAAAACTAAAACGCTTGTTAATAATTATTTAAATAAAAAATAAAATCATTTTCACCTTTTTTTTCGTCTTTTGAATTCGCTTCATTTCGAATCTGTCAATTAAGATTTTGTTAATATTAATTACATAAGAAACCCCGTCAATATTTTCCATTTTTAGTCTACAAATCAAATCTCTGATTAAATCAAAACTTTTTTTTAATATATATCAGGGCCGTAACTAGACTTTTGTTTCGAGGAGGGTTTTACTAACACATTTCTCGTGAAATATAAATGATACAAAAATTGATTACATTTTCTATATTCTGCTGCCTTTGTTGCAGCAGATACTTAGGGAGATTAACGTGAAAAATAAACATATCTTTCCAATAAAGGAAAAAATTCTGCTGTGCACAAAGCACCTTCGCCTGAGTTAAAAAAATGTATTGTAGGGTATGAAATTATATTTGCAAAAACTACAATAAAGATAATTACTGCAGATAAATCGATTAATCATTCAATAATGATAATTTCATTTTTATAAAAAAATTGAAAAGTAAATAAGAAAATTAAAATTATATTAGTAATAATATTATTTTTCAGCAAAAAATGGCATTAAAAAGCATTTTTTTTAAAAAATAGTTTTGAAAAATTTCGGAGGTATTTTGAACCCTAAAAAAACACCCCTTAAAACAGGCCCTGATATATATATTTATCTTTCAAGACAAATTCGTTTCATAACTGTTTAAAGCTGGTCTAGCATTTTATTTTTGTTTTCTCTTACGGTTATATTTGTGAAGGGGTCTTCCTCGAATTTTAATTCACAGCAACTGGGAACCAGAGACGCTGACACTACTCTCTGTAGAAATCGATATAGCATTTACACATCATAAATTCTCTTGGTATTAGGCTAAAACCCACTCCCGATGATGGTGATGAAAAGATGAAGACGAAAAAAATAAGCGTTTCCACTGCTGATCAAAAGATTCAAAACATAAAAACTACACATATACAGGGTGTCCACTCCTATCGTGGACCAATAGCTAATTTCTAAACCGTTAGAGATACGCATATAGTTCATTTAGGAAAAAATCTCCAAATTACGAAAGGAATTTTGGGTCTATTCAATGTTTTTCAAAAAATCAAATTTTGAAAAAGTTACGAAATTTAAATTTTTATACAGCCCCCCAGTCCTATCAATCATATTTAGTAAAACATTCTTGACACTGTAACATTTAAAACTAAAAAAAAATCACTGTTCTACCATAAAAATTGACAGAGTTATGACGTTTTGAAAAATCAAGATTTTGAAGAATTTCGCATACGGTCCCTTTAGTGATCTCTCGATGACGTCATGAAATAATGCAAAATCTTGATTTTTCAAAACGTCATAACTCGGTCAATTTTTGTGGTAGAAGAGTGATTTTTTTTTAGTTTTAAACGTTACAGTGTCAAGAATGTTTTACTAAATATGATTGATAGGACTGGGGGGCTGTATAAAAATTTAAATTTCGTAACTCTTTCAAAATTTGATTTTTTGAAAAACATTGAATAGACCCAAAATTCCTTTCGTAATTTGGAGATTTTTTCCTAAATGAACTATATGCGTATCTCTAACGGTTTAGAAATTAGCTATTGGTCCACGATAGGAGTGGACACCCTGTATACTAAGTAAATTTCAACCGAGAAGCAAATTCGTAAAATTTGTTTTTTTTTTTTTTTCTGCCTGTGCAAGGAAATTATTTCAATTTTGAAATGTAAGTAAATAAAAGGTACAATTAATTCACCATTCAACGACGCTCTATTTAGCAACTTTCCACGGTCTTTAACCACCCATTGTAGTTTTATAAAACTTATGTTTAAGGACGCCTTCTATTTAAGGACTATTTTTGTGTTCCCTTAAACGTCGTTAACTCAACTGTATATATCATGAGATGCATTAAAGCTTATTGAACATGTTAGATTAATTTTTATCCTATTATTTTCTTTCGTTTTAGTTGCTGCAGAATAAGCATTATGGAGGCAACTGCTGAAGTATTACAAAAACTCCAGTCATATATTTTCTCTGCCAGTGCAAGGAAATTATTTCAATTTTGAAATGTAAGTAACTAAAAGGTACAATTAATTCAACATTCAACGACGCTCTATTTAGCAACATTCCAAGGTCTTTAACCACCCATTGTAGTTTTATAAAACTTATGTTTAAGGACGCCTTCTAGTTAAGGACTATTTTTGTGTTCCCTTAAACGTCGTTAACTCAACTGTATATAACATGAGATGCATTAAAGCTTAATGAACATGTTAGATTAATTTTTGTCCTATTATTTTCTTTCGTTTTAGTTGCTGCAGAATAAGTATTATGGCGGCAACTGTTGAATTATTATGAAAACTGCTGTCGTATATTTTTCTCTGCCAGTGCAAGGAAATTATTTCAATTTTGAAATGTAAGTAAATAAAAGGTACAATTAATTCAACATTCAACGACGCTCTATTTAGCAACTTTCCACGGTCTTTAACCACCCATTGTAGTTTTATAAAACTTATGTTTAAGGACGCCTCCTAGTTAAGGACTATTTTTGTGTTCCCTTAAACGTCGTTAACTCAACTGTATATAACATGAGATGCATTAAAGCTTATTGAACATGTTAGATTAATTTTTATCCTACTATTTTCTTTTGTTTTAGTTGCTGCAGAATAAGTATTATGGAGGCAACTGTTGAATTATTATGAAAACTGCTGTCATATATTTTTCTCTGCCAGTGCAAGGAACTTATTTCAATTTTGAAATGTAAGTAAATAAAAGGTACAATTAATTCACCATTCAACGACGCTCTATTTAGCAACTTTCCACGGTCTTTAACCACCCATTGTAGTTTTATAAAACTTATGTTTAAGGACGCCTTCTAGTTAAGGACGACTTTTGTGTTCAATTAAAGGTCGTTAACTCAACTGTATATAATATGAGATGCATTAAAGCTTAATGAACATGTTAGATTAATTTTTATCCTATTATTTTCTTTCGTTTTAGTTGCTGCAGAATAAGCATTATGGAGGCAACTGTTGAACTATTATGAAAACTGCTGTCATTTATTTTTCTCTGCCAGTGCAAGGAGATTATTTCAGTTTTGAAATGTAAGTAAATAAAAGGTACAATTAATTCACCATTCAACGACGCTCTATTTAGCAACTTTCCACGGTCTTTAACCACCCATTGTAGTTTTATAAAACTTATGTTTAAGGACGCATTCTAGTTAAGAACTATTTTTGTGTTCCCTTAAACGTCGTTAACTCAACTGTATATAACATGAGATGCATTAAAGATGAATGAACATGTTATATTAATTTTTATCCTATTATTTTCTTTCGTTTTAGTTGCTGCAGAATAAGCATTATGGAGGCAACTGTTGAACTATTATGAAAACTGCTGTCATATATTTTTCTCTGCCAGTGCAAGGAAATTATTTCAATTTTGAAATGTAAGTAAATAAAAGGTACAATTAATTCACCATTCAACGACGCTCTATTTAGCAACTTTCCACAGTTTTTAACCACCCATTGTAGTTTTTTAAAAAATTATGTCTAAGGCAGTGGTTAGAAAAACTACATTTCCATTATAGTTGTAGCGAGCTACAATTACAACTACTTTGTTACAAATATAGCAAACTACAACTACAACTACTTTTTTTTTAATGTAGCAACTACAAACTACTTTTGAAATATAGTCGCTACATCGTTCCTTTAAAAAAATAAATAAATAAAAAGCATACACCGTTTGAGGATTGCCCGAAAAAATTCAAAAAGTGGTTTAGATTAAAAAAATTAATTTATTTGAACATGGAATATTATTAAGAATTGTCTATTATTTGCTTTTTTTTTCCCCCTTGTTCCCTTTTTTTTTGCTCCAATTTGTTCTTTTAGGAATTTTTTTACAATTTTTACGAATAATCACCGCAAGAAAGGATTCTAAAGTTGAAGGAATTCGAGCTTCAAATTTTTAATATTTTCTTGCCAGGGAATATTTAGGCATATGAAAATTGCCAAAACAAACCAATGACGTCTAACAGATAGAATGTATGGCGTCAAAATTATGTATCTAAGGATCAGCTCATATTTTTAAGGTTATTATTTCTCATTGCGTCCGCTGGTGTACTCGTGCAAGATTTGCAACAGTTGGATTCGGTTAAACCTTGTTTCTTTTTATCTTTCTCTCCTTTTTTTAATTTTTTCATTTATTTATTTTTAAAAAACAAATCGAAAAGTAGTTTCCAGAAATCGCTACAAACTACTATTTTTTGTATCGCGCTACTCACTACTCTATTTTGTTTCTAAAGTAGTGCGCAACACTACAAACTACGGTGAACTCTCACTTATGCGCCTGCCCTAAGGACCGACAGAAAAAGGCGCATAAGTGAGAGAGACGTATAAGTGAACAATCCTATTTAAAGGACTAAAACTCAACATAGGTTCTAATGAGAGAGTGAATAAGTGTTTCTATAGAAAAGGGACATATTACTACAGTTTGGCAATTACTGTAACGTAACTATAATGATTAAGAGAAAACAAAAGTTGTAGCATACCTAATTACAAACTGTTCCCTTTAAAACGATGCATAATAGATAATTGTCCCTCTCCGAACTCTAGTTCATGCGGAAAAAATGCCTTCCGTGAGCAATAAAGGCGAAAGATTAAAGAGGAAAGTAGAGAAAAATGCTTATTTTTTAAAGATAATAAATAAATTTTCATACATTTTAGGGAGAATTCGGCGCATAAGTGAAATATTTATCTTTAGAGCGACGCATAAACTAACGATACTATCATTTTTTTGCTATGGAATGTGCTGGGACCATTCAAAATCGTCGTATAAGTGAAAAAGGCGCATAAATGAGGCGGCGTATAAGTGAGAGTTCACTGTACTAAAAAATGTATCTAGTACAGTAGTTTCGCTACTTGTAGCGCTACTTCCGACCATTGGTCTAAAGGACGCCTTCTCGTTAAGGACGATTTGTGTGTTCCCTTAAAAGTCGTTAGATACTCAACTGTATATGGTATGAGATACCTTAAAGCTTAATGAATATGTTAGATTTATTTTGTTTCTATTATTTTAGTTTCTGAAGAACAACTTAGAAGAAATGAGTAAACGAACTGCAGACAGAATGCATCCCGTAAGTGTTACTGTTTTGTAAGGAAATTTTTGTTTTATTTTAGAATGGGTCTTAACTTTAGACGCAGTTGTTGTTTCATCTTTTGTATTATCGGACCAGTTGAAAAACAGTTTCAGTTCTTTAAAAAGTCCTTGTAATTTTACTTAGATTTGAAGTTTATTAACTCGAAGTATGGCTAAAATCATGGCAGTCAAGGTTTCTCATTAATTTACTTCTTAAATGAAACAATACATAACTGTGATAAGAATATATTCTTTGCATGCAAAATATAAGCAATTCATAATATAAAAATGAAGTTTAATGCAAAAGTTTTTTTTAAGGACAACAAAATCTACGGAGCAAAAAAAAGAAGAAGAAATCCCTAGCAAAAAATATTTTAACAAAAAATGTTTAAGTTCAGAAAATATGAAGTTGTTATGCATATTATTTTTTCTTTGATTATGTTTTATATTGTATGCAAGCCTGTTAATGAAAGCACGAACAAAATGATAATGCTGCAATAGTATTTAATAGCCGATTTCACAATTTATGATATGGTTACTTGCGATTTAATCGCTTTTCTGAAAAAAATTAGTAACTATCTTATTAAAGCATACAGATTGCTTTCTCACTTATTATGAAACATGTTAATGCACTTTTCTTATATGTGTGCTCGAAAATAAGTATGCTGCATTCAAAACATTTTTAAAGTGGTTTAAAAGAAAAGGAAAAAAAAGCAACTAATACTGTTGAGTTTGGATGCTCTTTTTAAAGTCTGTATCATTGCGCAATCATGATGTTTTTTATAAAAAGGGAAAAAGAAATATATTATATTCCGGGTGCGTGCACAACCTAAAAACACCTAAAGTTCCTTGAATTTTATTATTTTTTTAAAGGCTTGTAAAAATCCTGCAAAACAATGCAAATACGTATGAAAGATGCAAAAAATATGCAAATACGTATGAAAAGGCCTTGATTTCTTATTCCCACGAGTCACATAAAAATTTCCTCCCACAAAAATTGCTCCTTTATTTCCCCATTGTTCCTTTATCAAGTTCAAATTGATTTTACTTTTAACTTCCTTGAAATAATTTGCCATTCTTTACCTTAATCGATGAAATTATATAAAAAAGCGCTGCTCTTCCTAACTTAATTTTCGACTTGAGTTTTTATTATACTGCTTTGATTGAATCAAAAAGCCCGTGAAGTGCATTTTGTAACGTCATGAGACTTGATTATTGTTTTACAGGCATTTGCTGGAGAGTGTAGCCATGCTAAGTCTGACGACGATGATGTGGTAATACTTCCAGATAATGACGTGCAAATCATTTCAGAAGACGAGGACGTGGAATTAATTTATGAAGCGCCACCTGCGTAAGTAATTATGTTAGATAGTTTTTATGCTCATTGTAGCTGTAACCTCGTGTCAATGAATGAGAATAATTAATTGTGAGAGAAAATTAACTCATACTGCCGTTTGAAGGTAAAAGGCAGTAACTGCAAAATTTTCATTCCCCACTTTTTGTTTGGTATTTTTGTTATCTAATGTACAGCTTTTTTGTACAAGCTTGCTTAGTTGGTTTCCGGTAAAAATAGAGCACCAAAAAATGTCTAATTGCAGCTACAACATGATTTTTTTTAGCCGGCCACCTTATCTAGTGGTCAGAGAAGTCTAACTCGGATAGCGTGGACGCGGGTTCGAATCCCGGCTCGTGCATGGATGGACTTTCTCTCTCCTCTGTCCTTGTCCTTTCTTTGTGTGAATGGCTGCCTTCCTTATAAACAGGTCTTATAGCATGTTTGTTGAGCTGAATCGGACATCCACTTTATTGGTGCTCATAAAAACGGAAACCGTACCTATGCTGCCTTAAATCCGAGTAGCTGCATCTACTCGGGCTCGGATTCCCGAGTGGTGTTAGTAACAACAAGAGTAACATGATTTTTTCAGCTTTGAGGTTTTTTAATCACTTCCACTCTTCGAGCTCATTGGACGGAACATCAAACTTGTTTCTTTATTTTTTATTTAAATGATTAGTCTGCTTTATTCGTTGCTACTTAAGTCTGCTACTTAAAGTTAAAAAATCAGGGTTTTTTTCAGTATTTAATTTTAAGTGACTTTTATCCCATTGGTTGTTAATTATTGATAAATAAAAAGGATTAATTACAAAATATAAATAACAGATTAATTACAATGTTAAAATACACAAATGCGCGTATTTTGGATTTTCGAGGATCTCTTTTCTCAATGAGCTTATAGAAAAAAATACATCCAACAAAAGCAATGAGACAAAACAATAAACAATGGATGAAATAAAAATAGCGGATTATCGGAGCAATAATATTTCAAAGTTTTTTCAACGCTACAAAACATGCAGAGGAAAGAATGAGATTGGCGTTTAAATAAAGCCGATAAAGCTAAGCATATATTAAAAATTAATAATAATAATTGAATCACAGGAAAAAGGGAAAAACACAGGATGAAAAAAAAAACTTTGGAAAACGATCAAAACGCAAATAAGTTAAGTGCCAAATAAGGCGAACCTTGAGTTCATGGCCTAGTATATCTCTTATTTGTGATTTAATTGGCTCCAAAGTTTGAGCTTTCATCATATAAGGCATAAAAAAATAAGAAAACATAATTCTATGTCTAAATTTTATATATATATATATATATATATATTAAAACCTTTGCTTTTGAATGGTTTTTGCCATAAACAAATTGTTCAGGTCTATTTTCAAAGCCTAGCTCTCAATTTTTGTAGGATTTCATAACAAGATAGAAACATTACTTAAGAACATTAATTATTTATTTACCACTAACTAATAACATTATTATATAAGATAATATTCGCTATCTCTTGGTTAGTGGACAGAAAACTACTCGTTTTCATATAGCATTTTGACTATGCTCTTAGTATTAGTAGTTATCTAACGCAAAATGTTGGCATAGAAATCTTCATATTTAACTGCAAATAGTTCAAGATTGCTTAAAATCCACACACCTTTGCATTCACAGGGATGATCTATTACGATAATGGCAAAATAAAAAAGTCGAACCAAAAGATTTCAGAGTTGATAAGATACGAGTATAAGATGCTACTAACACTCAAGAAAAAGAATCTTGCCTTTCCTGAGGGATAAGCCTTTTCAGTAAGAAGTTCTGAGAGTTTTTCTTTTTTTAGAGGAAAAAACGTTAAATCAACGAATCCATCAATATGTGACCTTACCACCACTGTTTCTGGACTACTTTAATCGCAAAAAAAAAAAAAAAAAAAAAAAAAAAAAACTATTTTATATAGCTATTTTAAAAATATCTTTTGGTTGTTAAGAAACTCTCTTCTTGAGGTTTCACCTGAATTGTTTTTTTTTTATTACTATTCTTATTGTTATTTATTGATTTATTTTGTAATAGCTTAGAATTCACGTTTTGAAATCAAAAATATCTTCAGATGTGAATAAAAAAGTCTAATTTATATAGTGCAGAAACCAGACAAGTGAAGTTGCTTCACTGGTTTCTGCACTAAAACCGAAATTTAACCTGTTGCCTCCTTGCTATAAAAACTTTTTTACGTCTATCTGAACTAAAATGTGCATTTACCCATAAAGAAATGCATGACACTAATAACTCAATTTCGAAAAAAAATATTGTTTAACTGGTTTTTGAAATAAACAGTTCAATTAGAAAGAAGGAAAAAAACACCAACTGCAATGGAAAAACGAGACATTTTTTAAATAAATTATGCAAATTCGATAAAAATTGATGAAAACGAAAGATAAATATATTAATATAGTCAAAAAAAGAAGAAGAAAATTTCTAGCTTGCAAAGAAAAATAAAAAGCTTTAAAATTGTGCTGGAACGTAGCTTGATGGTTTTAAATTAGAGCTCATTATTATTAGAAGCTTATTATGATTATTTATGAGTGTTTTCGTAGGTTTTCAAAAATTAGTTCTTATTATACTACTACAGTAGGGTAGCCCGGAGCACGTTTACGCAGATTTTTTTCAATGAAATTTCTTCTTTTTATGCTTCAATTTAGGAAATTTTAGACGTTATATTCTCATAAAGCAGTTATAAAAGGACAGTTTGTGAATTCAGTTTTTGCCCTGCTTGAGTATTTTAGCTTAAAAAAGAATCATTTTTGGGTCAATTTCTGTTGCGTAAACTTGCCCCGTACCCGGGGCACGTTTACGCAGTCCCACTTACTGACCCAGTTTCACTTGCAGAACGGAATTTTTCATTATTTTGACATCTAACTTTGTTATGTAGTTTTTTGAACATAAGGTCTTACTAGCTATAAAATAAAGAACATTTCTAACGGGCAGAATAGTCTATGAAATTAAAGCCGCGCAGGCATGAAGACATAACTATGATTGTAAGCTGCTAGGAACGAATCTCCTTACTCAATTAAACCTTAAATGATGATATGCAAAACTAAATAACCAGAAAATACCGAAAAGATTTGATACAGTACGGTGCAAAATTTCTTCAAGGGCATGTTTACGCAGTAAGAACTTGCGTAAACATGCCCCGTTGTTAATGCGTAAACGTGCCCCGTCGCCTTGTTTGGATTTATTTTTAACGCGCAACGAAATTCAATAACATTTTTATTCACATACTGACAAAAAGGACACTGTAAACGTGCGCCTGTTTACCCTGTAATAAAGCTGTGTAATAAATTATTTTAAACCCCCCTTAGTAGACCTTATTTCCCGCACCCGTCTTACCTAAAAATACTTTTTCTTTCAGAAAAATGTGCAAAACATCAACACGCCTTATTAATGCAATTACTGATGGAGATATTTCTGAGTGCGTTGCACTGATCGAAAAAGATACCAGTCTCATTGACATACGAGACAAATATGGAAGAGCTTCTTTATATATAGCTGCTGCCAATGCAAGCGGCTCTTTGGTTAGAAAACTTCTCTCTGCGGGTTGCGACAAAAATATCAAAGCTAGAGATGGTACAACTGCGCTACACGTGGCAGATGATAAATCAGTCCTAAGAGCCCTCCTGAGAGCCGGCATCAAGCGGCACCTTCAAGACCGCAGGGGCATGACAGCCCTTCACTCTGCTATTCAAATGTGTCGCGTTATGGCAGCAAAAATGATTATCAAGACACCAAACTCCGCTCACAATATTCAGGACAGAGCTGGTAAAACGCCTTTGCATTATGCAGCAGAGAGGGGCTTGGACGACATCATCAAAATGCTGCTAGAAACAGGGGTGAGTACCCGAGTAAGGGACTCAGAGGGCAGGACAGCCCTTCATACTTCTCTAGTATTTGACCGTAGATTTAGCAGGAGGCTTTCAACAACGCTGCTTGCAGCAGATAGCGAAAGTAACCTACAGGACATTTACGGGGATACAACATTGCATTTAGCAATTAGAAGTATGAATACAGAAGTGTCTAAGATACTTTTGTACTCGGGCGTTAATCCATCATTAAGAAATAACGACGGAGAATATCCATTAAAAATGACTCTTAGTTCCCGGTATGATGTTTCGTATCGCTTTGGACACATCATTTTATTGATGTATGTGCTGTTTGACAAAGACATAGATTTGAGGGATGCGGTTGGTGAAAACACCTTCAGCTTTGAATCTATACCAACTCTTATTTACAGATATCAATCAGAAATTCAGCTTTTGAAAGAAAAAAAATTGCCGAATTCCACCCTTTCTTTCTATCATATAATTAGAAAGCATGTACGAGATATATCTTTATATCTAGAAAATAAGAGGATCAGGAATACTTTGTTTCAGCCGAGAATTCTTGATGAATTTATACATTACAGTGAACTTTTTAAGTTTAAATTAAAAAAGGCAAATAATAGACGCATTCTGAACAATAAGTGTCGGGAATTTTTTTGTTCGTTGCCTCTCAGAGTGCCACTGCCAACAGAATGCGTCAATGAAGTGCTATCATATCTAAATGACCGAGATATGGACATTTTAGCTAAGGCTTCCAAAAGGGTCAAGAGGCAGTAATTTTTTTTTGTATCCCTTGTAAAAATATTATATAGTAAAACAAATATTAAAGTTTATTCAAACACAATACTTTGTATGCCCTATAATTAGCTGGAAATTGGTGCGAAACTATTTGAATCTGAACATATATTTCTCAAGTTATCGCATTTTTTTATAGTACATCTAAATCCAAGGTAGTCACACAAATTTGGTAACAATTACTCTTTTCAACTGTTCATGTCTGAGTTTTATAGAATAACAGTTACAAGTTTTATTTTTGGCATTTTACTGAGCAAGTTTTGTATAAAATGATATATACTTTTTTTCTTTCTCATTCAAAATATTCTGTAATCTGGCCCTTTTTTTTCTTTGGGTGTGTCAGCGTCTCTATCAGCAAGATTATACTTGTACCACGTACCAAAGACTGGTAGTGACATTTACAGACTGCAGTTTAGTCCTTGTAATTGACTCAGCAGTCTTGTTTACAAACAAAAAGACTGGAATGAGTTGAAAGTAATTTCAACGATGTTTTTCGAATTGCTTAGGAGCAAAAATATGTCCGTAGTAGGAAAAAATATTCTGTATCTCAAATTTATATGAACTTTATAAATAAGGTCAAAACATTTCGTTAGTATGACAATATATTTTTTGTTTGGTTTTTTACTTGTCATTTTTTGAATTATTATTCTTATTTAATTAATTGATTTTTTTGTATCAAAAATAGTTACTAATATTTTTGTTTCCAAGTTTGAAATTAGACTTTGATCAGTACTGATTTACCGATTCGCGAATTAATCCAATTAAAATGCATAAACTTGAAACTACAGTACAATTTCAAACTTTGCGCATTTTTCAGTCATCCTTCCATTCATATTGTGATAATTTTTTTTTTGAACAGTTTGGGAATCTGTAGTTGAGTTCCAACATATACATTCAAAGTTCGCTGTAATGTTTCACTTGCATTAAAATATTGGCTCTCAAGAATACCATTGAGTTGATTAGAATCGATTAAATTACTTATTTGGATGTTAAAAAAGTTTGTAATGTAGATGACCCTAATGCACTTGATTTTGATCACCCCAGTCTATTTCATCAAAGCTTGCAGTGAATATTTCCTCCAGCCACTTCTTGTGATTTTCAATTTGTTTATCACTTCAAACAAAATCTCTACTTTGTAATAAAAATTCTTCCTCTTGTAAAATATGTATGTTTTGTTCCTATTGTGAAATACAGTGAACTCTCACTTATGCGCCGACCCAAGGGACCAACAGAAAAAAGCGCATAAGTGAGAGAGACGTATAAGTGAATAAACCTATTTAAAGGATTAAAACGCAACACAAAGAGCGAATAAAAATGTTTCTATAGCAAAGGGACATATTACAACAGTTTGGCAATTACTGTAATGTAACTACAATGATAAAGCGAAAACAAAAATTGTAGTATATCTAATAACAAACTATTCCCTTTAAGACAATGTATAATGCCCCTCTCCGAACTCTAGTTCATGCTGAAAAAATGCGTTCCGTGCTCAATAAAAGCGACAGATTAAAGAGAAAAGTGATGAAAAATGCTGTTTTTTTAAAGAAAATAAGTTATTTTTTTACATTTTTGGGAAAATTCGGTGCATAAGTGAAATATTTATCTTTCGAGGGACGTGAAAGTGAATGATAATATCATTATTTTGCTATGGAATGTGCTGGGACCATTTAAAATCGTCGTATAAGTGAAAGAGGCGCATAAATGAGGCGATGAATAAGTGAGAGTTCACTGTATGTATATTTTGTTCTTATTGTAAAATATGTATGTTTTGTTCCTATTGTAAAATATGTATGTTTTGTTCCTATTGTAAAATATGCATGTTTTGTTCCTATTGTAAAATATGCATATTTTGTTTATGCATGTTTTGTTCTAATTGTAAAATATACATGTATTGTCATATTATTCTTCCA
The DNA here is from genome assembly GCA_038373865.1 of Uloborus plumipes. Taxonomy (NCBI): domain Eukaryota; kingdom Metazoa; phylum Arthropoda; class Arachnida; order Araneae; family Uloboridae; genus Uloborus; species Uloborus plumipes. The sequence goes on from JAXGGA010000687.1 coordinate 96,407, forward strand.
ATTGTAAAATATGCATGTATTGTAAATATAATATAAAAAATTTATTGTAATTGTAATTATTGTAAATATTGTATATATTGTAAATATAATATATAAAATTTATTGTAACTGTAATTATTGTAAATATTGTATATATTGTAAATATAATATATAAAATTTATTGTAATTGTAATTATTGTAAATATTGTATATATTGTAAATATAATATATAAAATATGCATGTATTGTTTATTCTTCCAATTGTAAAATTATATATTTAGATGTTTAAAAAGTTAGTAATGTAGATAACCCTAATGCATTTGGTTTCGATTACCCCAGTCTATTTCATCAAAGCTTACAGTGAAGATTTCCTTCAGCCACTTCTTATGATTTTTAATTTGTTTACCATTTCAAACAAAATTTCTACTTTTTATTAAAAATTCTTACTATTGTAAAATATGTATGTTTTGTTCCTATTATAAAATATGTATGTTTTGTTCCTATTATAAAATATGTATGTTTTGTTCCTATTGTAAAATATGTATATTTTGTTCCTATTGTAAAATGTGTGTGTTTTGTTCCTATTGTAAAATATGCATGTTTCGTTCCTATTGTAAAATATGCATTCTTGTCATTTTTAATTTGTTCATCACTTCAAACAAAATTTCTACTTTTTAATAAAAATTCCTCCTATTATAAAATATGTATGTTTTGTTCCTGTTGTAAAATGTGTATATTTTGTTCCTATTGTAAAATATGTATATTTTATTCCTACTGTAAAATATGTATGTTTTGTTCCTATTGTAAAATATGCATGTTTTTTTCCTATCGTAAAATATGCATATTTTGTTTATGCATGTTTTGTTCCTATTGTAAAATATGCATGTTTTGTTCCTGTTGTAAAATATGCATGTTTTGTTCCAATTGCAAAATATGCATGTATTGTTATATTATTCTTCCTATTGTAAAATTACTTATTTGGATGTTTAAAAAGTTAGTAATGTAGATAACTAATGCACTTGGTTTCGATTACCCCAGTCTATTTCATCAAAGCTTGCAGTGAATATTTCCTCCAGTTTCATGCCGGTGCACTCTACTATGTGCGTAAAATTTGTTTGAACTTTTGTGAACGAACTTCTGTTAATGGATTTGTTGTTATCTCAATCGTAGAGTCTATTATGTTTCATATTTGTCCGCCAACTTTTACAGTTACTGTTCAATTTTACAGTTTTTACTGGTTAATTTATGTACTAATGATGCCCACATGTCATACCGGAGTATTCTACTATGTGTGTGAAGTTATGTAAATGGCTTTATTCTTAAAATTTACTATTACTATTATCTCTTTTTTTGGAGAATGATCCTGATGCGTTGCACAATTGGTCCATTGTAAATCGTTTATATCTGAATGTTTGCAAATGTTTTCATGTTATTTATCCTGATTTTTTCGTACGTCTATTATATTTATAATAGACGTATATACTTTATTTACAATATAATTATTTACAATAATATTATTGAAAAAAAGAATTCAAATGTGCTCATATAGGAACCATTGTGCCTAAATATTAAAAAAAGAGTTGGTTTTACAAAGAAAAAAATAAGTATTTTCTGACGCAAATTCAGTTGGTATTCTTTTTTCTGGTCTAATAAGATCTTGTTTAAAATATGTTTCACATATTTGGAACTCAACTTCAGAATATTTTACAATGCATATTTGAAGAGTTCGAACACATTTCTTAAATGCCTTACTTTTAAATATTTACAATTTTATAACTGGAATTTACTATCTAAAGAGTTGCTGATGAACATTTGAATAATTTATTTCAGAAACCGGTCAAGCAACAAATTTGTTGTTGTGAGAAAAACTTCATTGACGCACTGCGACTTTCTGAAGGTGTTAATATCATACTTTATTAACAAAAGATGGTTTTCATGCTTTTTATTTGCTCTGCAAAAAGAAAAGAAAATACTATTAAACACTTAGCGTTTGACTGGTTTCTGTAATGAATAAACTGTTTATGTTCAATTCATTTTTCAAAGCTTTAATCTATTTTTGGAGAAGATTTTCAATAAAAATGAGAAAATTAGTTTTTCTAGAAATTTACATTTTGCCTTCTTATGAAAAAAACGCCGTTTCTTACATGTTTTTGTACTGAAATGGCAGTGAAGCATTACATAATTATGAATTTAATGATGAATGTGTTCACTTTTAACCAAAATGCATTAGCGACATAGACTGTTTATGCTACCAATTAAGTTTCCGGCGAAGACCAGACACGGAGCAAGCCTTTTTCCGGTTCATGTAAAGACCCTGTAAAGACCAGCTCATGTAAAGACTGAAAACTGCAAACTGACTACCAAAGATGTTCTATAGGATTGGAGATTAACATAGACATTCCATTTATTCTGAATTGTGACTCTGAAGATAGCGCTCAACAACCGCAGTCGTGCATTAACTCTCATGAGAATGAAATCGTTACCAATAGTACTAGCATATGGGCAGGAATGTGGATCAAAAATCAGTTCTTAATATCTTACACCAGTAAGAGAATCCTCTATGAAACCCATGACGGTCAGTGCGATCATCGAATGACATCTCTGACTAAACCATGGCTCTATGACCTCTATAATTGTTTTTCAACAGTGTTGGATTGATGATATCTGGTTCGTTGTTCTCTAGACCAGCAGTCGTCCTGACTCGCCCTCTAGAGTGAATTTAAACTTTCCAGCCAAGATTAAATAATGCCATTGTTGTTTGACCCAAGAAACATGTTTTTTTGCCTACAAAAAGCTGCCCCTTCTCTATAGTCCGTTAAGGAGTACACTCAAAAGTGATCTTTTTGCATAGAGACCTACATTGTACAAGTGTCTTCAAACTGTAATAGCGGAGATTCTTCTCCCTGAAGCTACAAGAAAGTCTACAGCAAGCATCGTCACAACAATGATTCTTTGGGCCAAAAGAGCAAGAAAACGGTCTTCAGCGGGTGTTTTATCTCGTGGTTGGCTTAGAATATGTCTACAATAAGCTGCCCTTTCTCTGTAGTCCTTTGAGGGGTATACGCAGAACTAATCTTCTTGCATATTGACCTACATTGTGCAAGTGTCTTCGAACTGTAATGCGAACTGTGTTGGATTAATGGTATCTGGTTCGTTGTCCTCTCCTGATTAGCAGTCGTCCTGACTCGCCTTTCAGGGTGAATTTGAACTTTCCAGCCAAGACTAAATAATGCTATAGTTGTTTGGTTCAAGAAACACGTTTTCTAGACTACAATAAGCTGCCCCCTTTCTATAGGTCCGTTGAGGGGTATACTCAACACTGATCTTTTTGCATAGAGACCTACATTACACAAGTGTCTTCAAACTGTAATAGCGGAGATTCTTATCCCTAAAGCTACGAGGAGGTCTACAGCAAGCATCGTCACAACAGTGGTGTTTTTGGGCCGAAAGAGCAAGAAAACGGTCTTCAACAGGTATTTTATCTCGTGGTTGGCTTGGAATATGTCTTTTGGACTCGTAATCTTCGGATTGATATTGATCCTTAAGTCTTGGAATCGCATCATGAGACTTTGAGACATCTAGCAGCATCATATTCTGACTATCTCATTTTCATCCATTCTGCTGCCCACATACTTGAAGAATCAGGAAAACAATTTCTTCTAGACATTGCTAAACTCTACTGACTATTTTCAACGACACTGCCAGCAACAGTTGAACATCAATAGCATTTACGTACAAAATAATGAAAGTTTGATATTTGCCCGCTTTTTTTTTTTTTCTTAATCGTTGCACCTGCTCTTTTCAAGAAGTTTTTACCCAAAACATAAAATTAAAAAAAATCATTTAACTGCTTTTTTTACAGGCAGAGCTGAAAAGTGTACCGATTCACCCCATTTTACGGTACTAGTATGTCGATAAGATCGATATTTTTGATATGAAAAAGTTTACAAATAATGTGATTTTTTAAAAAATGCATTGTATTTTATTTTTTTTATTCTATACATTGCTTTCAGTTTTGTCCTATGTTTATGAATTGTCATTTCTCTGAGCTTTGTCTTTTACACCGGGTGCCTGTACCACTTGTTACAAGATTAATAAGGAATAAATGTTATTATTCATGTTAGTATCCATCATGTAAATTAAAAAAACTTCTAGATATTTTTCTCACTTTGAAATAGTGTTTCATTCATTACCACCAGTTACCCATTGAGCCCAATAGATGGGACTAAAATGTAAAAATGGATTTTTTAAGATTTATCATTATTAGTATTGTCAATTACATGTATTTTCTCCAAGTTTAATTCATTCATTTATTTGTTTATGAATTCGTAATTGTTCGGGGCTTGAAAACACTTGAAAAATAGATTGCCAAAATCAACGAAGTTACCAAAATAAACCAGGAGAAGTAACATTTATTACAACTCTCCCCTGTAGTTTTATTTAATTTTCTTTTAAACAAATGTAAATTTTGTATACTATATTTATAAACTAACTGTCCCGGTTCAAGCCCTCTCTATTTTGTTTTTTATCGTTAGATAGAAAAATCCATTCAACAGTATTTCGACAGCAACAGAAACAAGCTTGAAAGATAATTTATCTTAAAGACTGTACTTTAAAATCATGAATTAGTAGTTATTATTGCTACTAAATCAACAATTCTAAATTTTTGTAACTCGATTTATGAAAGAGTTACTTGCAATTATTACTTTTTATTTCAAATGTTTAGCTCGGAAAAACCATCCAACAATACTGAGAAAGCAATTCCATTATTGAAATATCCGTACTGCAAAAATACTGAATTAGTAGTCATTAATTGCTATTAAATCATTGTTTTAAAACTCTGTACCCTCTATAACACAACTGCTAAAATTTAATTTATGTTCATTTTATTTCTATATTTAGCTAAGAAAGACTATCCGAAACTATTAAGAAAGACTAACAACGCTAAAATGTAATTCGTTCACGAAAATAACTACCGTAAAGTCGGGTTACTTGGACCCACAAGGAGGTTACTTGAGCCCACAGTAAAATGATGAAATCTGGGTTTGGTACTAGCGTTAGATATTGCAGAGTGCTTCTACCTTGCGGAGAAACGAGGAACTACGTGCAAGTCTTCAACTAATAAGTACCAAACCTAGATTTTATCATTTTACTGTAATGGGCTCAAGTAACCCCCTAGGGTCCAAGTAACCCGACTTTACGGTACTTTAGAAACATTAGTAGTCATTAATTACTATTAAATCAAAGTTACTGAATTCTGCAAACCCTATTAGAAAAACAGTTGCTCTAGTTTCATTCATTTCTCATATTTCCTATGTTTAGCTAGGAAAGACCAGCTGACAATATTAAGATAGCAACAATAACAAGCCTAAAAGGTAATTTCTTTATTGAAACCCAGGAGAACTCATTTCGAGGAAATATTGTTACCCAAAGTATCCTTTTTGTAGTTGTGCCATGAATTTCTGAGAATAATAAGGGAAATCTAAAATATTATTGTCTGCTTCTGCGGATTTCCTTCAAGCTCGAGTAATAAAATTAACTTATATTATTCATAAGGTCACGATTATTCATATGCTTGTTTATTTTCTCTTGACGTTACTTGGCTTCAGAATAGTTATCTGAATATAGTCAGAATATAACGCAAAAAATTATGCTTCGCGTAACACGGTATTAGGGAGCCTCAATGATAAAAGAATGTCAAACAGCTTAGGTAGTTTAATAGTATTTGAATGAAGGCTAATTTATTGTTTTTGTATTCCTTAATTCTATTTTGAAAAGAAAAAAAAAATATTTCCATAATTAAATAATTTTTTTTAAAAAATCAAAACGCTTTTGAAATCTAAAAACTCCTTGTATTTAATTTTAAATTTGTCTTCTCTAAAATTTTGAGATCTAATCAACATTTGTATTTTTATTAAAAAGATTTTTCGCTTGGAAATGTTATAAACAGGAATTTTAAACAAGTAGTGGGAATTTTGTACTTAAGTGATACTCTAAGGGCCATGCTCCACATCGACGTAAAGCAGAAAAAATAGGCAGAAGCGTAAAATGGATTCAATGGTGTTGTTATGGAAAGTACCCGGATTTTCGGTTTCTGCCTTCAGTTTCGGTCGCGTTTTACGCTGATGTGGAGCATGGCCCTAAGGCAGGAATTCGAGTGAAACACGGACGATCGCAACTCACCATTGCAATCGCAAATTCCCAAATTTGGATAAGTTGCAATCGCTATAAATCGCTATAAATGACGTCACTACGGGTGGAGCCAATAAGAGCTCACAAGCAGTCAGCGATCTCCTCTTATTCGCCAAGTAGGCTGTGACGTTTATCTAGCTCGTTTTTCATAGGCAAACGTCACGCTGACGTCACGATATTTTTATCAAGAAACGTTCTAATGTAATTCACTTCCAGTAGCGATTACAATTTGCGATCGCCTGTTTTACTTGAATTACTGCCTTAAAGTAGTTGGTGCTAATATTTGTCACCTGACAGACCATCTGAGTAGTTTCAAGTAAGAAGACTCCAAATCTGTTAATATCAAATCTTTTTTCTTAAGTTTTGAATTTGAAATTAACTTAGTGTTTCAATTAAGAACTTTTTTTTTTCTTCTTTTGCTTTGAAATTGTGTAAACAAGATTTTTAAGCAAATAATGGATATTTTATAAAGATGCTTCAAACTTTCGGGAAAATGTCTCTTAATTAAGTTTAAATTCGCTGAAGCCAATCTTTATCACCTGGTAGCTCATTTGAACATTTACAGGCAAAATTGGCTGAGTTAAATGCATTGGAACAGTCAAATAATTTATACTAGCAAGATTTTTCTTAAATAATTTTTGAGTGAAACGTTATCTGCAGATTTCACATGGTAAATCATGGCGATGACATTGCCTCCACTTTGTTATTAATAACGAGTTTAAGAAAATGTAGTAAAATAATTTATGCACAGTTCTTCTTGACATTATGAAATTCAAAATGCCTCCAAAACCTCAATAGTTTTAATCTATTTAAACGCAGAATCAGTCTTGTTTTAATAATAATAGGTTTTCTCCTCGCAATCTTCAATAAATTTTAGTCAATATTTTAAGGAATATTCATTGATTACTTCTTCCTGACAAAAATGAATGTTTTTAGGGCGGCAGTTTAACGATCGGAGAAAATCGACAGAAACTGCATTTCTCCATTCAACAGAAAAACGGATGTTTTGCTTCGAAGTGACAATTTATATATACATCATTAAAATTAATGATTTTAAAGGGCAATGAGCTAAATTTTTTTGCTTAAAAATTTGAAACGAATGAGTGATTTCTCAAAAAAAAAAGATTTTGTTTATTGCTCTTTAAAGCTATTATTACCTTTTAAGGAAAAACATGAGCTGTCGCGTCAGCGTGCACGTAGCGGCTTTTTTATTATTAGTACCGTAAAATGGTGTGTATAGGAACAGCGGGGTAAATCGGAACAAAACTTCTCGAGCGTGCAAGGAAATTCTGCATAAATATATTATTGGGTATTTTTCGCCATTAATTTTTTTTTAGAAAGGTAAGATCATAGGAAGTAGGAAAAAATTACTTTTGTCAATCTGGCAACGCCACTAACTTAGAAGGAGGGCTGCAAGTGGAATGCTAGAAAACATGACGTTTTAATAGACTGCAAAACTTCATATGTAAGTACAAACCGAATCTAAGAGCAGTGTGTTTCAATTATGCATGTTTCTGAACAACAGAATATCACATTAGAATTTACATTTTTTAAAAATTGTGTCATAAAAATGAAGAATTCTGAAAAATGCCACAAGAAAAAAAATTGCGGGGTGTATCGGAGCACTCGGTTCTGTTGTTCCAATCCAAACTTATTTAAAAGAAACAGTTTGAAAAATCAAGATTCTAACCCCAATTCTTCTAGTAAAGACAAGAACAAGGATTTATTACTGTTTATCCCATCTCATGGGCAACTAGATCTTAGAATGACAGAAAGTTGCAGATTTAAAAAGATTTTTGCTCCAGGAGACATTTTTTTACTTAAAATACATGGGGGAAAGTCATACAGACTTTATGTATCAAAAGTCCAGCACACAGACAGTGATGAATAAGTGGGAAAATCTTACAGGGCAATCCCCAAAACCTAGAGATTTTAAGAAACTAAAGAAAAGGCAGCATTCATCCCAGAAAATGTTATGAAAAAACTTAAGCCAAGCCACAACTGCTACTTTGAAGGACAAATACATATTTGTGGACGATATGAGTGACTTCAATTTATGTTACAGCTTTATATTTCAATTCAAAAGCATTTCTTAAAATTAATTTTAATTTTTCATAATTTCAAAATTATTTTGAATTCTAACAAATCATAAACGTTTACTTGTATAGAAAATAAACTTTTATTTGACAATAACTATCTGTTCTTACTCTCCCCCATTTATATTACTCATTTTTGTGAGACCTATCACAGGTTAAATTGAAAAAAATAAAAATTTTAACAAGTGTTCCGATTGACCCCTATCAGCGGGGTGATTCGGAACACCCCTAAATTCCTATATATATAAATAAAGACTGTTCGAAATGTCTTGTCTTCGCTTGAAATATCAAAAGCAAAGCAAGACCGAAGTTTTTACCTAAAAAATCAAATTAAAAAAAATCTTTTAACTACTTTTTTTGCAATCAAAGCTGAAAAGTGTTCCGATTCACCCCATTTTACGGTAGTAGTAGTAGTAAAGACTATTTCTGTACTTGCTTTCTATGTCATAATTTTCACACTTTGCTTCCGTTTGGCGGGTTAAAGTCAGCAAAGTGAAATTTACACTTCTGCTTTTTAATTGTTGACTGAAACAATGAAAAAAAATAGTAATTGGGGTAATTTGGGGTTTAGTAGTTGGGGTTCAGGCGTAAATAGTGGTATCTGACAAAATTGTAGAAAATGAATTATTTGGTGAAAGCAATGGTATGTGGACATATAAACAGAAATCTTACACGTTTTAATGATACGCACAGCACTTAATTAATGTACATATTTTGTTTTTAAAATCAAAATACTTCCTATCGTAATTTTTCGAACGTTTCACAAACCATATTTCGATTTTTAAAATGCTAGTTACCACTTCTTACACCCTAGCCTTTCAATTATGAAACTAAAGTTTTGTTAATAAGTTTAGCACCTTAGTTTCAAAGCTACATCTAAGCGAGCATATATTTGTGGATTTTGAGCCATAAATCATTATGTAAGCTAAATATAAGCGTTTAATATAAATGTTTTTAATTATGTAGGGATGTCCGTGTGCTGCCGGCACAAACTACGTATACAGGGTGTCCACTCCAATCGTGGACCAATAGCTAATTTCTAAACTGTTAGAGATAAGCATATAGTTCATTTAGGAAAAAATCTCCAAATTACGAAAGGAATTTTGGGTCTATTCGATGTTTTTCAAAAAATCAAATTTTGAAAGAGATACGAAATTTAAATTTTTATACAGCCCCCCAGTCCTATCAATCATATTTAGTAAAACATTCTTGACACTGTAACGTTTAAAACTAAAAAAAAAATCACACTTCTACCACAAAAATTGACCGAGTTATGACGTTTTGAAAAATCAAGATTTTGCATTGTTTCATGACGTCATCGAGAGATCGCTTAAGGGACCGCATGCGAAATCCTTCAAAATCTTGATTTTTCAAAACGTCATAACTCGGTCAATTTTTGTGGTAGAAGTGTGATTTTTTTTTTAGTTTTAAACGTTACAGTGTCAAGAATGTTTTACTAAATATGATTGATAGGACTGGGGGGCTGTATAAAAATTTAAATTTCGTATCTCTTTCAAAATTTGATTTTTTGAAAAACATCGAATAGACCCAAAATTCCTTTCGTAATTTGGAGATTTTTTCCTAAATAAACTATATGTTTATCTCTAACGGTTTAGAAATTAGCTATTGGTCCACGATTGGAGTGGACACCCTGTATAATAAGTCCTAGTCTGATGCTTAAAGCTCTGGCAAGTACAGTCCTTGCAAAACTACGAAGAAGATGCTTTTGGTCTGATTTTCGTTACTTTTCCTTTCTTTTGTTCATATTACGAAAGAGCAGACGACCAGAATGGAAACATGAGTGATTTTTCCCTTCCCCCAGATTGGTCTTGATTCTGTCAGAAGATCTTCAGGTCCAGTAGTTTCTCCGTCTAGCTTCTTCATCAGATGTTAGATTAAGAATTAGGTCGTGAGAAAAATGCAGACCCCAAACTTTGCAGTGATTTCTTTATTTTCTTTCTTTTTTTCTTTCTTTTTCAACACTGGTAATGACGCCTTTGTTTGTTCTCTCTCTCTTCTGTTTTTGCGGAAGTACCGATGCAACGGACAGCTACTAGTTAGCCCCTTCAGTCAGAATAATGAAATATTAAACCAGAAATGTTTTTTTTCTTTATAAACAGCGTATTATGGTTATGAGTATCTTTAAAACAAATCAAGTTTGCAAGCGAAAAACTAAAAGACATGTCCAATTTTCTAAACGTATATTTTGAAATAAAAATGCTAGCAAGAAAAACATAATGAAACATCATACAAACTTCATTGTAAAATGCTCTCCTATCTATAGTAAAATATTAAATAAGCATATAAAAAGATAAATAAAAGTTTATATATTTTTTAGAAACCAGAAAAAAGTTGCCTCTGTGAAGAGAATTCATAGTTGGAAAAATGAACCAAACTTGATCTATCAATCCATAATTGAGAATGCTGCCAATTTCAAAGCAAGAACTTTCTGTACAAATAATTATAAGCTGAATATTAATAATTAAATGCATAAGAAATAAAGTTTTTTAATTAATTATTTAATTATTAGCAGCTGTTTAAAGTTCATATCCCGTATACCGGACACCAGGTCTGGAGGTTTTAAGAAATAGTAACGTTTTTTAGAAAAGCCTCATTTGTTAGATTAATTCCGCAAATTCATCATAGAGAAAAAAAATGATTTTTATGTTTTACTCAACTTGAACCAATGCTCACGTTTTTCAGACCATGTATAAAAACGGTGAAGTACTGTGAGACTAGAAAATAAATTGCGATTGGATTTCATAGAAATGTTTAGAATCATTAAGGAGCTCAGTTTTCAGCTTCTGGAAAAAAGCTAAAAAATTATTTAGATTATTGATAATTTGTGAAAACCACCTTCAATAATTTTCTCTTATGCCATTATGACTCTTCAATCACGGAATAAAGGTAACATGAGCATAAATATTTTTTTTAAATAATTACAACGCATTCAATATTTGGAAAAAATAAAAGTAAAGAATAGATCTTTTTCAAAAAAATCATCTTTTCGAAAGATTCGGTAGGTATTTTTATTTCATGGGGTTTTTTAATTCAAGTATTTCATCGTTTTCACAAACTAATAGAAAGCAAACATTTTTGCATTATATTCATTGGCGGTTGTCGACTTCATGTTGAACAACTTTTATTCACAGAAGACTAAGTGTAAAACAATAAAAATGTTTTATACATAAAGCGAAAACATTTTATGACAACTTCTTAACGTTCATTCAATATGCAAGTATCACTTGCGTTCGGAATTCAACCAGATATGTAGACATAATCTGGAAATACTCCACGCAATCTAATATTTGATTGAAGTGATAAAACTTAATTAGTTTTTAGTTTTGAAAATTAGTTCAAACTACCACCGATAAAACCAGTATAAAATTGATTTCCTGAGTACGTTCGTTGACGAATTTATTTGAAGCGAAGCTCCCTTGGAAATTCCTTAGATTTATATTTTTAACTCCACCTGGATCAATAAAAACTTTTCACATTTCAATTTATAATTATGTCCTTAATTTTATTTATGTTGATGGCATAAAGTTGAGGTCTAAAGTGAAGTTTTCGGAAATTATATCGCCAAAATGCAGTTTTAGGCTGTATTTGGTAGCTTTAGGTGCTGAGATGACATCACCCACCCCCTCCCAATGACAAATCCTCTGAATGTCTGCTTATAGTAAAAAATTGCCTAATTTTCAAACGTTGTATCCTGTATTTTTACTATAACAATTGCCGTTTAAGAGCTATTTGGAAAAAACCGAGTTTTTGACCAATAACCCTAAATGAAACTCTTAGCTCCACCGAGATCGATGGGGAATTTTGACATGTCATTTATAATGACATCCTTAATTATATTTGGTTGATTGCACAGTTAAAATACCAAATTCTGGCTCAAATAAGAGGTCTGAGGGGAATTTTTGAAAGTTGTAGCCCAAAAATGCAGTTTTAGACCATATTTGGCAGTTTCAGGCGGTATGATGACTGACCATCTGAATCTTCACTTATCATTACATAATTGCCAAATTTTCAAACATGATGTCCTCTATTTTAATTACAGCAATTGCGATTAGTGATATTTATTTAAAAAAACGAGTTTTTGACCATTGACTCTAAATACAATTTTTAGCTCCACCGGGATCGACGGGGAACTTTGACATTGCATTTACAATAATATCATTAATTACATTTACGTTAATTGCATAGTCAAAGCGCAGAATTTGGGTACAAGTAAAGGGGCCGATGTAAATTTTTTCAAAATCTATCTCTCCGAATGCAGTTTTAGGCTATATTAGGAATTTAGGGAGTGGAAATGGCTCCCATGACCCATCTTCTGAATAACTGCTTGTTTGTACACAATTAAATTCTTTCAAACTTTGTAACGTCTTTTTTTTACACGAGAACAATTTATGATTAAGATATATTTATAAAAAATCCATTTTTTGACCTTTGATCTTGAATAAAAATTTTAGCTCCACCGGGATCGATTGGGACCTTTTATATTTCATTTCTAATGATGCTCTTAAGTTCTATACCAATTTTAAGCTCCATGCCAGTTTTTTCGCGCTTAAAAGTTTTTTTAAATTGTATTTTTAACCGCTGCTGAATAAAACCTGTTTTGTAAAAAACTTGATAATGTATCATCGGTTGCGGTAATTAGAGCAACATGTTAATTTATGGTTTTATTCTATGCTGATACATAGTCAACTGTTTTTGAAGTTGAACTAGCAATGCCTCATAGATCTTCATAATTATCTTGTATTTCATCAGTAATTTCTTCGTCAGAGCTACTTCCAAATTTAGAATCGTCACTATTATGTGGGGATCAATTTACCCCTTACAGGGAAAATTTTAGTGGAAATTGGGACTCCTCGTAGACACTTTTTAATAATAGTTTGTGTAAAAAACCCAATTGGCACTTAGAAATATTATTTTCACACTTCTTTGAAAAATATTACTACATCCAAATATTGATTTTAACAATAGATTATGAAAATCAAACAGATTGCATTAGAAAAAAAATGCGTTCACCTTTAAGTTGCAATATCTTCAGCATCCACCTTAAGAACATTGTTAGTTAAAGAAACTCCATAAGCAAATTTATTTATTTTTATAAAGTAAATTCATTTTACCCCAACTTATCCCTCAAAATCATATGAAATAACGTCAGTAAATCTTCTTTTTTCCGCAGACAATAGAGATAGGTTTGAAAAGCATAGTTGGTTATAAACCCTTACATTGTTTATTGTTTTATGCGTACACTATAAGGAGATTATGCTTCATATTGAAAAGATGCGCTACTTTCATTTACAAAGACGAGAGCAAATCTTAACATAACTAAGTAGCTTAAAACTTCTACTTAGCGATATTGGACCTGAAGATTTTTCTGCAAAATTTGATGACTTTAAAAACTGAATTAATTTTACTAACGATAAGTGGAAGCATTTTCTATAAAATGCTTCTCTAGAAAAAAACAAGAAATATTCCTAGTTATTAATATGGAAGTCTGTCTCAAGATTGATAATGACAATGCTAATACTTTGTCAACATTTTAACTTTAATAAAGCAATTTTATAAAATCGCAAAATTAGTTTCCAAAGATGTACTTTGGGAGAAACATCTTTGGTGTCTCAGTTGCTTCCCTCAAACAAGTAACCTTATTACTCAAAAAGAAATGTTGGTATTTCATAAATACTTATAAAAGAATAAAGTAATGTTATTTAGCAGGGATGCACCGATAAGCAAATTGGCCGATTACCGATTACCGATTGATCGGCTGAGCCGATTATTGATAAGATTGATTGTTTTTCTACTCCCAATTTTACCATCACTGTTTTATCTCTCTTTTCAATTCCAAGTTTAGAAATAGTAAATAATTTATTTCTGAGAGAAGGTTTTTGTTTTCCATTTTCCTAGTTTTCACAAAGTAATTTCAATATTTTATCCAACTTCTTAGAACCAATTTTCATATTATTGTCAATAATATTATTAACACATATTTAGTCATATTAATTGGGCATAAAAATTCGAAAAAAAGGGGGAGGAAGAGTCTGTGGTGAGCACTCCAATTTAGGAGTACTTTTAATTCATATTTTTAATAATTAGTAGCAATTTAATTCAACACTTTTATTCTTTGAAAGAGGTTATCTAAAAGCACTGTGCTAAGGAGAAACTATCGCCACGTGAAAAATATTGCAACATTGTCTATGTATATTTATTCAAAGTAGGAGAATTTATTTAAAAAAAAACTTTATATCAACTGTGAGGATTATTATTACTGTTCATAAAATTATTCATCATAGTTTCTTAGTAAAGGTAATCTTTAAAGAATAATACCGTCAGCTGGGGTAAGATTGGCCCTTTGAGGGTAACATTGGCCCAAAGTTAGAAAAAGTTTTGTTGTCCCGTATTGTAATCATAATGATGAGTTATCGGCCCAGACAATGCCTTACTGGATAGGTAGCACCACTGGCTTTACTGTTCATTGAAGTGGAGGTTATTTCTATATTTCATATTCACTCTAGTGCTGCTCCATCTTCACTTTGAGAAAGTGGTAAAATTTGTTGCCTCTCAACTTTTACTTGTGAACGCTAATTCTTGAAGAGCTACTTGTAGGTAAGTGTATAACGATATCATATATTCAATTGTTTCAAGTATTTTTAGTGTAATAATGCTGTTACCTTTGTTATTTACAAAATAATTCGATTTTATTATTTCATGACAATTTTGGCCCAGAGATGGGGTAACTTTGGCCCAAGATGGTGGCTGTCCTAAAGTTACCCCAAGGTACAATTTTTTCGATATAAAACTTGATTGGTACCTATTTTATAAGCAGTTGTTTAACAAAACCACTTAAAATATTTTTATTATTATTTTAAGCACTAGTTTTTAGCTTTTTATTTTAAGCACACTGGATGTTTTTCAGGAAAAATGCCGAGAAATCGGATAAAACCTCTTGGTACCAGAAATTAGGCAAATTACAAACCAGAAGTGTTAGAGGAGTGTTTAGAGGCTATTAAGTCTGGCCTTAACCCAAAGAGCTGCAGAAAACATGTATAATATACCTAGGTCTACAATAAAAAACAAACTTAAAGGGATTCATTCAAAAAATGTGGGACGTGCAAGAATCTTTAGTGATGAAGAAGAGCATGTTTTCGAACAACATTTAATAAAAATTGCAGACTATGGGTTCCCTGTAATTGAATTGGATTTTTATTTTTCTACAATACAATATTTTTCCCTAAAATGAAGTTTGTTTCATTTATTCCTATTTCTACCCATTTCATGGATGTTTTTGAATTAAAAGCAGGCAAAACAACAAACTAATGTGTCTGGTGGTAATTTTATCTTGTCTAACTTTATCCCAACCTATACTAATCGCAGGTTTTATATGGTTTAAAAGTATGGGACAAAGTTTCCCCAATTCAAGGCAACTTTGGCCCAAACATTAAAAAAATGCAGTATAATATTGCAAAATGATTGAGAGGTCTCAATATGGTTTTAATTTAATGATACAAGGTTTGTTTACACAGTAAGATGTATTGAAAATTAATATAATCAATGTCAAAAGACATATCGCTGATAAAACTATTACAAATCTTTAGATTTGGGCCAATGTTACCCCAGCTGACGGTATTTGAAAAATATTTCTTTGGCCGATAAATCTGCGTGATTTTGCACATTATTAATAATCGGCAAAGTGGCTGGTTAATCGATGAATCCCTACTATTTAGTATTGCTATGGGAGAACTAAACAGATAATTAAAACAAGACGCAGAAAGTTGGACAGTATTTCCTGAAAAGAAGAGTAAATTTGAGCTGCTAAAAATGCATTTAAATTACTAAAAGTGTAAATGCTTTTTCATTATTATTTTTTTAAATATTTATAAAAACAAATAGTGATGTTTTTTTTTCAACATGTTATCCAATCGAAGAAAATGAGATACACGTAACTAATCACGCAAAAACTGAAAATAGCGATACAGTCAAGGCTTTTTAGTAAAATAATAAATTGTTTCATTTTTAAAACTTATTGTTTATTTTTATTATACATTTAATTCCAACGTTTGTGATAGAAAGCGTTAAAATGGCTTACATGCTCTGAGTCTAAGTAAACGGAACTAACTTTACTTGCGGAGTTAACTAATATAATATCGCGCCAAAAATATACCATAAGACTTAAACATCGATTGGATCTCAAAAAGTTTTTAAAATGATGGATCGATGGCTGTTAAGTTTGTCAGAAAATATTTAACTGCACTGTATATTTATTAGTATACGTATAATAGACGTTTGCCGCCTAAAATAATTTCTTCCGCTTGATTTCAGAAAGTTTGAAACCTAGTTAAAGATTTAGAGTTCCCTTCACGCCATGTAAGTTACAAATAACTCTATTGACTTCTTAGACGAATAGCATCTGAGGAAATATGTCAATTTCATCAGACTCATTTCTGCAGTATAGAAAACTCGAACGTGAACGGAATTGAAGACAAACTTTATTCAACTTTCTACTTTAAGAACTCCTCCCAGATTCGTCAGTTCAAATAGTAATTCATAGTTCAAATAGTCACAGTTCGTAGTTCAAATGGTAATTGCATTCTTACGTCAAAAGGGTAAGTATTAATCATTTAAGAGTTAAAGGAATTTCATTAAAAACTGGAGATTATGTCTTGATTAAATGATGGTTGATTTAATTAGATATCATATCGTACATCATGGCTTCAACGGACGTTATAATTATCGGGAAACTGCAAAGGATAAGGATTTTTTACCTCATTCTGCATTCAAAAGGATGGGGAAAAATAGTTTCGTTCGTTTTAGCAGCTGCTCAAAAATTCCCAAGGCGCACATAAAGTGAAATTAACCTACATCAAATAAAATTTTAGTGTTATGAACTAGGTAATGTTTGATCATTCATTAATATCTGATGATCCGTTGCGGGATCCCCATCGGATGGAAAATTTAAACTCTTCAGCGTATCATTATTATTATTATTATTTTGAAACATTTTTTAATATTTTTTCTAAGGGGGCAGCATACTGCTTTGGAGGGCTCCAAAAATCGATTTTTTTTTTTTAAGATTAAAAAAAAAGCAAGCCTAGCGATCTTTTTAGATTACTTTATAACATGTCTGAACATAGAAAAAAACATTTCTGTTTTAATTGAAAAGTATTCACATGCAACCGATTTTTATACACATTCGTGCAACTGCTGTTTGCAATCGGCGAGACAAATGAAGTTCGTAATTTTCATCTGAGGAAAAAAAAACACCATTTTAATTTTCATCTATTTTCAATTCTTTTTTTTTCAATTTTCGAAGATAAATATAATAAAGTATTAATTAACCAATTGCTTGATTAATAAAAGTTATGATAATTAAAGAAACCTTTTTTTACTTAAAAAAAATATCATTCTCCCAAGTAGCTCTGAACTACCAACTTATGTTAACAGCCGATATCGAGTCAACTTTGAGGGTAGCAGGTAGAACACTTTTTGATGTCTTATTTTTTTTTTCAGTTTACTCCTGGCACCAATGTTCGAAAAGAATCATAATTTCAATAAGTGAAATAAGAAAACGTATTTTCATGACTTAATATTAGTTCGAAATAAATCTTTCCGGAATTTTTGAGACGTCTTCATCGGTCCTTATATTAGGTATCAACCTACTTCCAGTACCAAACAACGTCAGCAGGACTTGGAAAAGTTCAAAATTTTCCTTTCCTTCACACTACAGAGTTGTTTTTCCTCAAGTTCCTCATCATTGGACAGATGGATGGACATTGGAAATTGATCTTGGAAAGAATAGAAAGTCTTCATTCCGTGAATGAAAAGTAATCATTTTAGTTGAAGAAAACAAAGGAATTTTTCCTAACAAATAGTAAAAAAAGTAAATATGACAAATATTTATAAATTTTGATTGTAGATAATAAAAATTTATCATTTCATTGTCATTTTCTTTTCTGAAATACAATAAAAGTATGTAATTAAAAACAAATAATATAAAATTATAAAAGCGATTTGAAACTGCATTTAGCTTTAATGTAGATAAGAATACGAAGTCATCATCTAAGTCTTATTTTTCTTTCTTCATTCAAGAAAATGAAAATAATCGTTTATTATAGATATTAAAAATAAAAGGCAAAAGTACCGTAAAATGGGGTGTATAGGAACAGCGGGGTCAATCGGAGCAAAACTTCCAGACCGTACAAAGAAATTCTTCATAAATATACTATTGGGTATTTTTCGCCATGAATTTTTTTTTTAGAAAGGTAAGATTATAGGAAGTAGGAAAAAAATACTTTTGTCAAACTGGCAACGCTACTGGCTTCTAAGACGGGCTGCACGTGAAATGCTAGAAAGCATCACATTTTCATAGACTGCAAAACTTCATGTGCATGAACAAGCCTTCTTATATTTAAAAACTAAGAGTAGTATGTTTCAATTATACATGTATCTGAACAACAGAATACCACATTACAATTTACATTTTTATAAATTGTGTCATAAAAATGAAGAATTCTGAAAAATGCCATGGGAAAAAATTTTGCGGGGTGAATCGGAACACTTAGCTCTGTTGTTCCAATTCAAACTTATTTGAAGGAAACAGTTTGAAAATCAAGATTCTAACCCCAATTCTTCTAATCAAGACAAGGACAAGGATTTATTACTGTTTATTCCTTCCCGTGAGCAACTAGATCTTAGAATGGCAAAAAGTTGCAGATTTCAAAAGATTTTTTCTCCAGGAGACTTTTCTTTACTTAAAATACGAGGGGGAAAGTCACGCAGACTTTATATAGTAAAAGTCCAGCACACAGACAGTGATGAATAAGCGAAAAAAATCTTTCAGGACAATCCCTGAAACTCAGAGATTTTAAGAAACTAAAGAAAAGGCAGAGTTTATCCCAGGGGATGTTATGAAAAAACTTAAGCCAAGTCACAATTGCTAGTTTTAAGGACTAGTACATATTTGTGGACGACATGAGTGACTTCAATTCATGTTAAAGCTTTGTATTTCAATTCAAAAGCATTTCTTAAAATTACTTTTCATTTTTCATAAGTTCAAAATTATTTTGAATTTTGACAAATTATAAACGTTTACTGGTATTGAAATTATACCTTTATTTGACAGTAATTATCTGTTCTTATTCTCCCCCATCAATATTACTCATGTTTGTGAGACCTATTACAGGTTAAAGTGAAAAAAATACAAATTTTAACATGTGTTCCGATTAACCCCTATCAGCGGGGTGATTCGGAACGCCCATAATTTCCCATACATTTTAATAATAATTGTTCAAAATGTTTTGTCTTTGCTTGGAATATCAAAAGTAAAGCAAGACCGAAGTTTTTACCCAAAAAAGACAAATTAAAAAAAAATCTTTTAACTGCTTTTTTCTACAATCAAAGCTGAAAAGTGTTCGATTCACCCCATTTTACGGTAAGTTAACTTTGTTTACTTTTCCTAAATAATGGGAAATCATCATTTTTAGTCTTGTCTTCTCATAAATGAAATATTCGAGACTTTTACCGTAAATATTGAAAATAATAATAAACCTAATAATACACTGGCGGAAAAAAAAATCCCAACACCAAGAAAAAATTGCCGTAGAGTAATGAAATTTGGGTAATGCAATTGTCTAGTTAACATGTTTAATTGATTAAATGTACAAGATCACTGGCTAATTTAAGCTCAAGAAAATGCTGTGCAAATGTGAAATTATGTTAATTTAATAGAGGGTGTAACCTCCAGAATTTTGAAGGCAATCCTGCAAGCGTGCATGCATTATGTCATACAGGTGCCGAATGTCACTTTGTGGTATGGAGTTCCATGCTTGTTGCACTTGCTGTGTCAATACTAGGACCGTCATTGCTGACTGTGGATGATGCTCGAGGTGCCATCCCATGATATCCCATACGTTATCAATTGGAGACAGACCTGGTGATTTTGCAGGTCATGGTAACATGTCAGCATTCTGTAGAGCACATTGCGTTACAGCAGCGATGTTAGGGCGAGCGTTATCCGGTTGGAAAACGCCTCCTTGAATGCTACTCATGAAGGGCTGTACTACTGGTTAAATTAACAGACTGACGACAAATTTTCAGTCAGTGAGTTTGGGATAACCACAAGAATGCCCTTGCTGTCGTAGGAAATTGCTCCAGAGACCATAACTCCAGGTGTGAGTCCCGTGTGTCTAGGCCGTAGACCGCTTGGATGCAGGCAGTCCCCTGGCCTCCTTCTGACCAATATACAGCCACCACTGGCACTAATTCAGAATCTGTTTTCATCAAAAATTACAACAGATCACCACTCTGACTTCCAGTGAGCTCTGTCGTGGCACCACTGCCGTCGGAAAAGGAGAGGTTTGCAGTCAATGGAATACCGGCTACAAGGCTGCCTGGCTCAGAGCTGTCCTTGAAGTAAACAGTTTCTTACCGTTCCTTAGGTCACGACGGTACCAACTGCAGCTCGAATGTCAGTCGCAGATGCAGTACGATGCGCCACAGCCGTACGCAAGATTCGGCTATCTTCCTTCTCACTCGTGCCACGTGGCAGCTCGGAACTCGTTCTTCTTGAGGTAGTACCATCCCTTGCCCATAGCTTCCAATAATCATGCATGGTGGAAACATTCCCACCCAAGTCTTTCTGCAATATCGCGAAATGAAAATCCACCTTCTCGTAGCCAAATTGTACGACCTCGTTTAAACTCGGTGAGCTGTTGATAATGGCTTCTTCGTCTTCTTAAAAGGTATTCCAGGCTAACATGAACGCAATTCGTCCAATTTCACGGAAAAATAATACACACAAGCTTCACAACACGCTTTTAAAACAAGCCTTATTTGCATGTTCTGAGTGACGCCAGCTGCGCCACACTTATGCGCGGAACACGAAATTTCAATCGATGTCATCTTTCAGTTGTATAAACACGCCTACCAAATTTCGCTTCTCTATCACAAGTCTTTCTTGGTGTTGGGATTTTTTTTCCGCCAGTGTATAAAACAAGAGTGCGGTTCACAGCGAAATTACTAAAATATTACGAAACACTAGATACTTTATTTTGCTTTAATATGATGAAGCATTTCAAGGACAATTACCACGAAATAATTTTGAATCAGCCAATTGAATCAAATTTTCATTTCGTAACTACAGTTAATGTTTTTATTATTATAACTATTATAATTAAAAAAGTTTTGTAAGAGTAAGAATTCATATTAAAAATGGAGTATCAATTTCAAAATTAAAAATAAAAAGGACGTTCTTTTCGTTGGAAAATATAAATGTATAATAATATTATCTGTTTTGGTTATGAAGGAACCTAAAACAATCACTTGTGAAATTACCTTAATTTAATAGTAGATAATGTTATTTTAAAATACAAATACCAATCATGAAAAAAGGAACATGCAAAGGTAAAACGCAATTTCTTTCTTTCTCTTTGCCTTTTGGATTGTCTCCAAAATTTTGATGGGTACCTGAAAACGTTATATCAGTAAAAAAAAATGTAAAAATGCTAGCTATTCGCCAAGTCTCAATTCACAAAAAAGAATCGCAATTTTAGTTAGTTTTACATCAGTCTCTTTTTCAGTATGTACGGAAAAGACAGAGTAGAAAAATATCAGTTTGACTTTTTCCATAAGTTGTTATTTTTCGAGCATTTCAGCGTTCATAAAGCGAAAATAGAAAATTCTATATTTTAACCTCCTATGTGTTATATTTGAATTTAATACTCAAAGCAATTGATTTTTAATAGTTACGAGACATATCATCACTATTTTTATTAATCCCTTATTAACATACTTTTAGCTGTATATTAGTTATATAGTTACTCAGTATTATGTCAAAAAAATATTTAAAAAATGCATCTTGCAAACGATCTTTTTTTTTAATAATTTTCTATGCAGTTTGTTTATACGAAAAATACCAACGAACTATTTTTAACTTGTCCTCTTCTTAACGCGAAGCTTATAATTCTAAATTTTAATCCAAACTCGAACGCATTCTTTAATTTGTTTAATTAGTGTACCGCTGTCTAAAAGTCTATCTTCCCTAATCCGGTTCCACCGCTTATTGAATACATTAAACAACAGAAGGAGAGGAAAGTAATGTCCTTTTTTACAGACAAATTGATTTTTATCGAACTACACTTTTTGTAATATATTAATAAAAATCACAAAAATTACTGTTACTCAAAAAGTTACATGTAGAATTTTATGAAACTTATCTACAATATACTACACATACACTGCAAAAAAGGAACTGTTGTTTTTACAGTATAAAACTAGCAGCCGAGGTTCCAATTTAAAACTAAATGTACAGCAATAAACTGTAAAACTAGCAATTTTACAGTAAAATTTAGCTGTATTATGTTGTAAAAGCAACAGTATAATACTGACAGCAGAGGTTCCAGTTTAAAACTGTAAAATACACGGTAATAAACTAAAATTAGCAATTTTACAGTTTATTACTGTAAAGTTAGCAATTTTACAGTTTAGTACTGCAAAGTTAGCAATTTTAGTTTATTACTGTAAAATTAGCAATTTTTACAGTTTATTACTATAAAATTAGCAGTATTTTCTGTAAAAACAACATTCATTTGTTACAGTGTAGTAAGGTATAAATAATATGGAAAGAAGTTGCCAGGCAAGTATAGTCGTACAGAAAATAACGCATGCATTGAATAAATAAATAAAAAGTGTCAGTTTGACATTGGAAAAGTAGCATCAATTTTTAATGTGATCGATCCCCTCTAGCCTCTTTCTAAAGTGAAAAAGAACAGTTATGGATCAAAGATTTAAAAGAATAATTTTGAATCAGAAAGATTGATTTTACAAGGAAAAATGATGCTTGTTATTTGCGAGTCAAAAACTTTTATCGTTCAAATTACGAAATATTTAGTATTTTTTTCCACACCAAATAAACATGTCACCCAATTTATTCCAGGAGTAAGTTAATGAGATTAAAAAATTCACCGTAACTATTCCCGTTCTTACGTGTACAGCAGTGCGTTTTCCCGTCTGAAAAGATAGAAAACTTAGCTACACACCATTATCACACATGAAAAATTGAGTGACAGTGCAGTCATTCACTTTCATAAACAAAAATCAAAAGGAAACTTGATCCTCAAACTGGCAGATATTGCCATCACATGATTGGCAATTTGTACAATAGGGTGGAGCGAAAAACAAAAATTTTAGAATTTTATTCTGTAATACCTGGCAAAAGCTGTGCATGTGTAAGTATAATACACATGTAAAATATTATCAAGTTTGAACAACTCTTTTAGGGTCCTACCAGGGCTTGAATTTCTCTAAAAATACGAAAAAATGTCAATTTTCTAAAATTTTTTGGAAAATACAAATAATCACCATTTTTGTTCTAATACCATTAAAATGCTTCCTTTTAACACTCTTTTGATGCATCTTAAAAATTATTTAAATTCTATGCAGTATTAAGTTCGTACATAAATCGCAAAATTCTGTGAAATTAACCAAAAATTGACTTTTTTACCATTTTTTGCACGTAGCAATAATTCTTCTTTTGTAATTCCAGATACTATTTTTTTTTTGCAATGAATGGGCAAAAGGCAGCTTTTAGTTGTAAATGCAATTATATTTCGTTACATTAAGAGCCCATAACGCACCACAAGGAAGTAGCTGCATTTCGGGTGTCATTTTGCCTCTCCCATCCACCCAGCCACGTTATTAACATATTTGCAACACATTAAAATGGATGCAATTACTATTTGATGTTAAACAGGTTTCTCCTTTTGAATAGCAGTTTGAAGTTAGACTCATGACTCAGTTTTGGCATTGATGGTTGCGAGCCCCCCCCCCCCCCTTCCCATAAAGTTTTTCATTTGAATTCAAATCTTGTTTCTTCCTTCAATAGTAATCTACCGTCTCACTAACCAGTTTTAAACCCTTAAAATAGTCGGAGTGTAGAAGAGGTATGCTTATTGAACCACTGAAAGTACAACTTGTTTTTGAAAAGTTAACTAATTAACATTGCAAGAACTCGGGGGAAGATTTCGAAGCTTTAAAAACGGATTTAAAAAACGCGTAAAAGTACTTGTTGGACATTGTCAATGTAATACAGAAAGAAAAAACTGACCCTGATCTCACTATCGAAAATCGGAGACTTTTCAGTCATTAGCTTTCAATAATTCGAGCTAAATAGAGTTATGAAGCTGTTGATTTTCAAGCTGAATTTCTAATGAGGTATAGATACTCGTCAGTTATATTATTAAAAATATGGTTCTGTATAGTTCAATAAATTAGAAATTTAAAAAAGAAAGAATTTTTTCGTGAAACATGGAGCTGTAATCATATTGAGAATTACACATTCTATAAACGTTTGGAATTAGAAGAATAAATTGCCTGGTCAACGCGTGTTTACTTTCCTCCCATTAATGATATCAATTAAAAATATCTCAACTTTCAAAACTTAATATTGGTCATAAAGGTTCTCATTTAGTTATCAAAGTGTTTTCTGATCTTGTGTGCCTTTCTGTAACCCAACTCTTTTACAGTTTGACTATCGTCCACTGCCATGGCCAATAACAAGTTCTCAAAATTAACAAAGCTGGCATTTCTTCGAATCACCGGATCCACGAAGAAAAGAAGAATCAATCAAATGAAATATAGACTACGTAACTTTCATTATCCCAACAATTCCGTGTTTCACAGAAATTTTCTTTTTTTGAAACTTCTAATTTCTTGAACCGTACTGAAGCACATTATTTTAAGATATTACTGACGAGTATCTTCATCTCATTAGAAATTCATCTTGAAAATTAACAGCTTCATAACTCTGTTAGCTCGAACAAACAAACGCTAATGACTGAAAGGTCTCCGATTTTTGATAGTGAGATTAGGGTTACTTTTTCCTTTCTGTATTACATTGACAATGTCCATCAAGTACTTTTACACGTTTTTTAAATCCGTTTTTAAAGCTTCGATAACTTCCACCAAGTTCTTGCAACGTTAATAAGTTAACTTTTCAAAAACAAGTTGTACTTTATCAGTGATTCAATAAGTATAACTCTTCAACACTCCGACTGTTTTAAGGGTTCAAAACTGGTTAGTGAAACGGCAGATTGCTATTGAAGGAAGAGACAAGATATGAATTTAAATGAAAAACTTTATGCTCGTAATCGTCAATGTAAAAACTGAGTCATGAGTCTAACTTCAAACTTTGATTCAAAAGGAGAAACCTGTTTAACATCAGATAGTTATTGCATCCATATAAATCTATTGAAAATATGTAAATAACATGGCTGAGTGGATGGAAAAAACAGAATGACATCCGAAATGCAGCTACCTCCTTGTGGTGCGTTATGGCTCTTAATGTAACGAAATATAATTGCATTTACAACTAAAAGCTGAACTTTGACCATTCATTGCAAAAAAATAGTATCTGGATTTCAAAAGAAGAATTTTCGCTATGTGCAAAAAATGGTAAAAAAAGTCAATTTTTGGTTAACTTTACGGAACTTTACGGTTTATGTACGAACTTAATACTGCATAGAATGTAAATAATTTTGAAGATGCATGAAAAGCGTGTTAAAAGGAGGCATTTTAATCGTAGTAGAACAAAAATGGAGGTTATTTGTATTTTCCAAAACATTTTAGAAAATTGACATTTTTTCGTATTTTTAGAGAAATTCAAGTCCTGGTAGGACCCTAAAGGAGTTGTTCAAATTTGATAATATTTTACATGCGTATTATACTTACACATGCACAGCTTTTGCCAGGTATTACAGAATAAAATTCTAAAATTTTTGTTTTTCGCTCCACCCTATTGTACAACCTTTTTTTAATGAACGAGAATGACATGAAACGAACACGTTAGCCCATAAAACTTTCATTTTCTCTTATAGCTTTGAAATATCGGAACGAATTTGCGACAGTTCGTTTCGTATATTTATTCACATATTTTTTCATTCAACGTTAGTCAAAGAACAAACTAGACTATGACATGATTCTAATATTATCCATTAAAATCGAGTTTTAATGTTTACGTTTTTATATTTGTACTCATTCTCTATTGTAGAGAAAGATTACCTGTATTAATCACTCAAAGTAAAAACTCCTATATTTCTCCAAGCACCACCCTTTTAAAAAAAATCAGGAACATATATTATTTATGGTTAACGTTCTTGGGCATCTGCACTGATTTTCCAAACTCAGCCACTGACCCCATGTATAATTTTTAACACCACTTGTTCATCCCTGTGTGCGTTCTTCCCCGATGTTATGGTTCCTTCTTATAAAAATAGATTTTAACCGCTTGCCTGATTATTCTGAGTTATCTCGTGCTCGTATCAGTTGCAGGTAATTATTATCCCGAGAAAACTTGGGTGGAACTAAATGATTTTACACCTACAAAAAATTAAGAATTC
The DNA here is from genome assembly GCA_038373865.1 of Uloborus plumipes. Classification (NCBI taxonomy): domain Eukaryota; kingdom Metazoa; phylum Arthropoda; class Arachnida; order Araneae; family Uloboridae; genus Uloborus; species Uloborus plumipes. The sequence goes on from JAXGGA010000687.1 coordinate 123,072, forward strand.
AACTTGAAACCTACATATTTTGCTTGTTTCATCTCCTTATATTTAAAAATCAAATTAAAAAAAATTTTGATTTTTTTTTTTTTTTGCAATTAAAAAAATTGTAAAAGAAGCGGTTAAGCAACATTTTGGTTGAAATATGGAATATAAAAAGAACAAATTTCATTTTTTGGAAAAAAGGCTTCGAGGTGCATCAGGATCTGATTAACGGCACCTGTTGGCAAAATTTCGTACGTCTGGTCCAATTCATCTGTCCAGAAAGAAGGCATCCCGCACACACACACAATTGCGTATATTATCGCTTTAATTTTTGTACACTGTTCCTTAAAACATGGATGGCGAGAAACTAATATTTCTAATAATTTTAATAAATGAATGAGCTTCAGATAGTATTTTCACAATAGATGTAGACATAAATTGCATTTTGTTTCAAAGTAATGATATTACTCGACGAACAGGAAAATGCAAATTATTTTAGATCCAAAAAACCCATCAATGTCATAAAACTGAAGATGATGTGCGCAATGTAAAAAAATCGTTTAAAATTCTGAACTCCAAAAGGATAAACAGATATAATGGTCTTTTAAATGCTAAAAATGACACATAAAGCAAAAGGATAACTCACATAATCATTTTAGCTAAAATCTATCAAACTCTGTTACTTAATTCCTCTCGGAAATTCCTTTACCTTTCCCAAGATTGTTGAAAGAGAAAACTTGCAGCGTCATTTTATTTCCCTCCGAATATAAATCCAGCTTTATTCGGAATTCCTGAAACTGGAGAAGCATACAAATGCAGTCCCAGCTCTGATCTTTTGAAGCCGTCCTAAGTAACTGAATAGTTGCTAGAATTTTGCTGAGCTTTGTGGAAAATTATTTTCTCCTTCAAATTTGGTTTCTTGAGTAATTTATTTGAAGGTATGCCATCATGTAGTTAGATTTCCTTTTAGCTTTTCTAGATTTTCTTAAGCATACTCCAACATAACTATAAGAATACAAATTTAAGTTGTTGTCATCGAAATGGTTTATTCAATCAAACCTCTAAAAGACACCTGAATATGTCTCACTCTCTTTTCGCGCGTGTATGTATATATATATATAGAAATGTATATATATATATATATATATATATATATATATATATATATATATATATATATATATATATATTTGTCTCAAATTGAACGACTATAGCAATGTACAAGAAATTAACGTTGTTTACCTTGAGAAATCGAGAGTTAGGTCTTCCAACTTTATTATGTAAAAATATTTTTAATAATTTTTACATGCTTTTTTTCTCCGATTGGCAGTGTTTGATGGATTATAATTTTCTTTATTATTTCCTTCTGAAATAATAAGAAACTTAAACATCCAGAAATACATGTAATTATTTTTTCTTTTCCTTTCCCCCTTTTTTTTCTTTTTCGTTACTATCCGGAATCGAAAAATCAACTTAATTCGAGTTTCCGAACAACAGTATAAATGATATGAGAAAGAAAAAGACAGACAGAACAGACCAACAGACTGACAAAGCCTCACCTCTAAACCCTGCTATGAAATTGTTTGTTTTCCAATAGTTAATTAATCATTTTATTTATGTTTTTTGTGACGATATGTTCTCCTTTCATCAAGCTATATTTCATGATTTTTCTTCTTCTTTCTCCCTCTCTCTTTTCACTTTTACGGGTAAAGGAAATATTTTTACTCAGAGCTCAGATAATCAAATATGCACCTTTTTCAAAAGTAATCTTTCTCTGATGCTTAAATAAAGTTGTTTACTCTAGGCAAATATAAAAATTGAAAAAAAAAAAAAAAAAGATGACATAACTAATAGCACTTTCGCTAATGGATTTTGATTTATTTATTTCCAGTCATCAGAGTTTTATGTTTTTAACAATATTGTAGTTGTTTTTTCAGAAACGTGTCATAATAAAAGTAAAGAAAAGGAAAAGCAGAAACTAAGAAATATTTTCTTTTCACAAAAAATGTTGGAAAAAACATTTCCCTTATATTCCATTTCGTAGAGAAAAAATGTATAATGCATACTTTCGGCTCAAAGGGAGTAATATCTTCTGAATAAATAACAAATGACTTATAGAAACAGGATATAAATTCTTGAGAGATAAGTAAATTGCATTTTGAGAATTGTTCGTCAAAATATGTAGATAGATTCTTTAAAGTATATTGATCAGATAAAGCAAAAAAACAAGTTAACTCGTGCATTCATAATAACATTTTTTAATATTTTTGTTCATTTTCGTTATTTTCAACGATTATTGATATTTTGCTGTTAATATGTAAAAGGAAACGTGCATAAGATTCTTTTTTTACTATCCTTAAGAAAACTTAAAATTGTAATTGTTTTAGATATTAAATACGAAGGGGAAAATATTGTGATCAAATCTATTGAAGAACAGTAAGTGTCAAAAAAAGAAAAAAAAAGATCATAACTAGTGCAACTATACTAGTGCTTTATTAAATGCTGCGCTACTGCAAAATTCAGAAAAAATATCAGTGAAACTTATAACGTGTTTTAATAACTTTATTTTTTTTTAACCTGTCTATTTCATCTGATGAGAGAGGCATATTTTGTTCTTAAAACTCAACTTTAAGTGGTAAAAAGGTCTGTTTGACACAATTTTCAGTCTCAGATAATTAAGAGAAAATTAATCAGACGCTAGAATGCCGATGTCGATGTACGGGAAAGTAGACTTGTTTAGCTCTTGAATTTCTTGTTAACGCTGTTTTATATGCTTTTATTTTTATGCAAAAAGGTATTTATCTATTTCAATGCGAACATTGTAAAAGAAAAAGTATTTCATTTCAAAGGTTTTTCTTTCTTTAAAGCTTAAAAATCATTAAAAGGCTAGCTGCTTAGAACACTACAAAAGTATTGTTTCAAAAGTTTAAATTGTTAACAAACGAGCTTACTTCATGTTCAAATGTTTTATTGCTCCCTTAGGTGCTTTACGTTTAAAATTTTCCGCCTGTGACCAAAAAAGAGGAAAACATAGGGTTAATTTACTTTGTGTATCAAGACCATCCTGAAGACAAATGTCCTTGCATAAACTAATGACTTATAAAGAAAATAAATTTATCCTTGCAAGAATAAATAAGTTACATGTCAAGTATTTATTTAACGTTACGTTGTTAAATTAAAGGAATGAATGTATGAAAGAAAAGTGTTAATTTTTTTATCAAATATATGGGAGAGTAGTAATGCTTATTAAAACGTGTTTCCGATTAGTAACTATTTCTTTGAATTAGATTTTCATAACGATTGCTATTAGAACAGGTCAGGATTAATAACGTTAACGGTGCTATTATTGCTTTAAGTAACACTTCAAATGTAGTATTGCCAGATTATCATTATTGAAATTAGACCAATTGCTTACTAATTTAACAAATCACTTCAGCCCTACTAATTTAACAAATCACTTCAGCCCTACTAATTTAACTTCTTTTTAAAGCCCTTGAAAATGGTATAAGTGGTTACAGCCGTGCTATACGTAGATAAACGCTGATTTATATAGACTATAAAATTACAGACAAACTCATCCTGATTTATACACTGTAAAAAATAACTAGATGTTGTTTTACAGTATAATACAGCTAAATTTACAGCAATAAACTGTAAAATTGTTATTTTTACATTAATTGACTAAAATTGCTACCCAAGTAGCATCAACTCATCGGATTTTGCTCGGCCGATCATCAAACTCCTCGTAAACTGATCCCGTAACGCAAGATGACATCGTTCCGATCAGCATCCGAGCACGGTTTTCGATGAGCTACTTTTCATCGGAAAACGATATCCTTCCGATCAAGTTTCCCGATGAAATTCATCGGCACGGGACTGTTCTGCTCGTAAATTGCTCCAAATCTCATCGTATTTCGAGCAAAACTCATCGGATTTTGCTGCTCGGATTCTGTTTGGTCGATGAGACATATTGGATCATTGGCCGATGAGAATTTCATCGGGTTTCGATGAATGGCCGATCATCGGCCGATAAGATGATGCTGCTAGAGTAGTTTCCAGTAATAATCTGTAAAATTACTAGTTTCACAGTTTGTTACTGTTCACTTTGCAATTTTAAACTGGAACCTCTGCTGCCAGTATTATACTGTTGTTTTTATAGTATAATACAGCTAAGTTTATGGTAATATTACTTATTTTATAGTAATAAACAGTAAAATTGCTAGTTTTACAGTGATAAACTGTAAAATAACAAGTTTTACAGTGATAAACTGTAAAATAACAAGTTTTACAGTTTATTACTGTGATTTTGCAGCTTTAAACTGGAGCCTCTGTTGCCAGTATTATACTGTAAAAACAACATCTTATTATTCACAGTTCATTATTTATAGTCTAAGATATTTCATCTTGTTCCATACAGAAAACTCTCCTTCATGCTGTAAAAAACAGTGTTTGAAACTTCTTTTATTCACTGAATAAAGGAAATTAAAAATTTATTTAAAAGTCTGACGGAATAATAGTCTACCTCGGTCGACTGAAAGTAGCATACATTTTGTATCTAGAATTGTTTAGCGTCAGTATATGCATTTTAGCTGAAAACATTCTTTGCATGTTTTTCTGAGAAAAAATACTAAGTTTAAAATAAAAGAAGAAAATAATTATGACTAACTCAAAAATTAAAGGCCTTTAACTATGAATAATTTGCCTTTTTATTCTTTAAATGACGAAAAGTATTGACAAGGCCATATGATTAAATATTAATCAGTTACAGCCTCAAACTATCTTCTAAAAGCTAAAATTTGGAGGTACATAATTTCATGGTTTTTACACGAATTGAATGTTCATTAATAATCATGAGTTTAAATCAATTTTGAAAACTCTTTTCTTTTACTCGGAACTTGCAAAAGTATGAAGCATGTTATACTGTTTAGTAGATTTTTTTTTAGGGCTTCCAACTTTTCTGCTATTTCTCCAAAATATCTACTCTTTTGAAATATTTAAATGTATGAGACTTTAATTTTCAGACATTTTATTTATTTGTTAATTTAGTTTCAAAAATGGGGATAGTAGTTTGCTTGCTGCTAAATGAGTTGCACTGCAAACTGTGAAGATATGTTATCATTTCCCTTTGTCCCATTCTCTTACTAATATTTCGTGTGAATGTGCGTGAAGTGCAAACGATAGCCAATGGTAAAGCTGGCATATAGTCTCTTATCACGCAGTGTCAATGAGTTCCTGTACAAGCTAATTAAAATGGTTGTGATAAAGAATTATTTAGAGAACTTTTGCTTAATGGGTTTGAGTAATGCCATAGCGCAAAACATAATGCTGTGCTAAAGATGAAGGTTTGATGGACCACAGCACTGATGCGCTTGTGTTGTGGTGGACTACAACACAAGGTGACCTTTAACATTATAGACTTTTAACATCAATTCGTCATAGCCGTAGTTAGTCTTATTTGACGAAAGGTTGGGATCGAAAATGTAGTTCGTTTTAGCAGTAATTCGTCTTAAGAGTGTTCGAATTATTGGGGTTCGACTGTAATACAATTTTATTGGATCCATTAACTGACTTTAGCACAACAAATGGAGAAATGTGTGTTATAGTTTTTCACTACTGATTATTGCATTACAGTCGAACCTCGTTAATTCGAACACGCTTAAAACAAATCACAGCTAAAACGAGCAACATTTCCGGTCCACATCCTCCTGTTTGTTGTTTATTGTTCATAAGATAAGACGAATTGATTTGACAAAATTGATCAAGACGAATTGATTTTGAAGGTCCTTTGAACATTTTTACGAAGTTCGACAGCACAAACAACGCATTCTTGAAATTATAAGAGAAAGTTGTGATGTACCACTTTACTTTTAAATTCACCACTGCATTGCTTCAACAAGGTAAATGTTACAGTAACAAACTTCCTCTTTAAATGTCAAGAAATGATAATCCTCGTGGTTGTGGTAAATGAAATCTAAAGCTGCTTTGTAATGCACTTCATTTCTGCACTTCTATTTCCCATCTAGCTCCTGTTATTCTATATCGATTCATAAATCCTACAATTTCGCAAGTCTGTCACAAAATGTAGAACAATAATATGATTACAATAAAGGAATTTCATTGTATCCATTAACATAGGGCACCCAACATCCTTCAAAACATATCATTGCATTGCTTTAATGTGATTATTGTTGCAGCAATACATTTCTAAAATTCTATCAACTATCGAAATCGACCACTGCGAAGTTCAGAAATAAGCCCTTGAGACCAGACGTGGTGTAAGTCAGTAAAACAAACGAGCTAAACCGCGCGAAGCATTCGCGCTTGACAGCAGTAACTCTTTTTATTTTATTTACTTTTAAATTATTATTTATTTCACTGTTATTTTTCGTAAAACAAGCACTAAGTGAATCGTTATTTTTCGCCGATATAAAAGAAAATGAAATGATGCCTTACTTTCGTAATTTTTTTACGTATTAAGGAAACAAAAAAATAAAAAAACATCTTTGATAAACATTATTTATGTTAAATTAACCTCCTTAAATAAGCATTTTTCCCCGGTTTTAATGCAACAGTGCAACTGTGATATACAAGTTATTACATAGAAATCCTACAATGAGTTTAGGTTGCCTATTCTTGAAATTTTGGATCAAAATAAATCAGTGAAAAAAAGTCAATCACAACCGGCGAAACCCGCTGATCAAACCTATAATGTTCGCGTTTCCAACGCGATCAAACCTATAATGTTCGCGTTTCCAACGCGATCAAACCTATAATGTTCGCGTTTCCAACGCAACGTATCAGCGCCGCTGCATCGCAGTTTTCGGATGCTATTCATTGAAATATGTGTTATAAACATAAATGAAATGTTTTTTTTTTCTTTTTGACGTACACGAAAAAAATAATAAACAGTGGGTTCATTGTTCGTAAATAGCCGGCACCAGTAGATTTAAAAAGAAGGGGTGAATCATGAAATTTAATAAGGAAATAAGGAAGTTATAAGGAAGGTAACAGAAAACAGGATGGAGAAATAATATGCAAAATTTTGAGTAAGGGGCTGTCCATAAATGATGTCTCACTTTGACGGGGAGTGGGTTCGTAAAATTGTGAGTTTGTGACAAGCGAGAGGGGGTAATAATAAGCGCGACATCAAACATTTTTAGAGGCTAGGTTAGAGATATAATATGTAAGATTTTGAGTGAGGGGCTGTCCATAAATGATTTCACACTTTGAGGGGAGTGGGTTCGTTAAATTGGGAATTTCAGGTAAGAGAGAGGGGTTAATAAGGATTGCGACATCAAACATTTTTATAGGATATTAATTAAAGATAGAGTGTCATCTGATAAAAGAGGGAGGGGGTAAATTAAAGGGCTATCCTTTGTGATAAAGGGGAAGGGGGAATTAAAAATCTTAAATATGACATCAGTTATGAACTGCCCTCAACGGTTCAGTAACTATTTTTGCACAAAACACTACTGCTGTTTCCTTTCACGATTTCTGTCTATTGGAAAATAGCTGAACCTAGACTGAACCTAGTTGAACGACTACATGAAGTAAAGTAAGGTTAAAGCTATTTTTATGGTGCAAACACAATTTATAATACATTGTCTTACACCAATGTTGCGGTCAACGGCTCAAATGATAACTCTTTTGTTGTAAATAAAATATAAAACTGTTTCGCAATGTACTTAATTTCTGCTCTTCCATTACCCATTCAGCCCATGCTTTTCAATGTTGATTTAGAAGTTACACAATTTTGGAAGAACTTCACATCTAATAAATTTTCATGAATACCTAATTTTCCATCCATTTTCCCCATTTCATCGCCGGTACGTAACACAATGGCGAAAGAATACCCGATTCTTCTCGAAAATCAAATTTGTTAAACTCTGAACAAATACTTGTAAAATGTATTCTGTATTGTTTATTTCTTGGGTTACGCTCAAAACATTTTCCTAGCAAAGTTAGTTTTATGAAAAAGATCAAGAGAATATTTTGAAGAATTTTACTATTATTTTTTAACTATTACGTAGTAAAGGTGACAGAATACATATTTTCCATTTCAGATTCTTAGAAAGATAGATAATAAACTGTCTAACAAAAATGACGATTTTTTATCAGCTTTTGTGTCAAGTTGCTAATGTAATATAAAAAGTTTTTTTCGAAATACAAACCCTTTTTCTTCATTGTGTGCTAAAGTTATTATCATTTTTCTACTCTGAAGGTAGAATTGAAAAGAAAAAAAAAAGACGCGTTTTTTCTTCTTAGTTTTGTAGAAAATCAGATAATGTTTTGTCTATTAAAGTAATCAAATTTCATTTAATCTATGCCCAGACGAAATTGATACTTCAATACGAAAAGTAAATTTTTTCGAAATACTAAACTTATTTTACTTTTTATGTTGTAGACTAAAGACTCTTACTTTGGAAACCAGTTTTGTATTAATTCAGTTTTTATTTTCACTTTCTTACTAAGCATTTTTGGTTATATGTATATCAAAACTTAAAAAAAAAAAAAAAAAAAAAGTTTATCTTTCAGCAATGTTTCTTAAAACACCTTTCATGGCTATCACTAAATTTAAACCTACATAGGGTTGTTGAAGTATGGTAGCATGTAAAGTGCGGGAACATGAAGTAAATGGAAACAAAAACTGCATTAAAACTATAGCACTAGAGATTTTAAAATTTAAACTATCGGTATGTGTGTGTGGGGAAGGGACAAATTAAAAATACAATGAGTGTTTCGCCTGTTTTTAATCAACTGAGAAGTTGTTCTAAACCTTATTGTGTTGAGATGACATTGTGAAAATGAGCCTTACCAAAGATTAAGGATCTTTCATTTGATAAGATCCTTAGAATCCATTTTTCACCCCAGATACTAGTACTACCTAGTATCTGGGGTGAAGGTAAATACTCTGGAACAAAAGGTTAGTAGACAAACAATCCTAAATTTGTTAACATTAAGTTCCTTACAGGGATGTCTTGGAAAATTCAAACTTTAACTATTGCATCATCCAAAGGGCGAAGGGATCTAAAATTAAAACATTGAAATTTTATTTCCACTTGCCCTAGCTTACCTCAAATTTGATGGAGATTCAATTTAAAAATTTACTTGTTTTCTAAATAAATGTTCTTCTTAGGTATTTGGTCAGAACATTTATGAAATGCTAAAATAACTCTGAATTTTATCTATGTAAAATAAAAAGGTTGTAGCCTGAAATATATTGAACCATAAAAAAATTGAACTAGTAAATATATTGTATGCATTTGTTTTTGAGTCAGAGGGATAGGATTATATTACTCAAAAACTAAATAATTTTTTATATATATCATAAAAGACATACATACTGACAAATTTAAATTTTCAAGCTCCGAAATAAAAAAAAGTTTCCTTTTTTTAACAATATTAATATACCGAACGTGTTATCAATTCTTAATGCCTATTTATGAATATAAGATTGACTATTCGCTTGAAATATTGTTTTTGTTGAATATTTTTTCTCTTGCAAGACAAAATTAAAAAACAAAAAAAAAGCGAAAAGAATAGAAAATCAGTTCATTAGAAATAGAAAAGGAACTTTTAATGTACATAAAATATTGATTTTTGGAGCTTTCAGAAATCATACCAAGAAGAAAGCATCTTGTCTTCTTACCAAATAGTTAAAAAACATGTCTGGAGTTTTAAGTAGTAGTTCTTTCTTTAATCTCGTAAAGACGAATACGTTTACAGAAATTCAAAACAATGGATACGTGTATGAATGGGTTGTGGTGCATAATGTTATTGCTCTAGGTGTGTGTAAGTAGTTTTCCAAACATCACAAAGTAGGCGAATGTGGGGAAGAAGGAAATAGATGAGATAACTTTCGTTTTTTAAAATGATCAATAACAAAATTTGTTTTGAAAAAAGCAGTACAGAAGATGTATTTTGTAATAAAACTTATACTGAAATATTATCATATTATACTACTTTATACCTAATTATATTATACCGGTGCATTATATTACTTGTATATCAGTATATTTTCTGAAAATGTCACTTCATATGAGTATATTATATTACTTTGTATTATGTTACTCAATGTATTCGTTTGTACTTTTTAGTGCTACTGGCCGAATGAAGAAAAGTTTTAAGTGAGAAAATTTTCTTACGTAAAAAACAATACTTAGATTTAAAATTGTGACTGACTGAAAAGAATTAAAGAGAGAGAGAAGAAGAAATTATAAAACTTACATGGCTAAAAGTAAAATCAGCATATTTTTTGAGACTGAAAACAATGAAACTAGTGTAAAATAAATTTCCAAAACAGTAAAGAAACTCTCCAGAATTTGTTCAGTGATAAGTATGAGTTAAGTATAGCATTTTATGTCGCTTCAAATTCCAACTTCCAAATAGAAAACAGTAAACTTCTTCGGAAATTGAATTTTCTCTTCACTTAAGGAAGAAAAAATACAACGTAAATAACATATTTCGTAGGTATTTTTCAATTTTATATATATAAAGGGCTAGTAGTGTTTCAAAAACTATCTTCCCATTAAAAAAAATACATTTCTGAAAATAATGCAGGAATTTCTCGAAACTAGCTATTATTTTTTAAATTGTAAGACTGCATTATTGTAGCGTTTTAATTATTGAGCACTTTATTAAAGTCATCTTTATATATATATATATATATATATATATATATATATATATATATATATATATATATATATATATATATATATATATATATATATATATATGCAGCGCAACTATTCATTCAAGATATATGCTTCCAATTGCAAAAATAACTGCTGAGTTAAGTCGTTAAAAGTTTTTGAAGCGGTAATAAAATTAGGCAAAAAATATGAAATCGAACATTTTATACGGGTCCCAGGTCCCCTAACTTATATTTAGGAAAACCGAGAGTGTAAAAGAAAAACAATTCCAACATAACAAGTTTGAGATCAGTATACCGAATATTCGGTCGAAATGTGAATAGGAGAGCGAACTCGGCGGTCCATTTTTGCCCAAGCGAGTATGGCAAAAGGATTGCTCTTTTCGCATTTAAACTCAAGTTTTATTTATTAAAGGGTTTTGCTATACATTTTTTGGGTCCTTGATATGTTCAGTTAGTGATGCCAAAAGAAGCGCTCTTTTCCTATTAAACAAGATGTTTTACTATGCGAAACGTTTTTCCCAACTTGCTGGAAATTCAGACCCCGAGCTTCAATATTGAAGTATCGGAAATTATCTCTCCTCTTAGTGTTATACTGCCGTGCTAAGCGCTAAAGGGTATCTGCAATCGAGCTTAAACTGAGAAAAAACTAAATCTTCTTGAGGCTTTCACGGCCGGCGTCAATATGAAAGGGTATTTCCAGGCTTACAGGTCGTGGTCGATGAGAAACATAAATTTCAAACGTTTCGTCAGACAATGCTCTCGACATCATCAGTGAGTAGTTTTGGTAGGACTGATACGCTAGCTTCGGCCGCTCTAGTATTTAAGTAGACTGCTGATAGGTGCTGGCTCCTGATTGGTTGTTGTTTCTTCGGTCTCTGAAGCGGTCTGGATTCTGATTGGATGGAATTTGCAGCAGTTGCTTATAGATAGCAGCAAAGTTGCTTATAGATAGCAGCACCCCCGTGACCCCTTCTCTGCGTCAGGAGTATACAAAATTCCGTGCTCGTGCGGATCCGTTTATGTTGGAACCACGAAACGTAGCATCAAGACACGCCTTTCCGAACACGAACGTCATTGCCGGTTAGGACAGTATGAGAAGTCAGCAGTAGCCGAACACAGCCAACAAGAAGGAGTCCACAACATCAAATTTAAAGACACAGAAATCCTGGCCACAACATCCCATTACTATGCCCGTCTTCATCGCGAAGCTATCGAAATTTTCAAGCATCCGCGTAACTTCAATAGAAAAGAAGAGAACTTTAACTTACCGAAAACATGGCATTCCGCCCTTAGATCCGCTCGCCATAACGGTCCAGACATAGACGGAGGCTCACCCATACCGGAAAATCCATCCAATCAGAATCCAGACCGCTCCAGAGACCGAAGAAACAACAACCAATCAGGAGCCAGCACTCATCAGCAGTCTACTTAAATACTAGAGCGGCCGAAGCTAGCGCATCAGTCTCACCAAAACTACTCACTGATGATGTCGACCGCAGTGTCCGACGAAACGTTTGAAATTTATGTTTCTCATCGACCACGGCCTATAAACCCGGAAATACCTCTTCTTATTGAGAAAAACTCTTCAAAGTTTTGCGCCTCCATGTATTTAATTTGGATACTTTTTCGGAAACTTTTTCAAAATGTATTTTTTTCTCAAATGACCATAAAACATTGCATGTGGGTAAAATATGACAGAAAGGACCACCAGGTGGCTTCATTTTTTTTTAAAAAAGTGCAGATACGACTTTTGTGCTTAGCAGGCCAGTACAGCTCAATGGACTTTTCTGACCACTAGACATGGTGGCTGGTAAATGTATCGATTGTGTTACAAAAAGCAAAAACATCACATTTTGCAATGAAAATCAAATAAAATTACAAATTATTAAGTACAAACAACTCTATTACACTAATAAACACAATTTTTCAAGAGTATAAATTGTTAAAAAGTGCGTTTCGCTTAAGTTTTTCTTTCACAATTTATTCCTTATAAATGCACCACCGTTTAACACCCAAAGCATCTTTTTCAGTTTGACTGCAAATTGGAATCTTGCATTGCCTTCCAATACTCCTTCGAAAGGGAATGTGTAACACCAGGCTAAATTGACCAGTATACAATTGATTTTTGTGCATTTCCCGATTCTGGGATTTGATGGCTATTCCCTTAAGGCTCCGTAAAAAAACAAACGCTTTAATCGGACTCGGCCTTTCCGTTAATTAGAACTTTTTATTCTCATTCTTTCATTTTCTCATTCTCTTCACTGCATTAGCGGAGCAAATTAAATTTCTTTCATTAGAATAAAATAAAGTGATTCATAAAAGAAATGTTCAAACATTTCTTTTGAAATTTACGTAATACTGAAAAGAAAATATCAGAATTCAATAAATGTAATATCACTAATAAATTTTTTTTTCAATTGGAACTGAGCAGCTAGAGGGAAATGTTTTCTTACAATTATGATTGCTTTCTGCGTTTTAAAGTAGTATCATATTGTTTTTGTACTACATTAGAAATAAATGCAAAATATGGACTTTGAGGTGATATTTCACGAAGAATTGATGAAGAACAAAATAATAAAGCACAAATTTGCGACAAAAGTTATACAAATATGCAACTTTTATTTGCTTCTTTCTGCTATAGGTATCCACTTGTCACTATTTTCTAGCTCTTTAACCCCACGATAAAAAAATAAATCTAACTTGATGTGACCGATTAGCATTTCATTTCGCTCAACTGAACAGTAGCGTGAAAGCTAAGAAAGAATACTAAGATAAAAATTAAACTTACCTTTAAAGAGTACAATGCAAAAATTGAACTGTTGTTTTTACAGTATAAAACTGGCCAAGCAGAGATTCCAGTTTATTGTTTATTACTTTAAAATTAGCCATTTTTGCAGTTTATTACTATAAAATTTACTGTATTATACTGTAAAAACAACATTCCCTTTTTACAGTGTATGACACTTTTATCAAAACAAAATTGAACTGGTTACGTATGCTTTTTTCTTTTTTCTTATACAACTATGTTTGATTAAATTTATGTTACTTGAGGACCTAATTTTGAAGATAAATTCACGTTCATCAGTCTGAGTCCCATTTACATATAGTAACACTAAACGCACTACTAGATATGACACTACACAAATGGTGTTTGTTAACTGGACTATTCATAATATTGATTTCCATATGAATAATTGCCATATCGTTATTTACTAAAGTTCGTTCTGCTTTACGGTCTATTTTATCATTAGAATACTGAAGATGAATGCTATATGAACTATTGTATTAAATATATGGTAAAACGTTATTAAAATAGTTGGCTTGAGTTTCAATAATCAGATTTAAGAAAATGGAAAAATTATTTTGCTGTTAATTCACTTTTAGATAGAATAACTATTGATGAAACAGAAACGATCAAGGGATATTTTTTTATTTCTTTGTGGACTAAGATTGCTTAATAAGCGTTTACTTCATTTAGAAAATTTAGATGACTATAAGCAAAGAAGTAATTACGTATGATGTGAATTTTCTTTGTAGAATTCAAATTAGTATTTAACTGCAGAAGAAGCTTAATGGTGATATATTATAATTTAACAGATTTGCACAAAAGAAATTCTTTGTTTTAAACTGCTTCTGGAGGGAATACAGCGGTCAGACATCAGATAAATGACTGTACCGTATGAGTAAAGTTCAATTGAGTATAATGCTTTTAATTTAGAGTTTGAGGATCAGAAATTACAGTCTAAAGTCAAAATTTTATTACAGGAAACACGGCATTAACGACAAAAGTCGTTTTGCTTGGATATATTGAAATCTGAACGTCTCTTTCAGCTTCTTTGAAACATTTAATCTTTCAGAATTTTAAACATATTGGTTTTGCAAGAAACTTCCAAACTTACCTCAAAAGCTCTTTGTCATTAACAGCTACACTGAAAAATGAATGTTGTTTTTACAGTATAATACAGCTAATTTTATAGCAATATACTGTAAAATTGCTTCTTTTATACAGTACTAAACAGTAAAAGTAAACTAAACTACAAAGTTGCTAGTTTACAGCAATCAACTGTAAAATTGCTACTTTAACCGTTTATTACCGTGCATTTTACAGTTTTAAACTGGAACCTCTGCTGCCAGTATCATGCTGTTGTTTTTACAGTATAATACAGCTACATTTTTCGGCAATAAACTGTGAATTTGATAAATTTGCAGTAAGAAACTAAAATATCCAGTTTTACATTTTTTTATTGTGCATTTTAGTTTTAAATTGAAACCTCGGCTGAATTTAACTGTATTTTCTGTAAAAACAATAGTATAATACTGGCAGCAAAGGTTCCAGTTTAAAACTGTAAAATGCACGGTAATAAACTGTAAAATTAGCAATTTTTCAGTTTATTACTGTAAAATTCGAAACATCATAGGTTAAACTGAAAAAAAGAAAAAATTGCATGCGTTCCGAATGACCCCAATCAGCGGGGTGAATCGGAACACCTCTGAATCAATCGATATATAAATCATAACTGTTCAACATGTTTTGTCTTTGCTTGGAATATCAAGAGGAGTGCAAGACCGAAGTTTATACCCAAAAAATCTAACTAAAAAAATTCTTTTGACTACTTTTTTTTACAATCAAAGCTGAAAAGTGTACCGATTCACTCCGTTTTACGGTGGATATTAATTTCAGCGTGAAACGGGATAAAATACAACTGAATTTAGTTTATTATACGTGTTGTACGAGCTATTATTTGTGTACGCATACGTGCCGGTGTATACGTTCGTAGACATGTATTAAGTTGTATTTACTTTTTCCATAATTCCAAAAAAGCCATATCTGCTCTCATATTATAATTAGCTCAGCGTCCCCTAAAAACTGTAGCCAAGGGCACAAGCACTGTCCGACGCCTCTACTTACGTCCCTGCTCATGAATGGAAATAGCTAGACGCTCTTTTAAAAAGAAATTGTCGCGATTTCCGCGAGAAAGTCGCATTCTTCTTAAATACTTTAAATGAGTTCTGACGCTCATTAGAGATTTTCAGCAAGCCTCTAAATGTGGGTCATTCGTTAAATGAATTCAGCGTGCTTAAACTAAACTAGTGAAGCACGCTATAATGTTAAGGAAATGTTAATCTGCATTTAGATTCGAATTTATGGCACCATTCACCCAAAAGCAAGTCGTTTTGGGGCAGTGTAATTAATGACTAGAGTTGGAGGTACAGTGACATGGAACAATATTTCTTGTGTGATTAAAAGATTTTGTCAAGAATAGAACCTGAAAATGAGTTATTTTATATTATTTACAATTATAATTTCGGAAACAACTTAAACATACTTTAAGTTATTTAGGTTTTTATGATACTAAAATGCTCAATATATCAGGTCACAGTCAATAGATTGTGACATTAACATTCATTACTTTCTCACATATAATCTTTTATTAAAAAGAAAATAACATAACTCATTCTCCTATGTACTTTTTCGTAATAAGTAGAAATTGTGCTTGTCTACAAAATAAAAAGCTCTAATTTTTCGGAGAAAAATATTAGTAAGCACTTTTGGATATTTGTACTTTTTTCGCTCACGTGTCAGTCATTCGTTGATTGGCTCAAGAATTATCCGATAAACCTAATGGGTTGAACTCTCTAAAACTCTGTCTCTGAGGATTAAAAAAGGAAAACTCCATTTAGTTTCTAGAATGAAGGAAAATCGAAAATACTAAGCTCTTTCGGAAATAACTCATAGATTCATTTAGGTTGTGAAACATAGAGTTAGTTCTAATAATGGCAATTTTATTGTGCTCTGGTTTGTAAATGCCTTCACTAGAAACCAGACAAAACCAGAAGAATTTAAAAGACGTGGAAATTACCATCACAGTCAGTGACGGAACGATTAGAAACTTTACAATGATTAAAAATCGAGCGATTAAAAGTGCTAAGTGAGGTTAAATCAATTGAAAATGCCTAAAATAGGCATTTTTATGTCCTTTTTTTGTTTCACACTATTGTATGCAGCACATTCCATGGTTTACGGGAAACTATTGACAAGTTTGGTTTCATTTGCTCCCATAGCTTTCCTTTTATGGCCATTTCAATACTGGAAATTTAGTTGCAAAGGCCCAGCTAATATTCACTTTAATTTCTACCTCTGGTGCATGATATTAAAGAGATTTCAAAATAAAATGTGTAACTTCACATTTATTGTGTTGATACTAATACTAGAGTACTAAGTTTTGAGCGAATATTTTTCACATAAAATGATTGAAATTACTTCAAATGTTGAATTAAATGCTCCAAAATTGAATACAATAACTGGCATTGTCAGCTTCGATAAAAACAGAGGTAAGATATTTGTTCGCAATAAATTTGTTTTAAACCTTAAAAATAGTAAAACCTGCAATGAAAACATTTGTTTTTCAGGATGTAAAATTGACTATAAACTTGTTTGTAGTTTTTTTTAACCATATTTACAAAATCTGCTTCAACAATCAAATCTGTGTACTATTGACTCATTCCACTTTTTCTTGAAAGAACTTTCTTTTATTTTCGAAAAAAAAAAGTCTTGTTTTCGTAATTAATTAGTTCAAAAAATTCGTATGGCAGAAAGTTTTTTTTTAATTTCATTTGACATAAAACCATTACCTCTGAAAGAAGTTGGAGAAATGTAACATTTTTATACATTATTGATCGTGTTTGGCAATGCTCCAGACGAAAACGAACATAACACGCAGTATTTTAGACCTTATGAAGCTTTTTCATAGACTAATGATAAAGCACTTTGCATCGTAAGTTTAACAAATAAGGAAAAATATTTTTGCTTTAGCACTGAGTAACAATTTTTCCATAATTACTGTTTTACACATTTTCCCTTTTAAAATTTTATTTACTTCGAACTTACTATAATATTTTATTCCATGAGATCTAACATTTCTCACAAAAGTTAAGAAGTTGAGCATAAAGCATAAGTTAACTTTCCCCTTTTCAGCTAACTTTATAGTAAAGGTAAAATTAAAGGGAAAATAAAATATAAAAAAATGATTTGTAAATGAAAAGACTACTCGTATCAGCTTGATTCGCACTAAAAAGTATGAAATAAAATAAATGTATGATTTCCTGGAGACAACAGTCAAAAAAATGTCAGTTGATCTAATTATGTCTTTATATTTTATAATTCCAAGGCAGCCAGTAAAGTTTGAATTAAAAATTTGAGAAAAGAAATAGGCGGTACTGTCGGTCCGTGAGAGCCGCGTCTAGCACTCGGGAACTATTCCACTTAAAAAAGGAGTGATGGGTTGTCAGTAGGAGCTTTTCGAAGTTTCTGATTCAAAACTTGCATTTGCTATCCTTTTGACATATTCAACTGAACCATGTATTTGAAATTAGCATCGTTCTACGTTGTTTGATACGGCTCATAATGCTTCTTATTATTCTTCCCCTTATTGTTATCTTACTATCACCCCTATTTTGTGAGGTAAAATGAGAGAATACCTGACGCATGCGTAAATGCGCTGAAGGTTTTACCTAAGAAAATCAGACAGTATACCGCCATTTCTTAGTTCCAATATATACATTCAAAAAATCATTAAAAGCCGAAATAAGGTAAAGTAAAACAGCAAATAAGAACATTTTTTCAGAAGCCAGAAAGCTATTAAATAGTGGCGGGGAGGGGACACCTGGGTCAGTTCATTGGTCAGTTTATCTCTGCCCCCACCGACAACCTGCTTCTTGAAGAAATTATACGATTCAGACGATGCTTTCAGATTAAAGATATTTGGAAGGACATTTCAAATCGGCCACCTTTCTCTTGTTTTCTGAATTGGAGCATTTTCTTTCTTTTTTACATTTTTGGCTCTTTGAAAATCTTTAGATGAGGTAAAAAAAAAGTAATGTAATAAGACATGAATTGCATGAAATTGGAGTGTAGGCTTGTGAAGAAAAGTAGTGAGAACTTGTGGGGGGGGGGGGGGAGCATAGAACAGAATTTTGCGATAGTTTCATTGTAAAAATAGCTATTTTGGCTAGCAGGTTTCATGGTAAAGCAGAGGAAAGTACTATTTTTTTCAAGTAACACTATGCTTCACTAATTAAAATTTATCCTTTAGTAACTCGCGACGGCATTAAAAGATGCACCGGAACTTGTAAAGCAGAATAAAAGGGCACAACTTTTTTTAAAGTTTATGGTTTAACGCTTTACATATTTTCAGCATGCTAATCTATAGACAATAAAAGCGTTAACAAAGCGTTAAAAAATAATGCCAAAGTTAAAACACAAAATTTAAAAATAATGATAAATGTTTCACGAAAAGAAAAATAACTGTCTTTTTTTCCCATGTCTAGACATTATTCGACATCTTTCCAAAGTAATTCTGACAGCAGCTAATTGATTTCTTTCGCTTGTTGGAAATGCAGTGAATTTTCACGAAAACATTTCACGGAAAGAAAATAAATGTTAATTGTAAAAAAAAAGTTAAATAACAGCAATTTCCAACTAATGAGAAGTATATAGGCATAGGGTAAAAGTCAGTACCACGCTAAACCTACGAAGGAATAGTTTTAAATAATGTTATGCTGAAAAGAAATGAAAAGAAAATAGTGCCTTCAACTTTTCTTAATGTAAGTCTAGCTGTTATGTAAAACTAATCATTACTGAAAAATATATCAAATTAAAAAACTGTCACTTTAGGGCGTATTACCCTGACGTTCAAAAAATGCGCCTTAAAACCTTTAAGTAATATACCCTACTTGAAATAACATAACAATTAAATTATAATCAATAAAAGTTCTATAAATTAACTAAATAAAAATGTTTATAAAAGTACGAACTTAGTTGGCATGCTGGAAAAGAGTCACCCCTTTTGCTGTTATCTACTCCAGTCACTCTTTTGTACTCTACTGCTGCTTGAAAAAAACACCACCAGAACAGTTTTTTAGTGTAATTATAAAATACAGTCATTGGGGTGTTTAACCCAACGAGTGCAATCCAGAATGACCCTAAACATAAGCAAGTTTTCCCAAAATGAATTTAAAAATTCAATATTTCTTCAGATTTCTTTCTCTTTTAGACTCAAATACCAGAAATGATTGATGATTGTGTACGAGACAGAAAGACCTGAACTTTCTTTGACGGAAGAATGTCTATTACTGATGTAAAAGATTTGACATTCATTGCACAATCTCGACTGAAAAAACTCTAGCTTCTACAATAGGAATACAATAAGAATAAATAAAGACTATTATCTTCAACTTCAAGTGGATTTTCCAAACTTCTCTTAAATATTCTGTTGGGTAGGTTTTTGTCAGAAATGAGAGCAAATGTAAATATTTTTCTTAGAATTCTAATATTTGTGCGGGGATAAAAAAGTAAATATGTCAAGCCCAGAAACTTTCTACACACACTGAAGTTATTATTTAATATTATAAAGAAGGTAAAATTTCAAAATATTGCATTTCTAGCTCTAATTTTTTCTTGTAATAAATGAAACAAATTGAATTGGAAAAATGTCCCGGAATTTTAGAAAGAAAAACTATAGTCAATATTTTGTATATTGTGATCTGAAGTTCATTGAAAAGTAATTCTACAGAAGAAAGCCTTTTAACTGTTCGCATCTGCCCAGATAATGCGTGGCTGCATCACAAGTGCCGTCGTAGCTACCTTACAACTGATTTGCAAAAATAAAGAATGTTTCATTCAGTAAGAAAATTAATATTGTAGCTAACTCACATGAATGTTTGTTTGTTTGTTTCAAACGGGGCTGCGTTTAGGCTTCTTGCCATTTGCAGATCTAGTGCATTCCCTAAAGCGGCATCCACTCTTTCATGTGGCACCACCATCGGCGAGATACCATTACCACAAGTATTTCTGACGCCCAGTTTCCCCACTAGATGGAGGCACCTGGACTCTATTCGATGCGAAACTGCACTAGGAATTTAATTTTGCCACGAGATACTAAAAGCCAAACAAGTACTCGAGGGATCTTTTACATGCCGCATAATCATACGACATGAGCGCTGTCGATTTTCTGCATCATTGAAATCCACCGACTGGAGCCGGGTTCGAATCCGCGCTTTTGGGCGTAAGAGACCAGCGTCTTAAACCACTCAGTCGGCACTCACCTGAATGTGCAAACAATGGTTTGCAATAGCCATGCTCAACTTATTAGTTAGTTTTAATAATTGAAGGGCTTGAGAGATAAAGGGGATATGTGACAAATCGTGAGTAATTAAAGTTCAAAGTTTTGTTGTTGCAGTTGTTGCAGCTTTTTTGTTTTCTGGTTTTGTTGTTAGAATGCGAGTGAAATTGGTCTAATGACGTCTACTTTTTGATGTACCAAGTTTTATTTGCTTACCTTTATTCATTGCTTACCATTGTCCAGAGTATTCATTTTTCAAAATGTAACGTAGCCCCTTCATCCTCCAAGCCCTTCAATTATGTGTTCAATTAAAGGGAGAGTCAGTAATGAAATTATTAGATACAGAATCCGGCGTAATGAATAGTACGATATAAAAGTTACCGAACTTCGAAACAAATCACAGATTTTATTGAAACAAACAATGAAAACAAAAAAAATGTGTGCCATTTACCATGATTATGATGGCGACCATCTGTATGGTGGGTGTCAGGGGCGCCGACTCCGGGGGTGCTGAGGGGCTCCAGAAGCCCTCAAAACGTTTGTTGTTATGCTAGGCACCCTCATCGTAAGTAAACTGCAGAAAAGTGGGAATGAAGAAATATTCAAATAACCTCCAGGCGAGACATCTGTGACGACAGAAAGTTGCTTTCATTTTTCACCTTTGAGCGCTTTGTTTATTTTTTGATTTTTCAGCATTGAGGCCTAAAATGCTCATAGTTATTTTCTTTCACGTATTAGTGCACTAAAAAAATTTTGCATCGAAATATGTTGCTACACATATTTGAAAGTTTCAAAACTCTACACTAAACGATTCAAAAGATTTTGTAATATTATTCACTTTGAACAAACATGTCATCGAATCGTTCTTTCGTTATATGTACTGCAATTTCAAAAACAAGTTTTCAATTTGGCCGTTTTGAAAAACTTCAATAATCTTCACTTTGCTCCACATTCCCTCACACTGTAAAATGCAGCAAATATAACAATTTGAAATTGTGTCCATCTTTTTAAATCACCCTGTATAATGCACATAAAATGACATGTATTCCGGTAGTGTAATTCAGTGAGTCGTGAAACCTGGTAACTATTTTTTATATTTTAATTTTAGTTATCTGTTTATTTATATTTTTGATTAACGTTTCTTTTAAACCCGTAATATCTGCAAATTTCATTTCATAATTTTTTCGTACAAGTCCAATAAATACATAAATTAGACAATTTTAATGAAGTTACTGCATCAGTGTTTAAAATTTATAAAAATCATGCACTCACATAATTAATTACATTGGTAAATAAAATCTCAATGTTTAAGCTTCATCTCAGGAAACGTTGTCAAAAATGTTCCCTAAAATAAATTCCCTAAAATTACCCACATAGGTTGCGGAAATTAATAGATGTTAGGCAGTTGTGTATCATGTTACCAACAGCAATTCCTAGCAATGCCTTAATTCAGGAAAATCTACTGAAGCCTTAACCTGTTAGAGAGTTAACACGTTCACAGCTCTTATCTAAAATTCTGTCATTTAAGCTCCACATTGTTGACGTTATTAAATTAAGCTTTATGCAGCTTAATGCGATTACTTGATTACGCTTCAGATGCTAGGAAATATTCTGTAGCATGTATAGTTCATGTGAAGATCAGAAGCTGATTTGATGTTTAAATATGGTAATTCTAAAAGCTGCATTCAAATATTCAAAAATGTGAGAAAAATGAGGGCATTAGATTTACTTCAATAATTGTGTTTTTTATCAGTTATTTTAGATTGAGAATAAAAACCTTTTTCATTCTCAATCTTTTTTTTTTTTTTTAATTTCTAAAAAACAATTCAAAGCAAAAGAAATCTGCTGAAATGCTTTCTAAAATTTGCAGAAAATTTCCGCATGCTTGGAACATGCTTCAAAAATTCTGCAGAATATAGAGAAAACTAAAAGAAAAACATTTTTTGTGGATTTTCTTCAGATTATATTGAAACCAAAGTACAGATTTTTTCTGTCTTCTAAAAGTATGCAGAAATCTTTAAAAAAAAACTTCAAAGCAATTTTTTTCCCCACTTTTTCTGCAGATTATTTTTTGCTGGGTTTCCTCTAAAGATAGTGTTCAAAATCATTACTACACAGACGAAATGTATTTCAAAGCTCCAATTGATTTATAGTTCAGCATAAAATGACTCTGTAATGCTTTGGAAGAGAAAGAAAGTATTTCGCCTCGAACTAATTAAACCTACTTCCCCGTATATCAATGAGGGTTTGTTTAATCACTGTTTTCCTCTCATTATTAATTACATCTTCTACAATTACACTTTATTTATGGGAAATTTGCCCTGAAAAATACTTTTACTTAATGATTTTCGTTACAAACTGTCATAGTATGACAAAATTTCATATGTTCTGTGTTTTAACTTCTCAGTATAAAAGAAATACTTCTCGTAAATAAATTATGAAATTGAGGACATTTCTGTTAAAGAGTTCGTTAAGTTTGAAAAAAGGTTTTTCAAACTAAAATTTCAAGATTTTATTTTTTTTTCTTTCAGTTTTCTTTGTAATAATTTAAGATTTGAATTTTAAGCTGTAATTTTATGCCTATTGTCATGGTAAATAAATTTTAAACGTGCAGCTCCAAAATTATGCGTTACCCAGACATGTCATTTAGGAGGGGGGGATCAATTGTCCCCCCCCCTGACTTTGGGAAATCCATTTATTTACATGTAAGTGGGTGTGGTTTTTGTCATTTTTTGGCAAAATTTACATTGTGTGTACACCCTTTGTCCTCCCTGGAAATTTTTGAAATGACGGGCCTGGCGTTACCTAACTTTTGACACTTTCAGTGCACTTCATTTCTTCAAAGAAGTTCTCAATTTTGAACCAATGTGCCCGTATCCTACAATAAACAAACAAGTACTTCATAAATAAAACAAATAAATGAGTGCCGAAAAATGTTTTTGCCGATTGAAGAAAAATTCAAAAAGTTGATTTGTTTCTGTGTTTATGTAAATTATGAAAAGTGAAAATTTATTTCGAAAAATTAATAAGGCGAAATATAAGCCTCTAGTACTTAAAACATATTCAACCTTTTTGTCTTCTGCATAAAGTCAATTGAAAACTATAATGAAAAATCGAAGTAATGAACAATTCTTTTAAGGTAGGGTATTTCTCTAGACTATTTTGTATAAAAATATCTTTTTTGGTGTCGTTAAAAGTAAACAATTAGTTGCTATTTGAGCTCAATCAGATTTCAGAAGCTAAAAAATATCATTCTTCTATGTTATCTTAAACAAAAGTAATTCTTCGGCAGATCCCAGTAAAATAAAAATTAAAAAGGTAAGTTTATATTTCAGCTCAAAAATTATAATACTATCAATTATATTAATTAATGAGCAAGTGGATGCATTAAGAAAGATTTGCTTAGCTGCAAAAAGTGTTGATTTTTTGCTGCTAATTAAATTGTATTTCCTAGGATTGTATCGTTCATTATCTTTAAGAGCTTTTTTATCGGATGTTTAGTTAATAAAAACGTTAACTAAATCCTTTCTACTCTTTTTACAGCGCTCTAAGACTAGTTAGTGACTGCAAATAAATTTTGAAGGAGAAAAAATAATAAGATCATATTCTATTTTTGAAATAGAAACTCGAATTCGGGGTAAATAATGTTATATCTTAAAATTTCCTTGATACATTAATTTCTTTTTATACACAGAGACAGGCGATTTTTTAAAAAGTAAAAAGTAGACTTACTGTGTAAGTATCAACACTCTGCTCAAGGGTGTTTGATGTTTTTCTAAAACACTGCATTTTGGGGAACATAAAATATGCTTATAGTCTTGCAGAAATACAACTCTAAAAAAACTCATTAAAAAAACTAGTTCAGATTTAAACACATATATATATTCTTTTCTTTTATCTTTACATTAAAAAGTTTCTTATCACGACTTCAATATATTTCATGTACATCTTTCGCAACTCAGAGAAAATTTAAATAACTTTCAACGTCACGCCAAACATTAGCGCAGCAAGAATTCAGGTGTAGCCACCCTCCCCCTCAAGGACAATGTCTGACCCCCCCCCTTCCTCAAATACAACGGTGCAGTCACCCCAGAAGAACAATACCCCAAAATGAAATCAACCCCTCTTAAAAATTTCAATCGTGCAGTGTGCGCCATTAACCCCCCCCCTCCCCCACTCCCTCGTGGGAGCCCTTGCACAATTTACACATCGTACCCTCTAGAAGTGAGTAATTAGTCATATCAGTTCTTACAAGGAAAAAACTTTCGTGTCAGAATTGGAAATATGGATTAAAACCAAATTTTATGGAGGGTTGACCCTCAAAATCCCATGTAAAAAAGAACTAGTCAAAATCTTAAAAACTTTTTTTTATTTTAAAAATTTTCTTCATCAATGCAAGACATTAAACCCTTTGTTTTTTGTAGAGTTATGGATACCACAATGATGTTTTGTTACATTGCTATAAATATTTCATTTATTAACTTCGCTTATCACACAATACAAAAAGTTTTAATCTGTTTTCCTATTTTGTCTGGTTAAGCTAATTAACATCTCAGAACATTGTAAAGAAAATTACTTCTTAAATGTACACCTTAAGAATTCCAAGAATTAAGGGCTCTGTATTATTTGTTTCCGTAACAGAATCAGGTCAAATTGCACCATTAGCTAGCATTTAATGGACGCCTAATCTTATATCTTTAAACAAGCAATTGTGTCTTTATAGTTCCAGTACATGGAAAAAGTCTTCAAGTTACTATACATAATATATTTTATAGAATTTACAATGGTTCCTCACTTTTTGTGTCGGTATCAAATTTTTATATCATTATTTTATGTTACACTTCCTATCATTCATTTTAGTAAAGCATTTTGACTGCCTTTTTAACTGCTTATCAGCCTCATGCTATAGGATTACCTTAATATGCTTTTCAAGACATCGACTCTTTCCAAGGAAATTTTGAGTAAAACTCAGCACATGTTCTCACATACTTTCTTGAAATAATATAGGGTCCAGAATATAGAGCTGTTAATTTTATGGTAATTGGGTACTAAAATTCTTCGAATATAACTATATATCCAACTTTAAAATTTTACTCAGTACAACCGCAAAAATCACTTTTATGAACATCGTAAAACACTATTTTTGTTCTATTAATTTATCTCTTAATTAAAATAATACATTTCTGCTTCATTCAAAGGAGTATAAACACTTTCCCTTATAGAAGAAGAAAACACCATATAGATAATGTGCATACATTAATTAAGCAGGAAGAAACGGCGTTATATAAAATGCTGTAAAATTCATTCATTTTTTTACTCATTCCAAAAAACGTCATTTTAACTGTGTGACCAAAATTTAATAAAATCGTTCACAATTTCTGGTTGCCCATGTATGATGGGCAGAAGTTATAGTTATTATATATTATTGTTGAGTCGTTTTTTTAAACCAACAATAATGAGAGCCGAGTAAGAGACTTAGAAATTCAGGAATTTAAATGCTATTTCGAAATATTTATGCACAAGTTTCCGTCGTTATTTTTTCTGATGAAAAACTAGATATCGATTAATCCATATTTGTGCTGGAATTTTTTATTCAGGAATTATAATAATCGCCGGCCACCTTCTCTAGTGGTCAGAGAAGTCTGACCGGGATGGAGTGGTCCCGGGTTCGAATCCCAGCTTGGGCATGGACTTATTTTCTCTCTCCTGTCCTTGTCCTTTCTTTGAGTGAATGAGTTGTTGCACTGTGAAAGGTTGCCTACCCTATAAACGGATCCGTGTGGCATGCGTGTACTGTGGAAGTCGGACTTCACATCAAATCATGGTACAGTTGGAAAAGTGAAGCAGCGCACTCCAAATGTGCCATCTTAGCTGGTGCAAGACAACAATGACATTAAAATAATCAAAGCCTCCTGACAGATAAGCAAAAAAAGACTCAAATAAGGCCCGTCATTTAGGGGGTTCAGGGCCCCAATTGCCCCCCTCCTGACTTTGAGAAATCAATGTATTTTAATAAAGTAGGCGTGGTTTTGTTGTTTTCTGATGAAATTACATTGTGTTTGCACCCTTTGCCCCCCTCCCCCCTCCCCTGGAAAAACTTCAAATGACGGGCCTGACTCAAATGGTTCCTTGGATGACGTTATATTTAAAAACTTTTTTAACTGCTTGCCTGATTATCCCGAGTTATCTCGGGTGAAACTAATTGATTTTACGCCTATAAATAATTAAAAATTCAACTTGAAACCTACATATTTTATTTGTATTGCTTCATTTTCTTGTATTTCAAACTTAAATTTAAAAAAATTCGAGATACTAACCTACGAGAAATTAGAGTTGAAAACAATAGCATGCTTACGAATGGGAATAATCGAAATTGTCACATGAACATGTATAAACTTAACGCTTTAATTGTTTTGATTTATTTCAAAGCAAATATGTTCACCACTTTCTATACATTTATAAGTAAAATAAATAGACGCTTCAGTGTTATTCAAGAAAACATGTGAAGCTAAACCTGAAACTCTTTTGAATTATTTGTCACTTTAAATGCAAGTCTTCCGGAGAGACTCGGTTTCTGATTAATAATATATTCGAGTTTGAATTCATTTACATAAATATTGTATTACTTACCACTTTGTGCAAGGTAATATATTGATCGTATCAATGGAAAAAGCTTATGAGAAAAGTATAAAAGTTAAAGGCATTTTCTCCTCCATGGACTCCCCACCAACGACATTTTACGATTTACGTAACAGATGCTATTGAAATCTTTTATTTCATAATTTCTTCCTGGGTTTGATTTAAAAAACATTTTTCGGTAGAACTTTTAAGTTATAAAGTTGTAAATTTCGCTTTTGTTTAAAAATACTGCATGTTTGTCTTTTTTTGTTTATAAAATATTCTACGTGGTTGGTTTAAAAATGGTTGTGAAGATTTATGCATTGAATCATTTAGTAATGCAGTAATTAGATATTAAATTATTAGATGTTGTTAAGTTCGTGAAATTAAATCAGCTCAATTTATACTCTAGAAATCTTTTAATTTATGAAAAGTTAACCATATGTCAAGAACATTAATCAATACCTTTAAGTATATATTTTACCCTTGTTTATTAGGAGATAATTACTGTAAGTATGAAATATTAGATTGTAGACAAAAAGTTACATAATAGTTCATGGAGAAAAAAATATTTTATGCATAACATTTAAAGAAAACAATTTCGTGATAGTGTTCCACAAATTTCAATTTTTCAGCAAAAAATTTACCAGCAAGATTTTATAAAAAAAATCAAACTAAATTATTTTATGATCAGTTATGTATTCTTACACATTCAACATTAAAATGATTGTAAAGTATATAAAAGGTGAATAGGGTAATTAAACCACGTTTGAAACGCACAAATCTTTAAAATAATGGTTTGAGGTTACGACAAACTCCTCTTTCAAGGCAGAAGCAGTGAGCTTATGTATAAAAAGACATTCGAAAAAAAAAACTTTAAGTTTTTTTCTTTTTTTTACTGTATTTCCATACATTAGCTCAATGTGCTTTTACATGGAAAAAGATATTTCTTCTGATCTCGGAACATGTGTCAGCAATTGTTTTGAAAATTTCTGCATTTCATACGCTTTTTAATTATCTTCTACTTTTCAGCACAAAGGTATAATTATTTATTTATTAACTAAATAGCATATCTCATTATTTTACAAAAGCAACAAGACAGATATCACGTTGGATGATTGAGCAGCAAATACTCACTTCCTTTAATCTTCTGCCATAAAGAAAATGCAAATTACTCCATCAACGTGAAATGCATAGACACTTTCCCATATCTGGTGGTAAATTATTTGATGTTCATTGCAACTGGAGCTTTATCATTTTCTGCTTCCGAAGTAAACTGAAAATGATGAAGCGTGCAATTATTATTAATCTCATGGGGAGCCGAAGCGACTGAAATACGTTTTCAACATTTATCAGCTCTTTGGGGTGCTAGCGCCAAAAGAAACTTATTTGAGTTGATCTATCGCCTCCTGAAACTCACCAGCATGGAAGAGAGTGCTGCAGGTAGGCGATAGACGATTTTAGAACTTAAATTGAAAATTTAGTGATGTCTTAGAGGGTTTGTTGGACAGAAGGTGACAAAAGCGAAAATAGTAGGGGAGAGTGGTAATGAATGGGCCATGGTAATGAATGGGCCACTAACAAAATATGAAAAAGTATGTGCATGAATTTTTTTTTGATGCCACCAATAGATATAGCTATTTGTTCTACTAAACTCATCCAATTTTCATTCGTTTGCGGTGAGCCATTTTCAAACTAGAGTGGCATGGTCAAGAATCTGACTGAAAAGTAAGTTTTTCCCTTTTTAGTAAAACATTTCCTAGCTAAAATGTACCAAGTATTTCACTGTATACATATGTATAAGCTAGTCTTTCCATATCTATAAACTAATCTTAAGATGTTTTTGATGTTATCTAAATTCAATGTACTCAAAAAACCTAAATGTATTCCAAAAGTATAGATGGGGCTGAATGGGCCACTATGTCATGGTAATGAATGGGCCACCTAAATATTGTTTTTCTTCCTTTTCTTTGGATTTTCGCATTAATATGAAACACAACTGACTGCCATAGATAAATATTACTGTCGTCAAAACAGGTTTGTAGTAACTTCTAAATATAATTTGCAGATTTATATTATATTCCTATAGTACAATAGACCTCTGGTCGCAGTGCGTGGCTTGAAAAAGCCCCCCTCTCTCCTTCATATTATATTCCTCACAGTACAATTTCATTTTCTTTCTTGGTAACTTAAGTTAGATATTTCTTATTCCCGATGTCTGGTAAATTTAAAAAAAATGAATTTTGACAAGTTTGAAAATGAAGATGAAGTTTTTTGAAGTGATTTTTAATATTATTTTCGAAATATATAAATTTTGTTAAATCATAGTGTGTATTATCTGTTATTTTTTTGTATATATTTGACGTTATTAATTTCTTACAATCTCATTATTTAGTCATTTTTCTGCTACAATTGGTATGCATCAGTTTTATTTTAATTGCATCAGTTTTGATGTTTATATAATTTTAAATCAGTATGATTTTGTATCATCATGACAAGTGCCACATTTATTTTGTCATATTCAGCAAATAAAAGATTAAATCCACATGTTTCCATTGAATTCATTTATTGGCCCATTCATTACCTTCGATGGCCCATTCAACCCCATAGGTGGGGTTGAATGGGCCAAATTTAAAAATTTTTATTTTCTATTATAATTCTTTATAGACAGGTGCTAATCCAACTTTTATGACTTTTTTAGATAGCCAGATAAGTAAAGTAACTAAAACACCAATTTAGAGTTAAAACAAAGTGTTAGAAAAAATTACAAAGATTCAAAACCGAAAAGTGGCCCATTCATTACCACTCTCCCCTACTTCATTATTTTAACATCAACACGGTATGAAAAGACCATTTATGCAAGAAATTTAGATGGCTCCATTTTATTACAAATAAAAATTTAGCATTGAAAGTTTCATCATTCAAGTTTGAATTATTTTTAACCCCTGACGCAACAAGGAAT
This sequence comes from Uloborus plumipes, assembly GCA_038373865.1. Classification (NCBI taxonomy): domain Eukaryota; kingdom Metazoa; phylum Arthropoda; class Arachnida; order Araneae; family Uloboridae; genus Uloborus; species Uloborus plumipes. The sequence goes on from JAXGGA010000687.1 coordinate 153,406, forward strand.
GGCCTTAAGTCAAGGGCATAAGTTTGACGTGGGTGCATCTGTGAATCTGTCCATCTGTGTATCTGTCTGTGGCACCGAACAGCCTAAACGTATGTACCAATTTTGAGAAAAAAAGTTTTGTTTAAATGATGACGTGATCGAGAGTGTTCTTAGCTAGGTCGCGTCTTCGGATGACATTAATTAATAAAGATATCAATTTAGAACCTGTAAAATGTTTTCGCAACTTTTGAAGTGAAAACATACTGGAAAATTTAAAACAATTGTACCAAAAGAAAAAAAAATAAATCCTGCGTTTGATAAGATGCGTTTATAACTTTTATGTAAAACAGAACTCGAATTATAACGTTTTTTAGCAAATGCGACTAAGGCTTAAATGAACAGGATTGGAAACCGATGTCATTGTTGGCAGAAGAAGAAAGAAAACTCAATGATTTAAAGTGTTTATCTGTTGCCAGTTTCTATTTGTTAACAATTAAAATACTTGTAATTGATTTTAGTACAAGAATTTTCAATTTTCCCTCTTTAAACAACAAATAACAAATTTTACTAATAAGGATTGTCTTTCCTTTTCCATGTTTACCATATCCTCTGGAAAACAATTAAACATATTTTTATATTTAAAATGCTATATGACCAAGGAAGTTCGTTTTAATTTGAGATCGGCAATCAGGGTCAGGAGTTGTTTAAATATTTAATTTAATCTTAGTACTTGTAATAAAATCGTAAAGTTTGGGAACTTGTAAGCAATAAAAAAGCTCATATACTAGATAAGAAAGGAGCCTTAACAGAACATATGAATACTCCGCTATCCATCCATACGGCTTAACCTGAACCTAAGGAAAATTCTCAAACATATATGATCCAACGTGCTCTTGACAAAAGATTGAGAACTCTGAGGAAAAACAGCGTGATTCCGTGATTCCCAACTGTCCAAAAAATACCGCTGTGGCTCTTTTTAGAGGTCTCATCCTCACTAGACATGAATTTGGGAGACGATCTCTGTAGAATCAGGATGATGGATTTCCCAGACTTTGTTTGTGTGATTCCAATAAGCCATAAACTTGTGAACACTTGAATAATTGCATAGTTCTATCGCAGTATGAGGTCATTAAAAAAACTGGAGAGCTCGAATGGTTAAGATGCTAATGTTCGACATTTATAAAATAAAAAATGGGAAAAACTTAAAGAAAGGGAAAGGCAATGTGCCAAGAAAAAAAGCAAAGGAAGCCTTTTCTGTCAAACGATTATGATTACAGTTATCTTGTTACTGTGCCACGGTCTAACAAAGCAATTATTATTCTAGTTAAATTTTTAAAAATGCCTATTTTATAGAGTATACATAAATTAATAGTAGGGGATAGCAAATATGATTTATAGCTAAATGCATGTAAGCAAGGTAAAAACATGTAGATTCTGATTAGACATTTAAACTAAGGATAAAACTTAAGTCAAAAACTTTCAAACTACTGATCTATTGTCTGAATCACACCAATATAAACACGAAACAAAAAATTAGTCATTGAGGTATGGCAGATCGGCATCTATAAAAAGGAAGCACTGCCCAACTCTTTGCGTCTTTTCCATAATGCAACAGTAAAATGTTTATGATGTGGGATGCAAAAAGTCACTCCTCTGTCTGAAAGATCTTTTATCAAAAGTTTCTTAATATAACAGTTAGGTGGAAGAACTGCTTCTAGCAATTTTGTACTACTATAGCGATGGCGACCAAGGAACCACCAGTTCCCTTTAACGGATATCGGACTCAAGGAGTTTCTGGAATACTTGGTAACATCCACTTTGATGTTCATCCGATGTCTTTTCCTTAATGTTCAACAGAATCAATATGTATGGATGACAAAGTTAAACAAATCACCTTTGAAACCTAGAGAGAGATTCTAGCCTGTATAATAGCACATTGTCTAAAATGAGGAACAGATTTCCTAGTTCCCAGGCAATTTACTGTATGACATATCTCCCTTGCTCAATCCATTTGCACGGAGGTGACATTTCTACGTACAGGGTGCGCCAGAGAAACTTACTTTTTTGAAAAAATTCCTGCGCGGTGAATTGGCTACGTAGAAAGCCGAGTATGGGCGCATCTGGAGCGGGAAATCTCCAAGTTTTGTTTTCCCTTTAATTAGTCGCCATCATGCTATGGTCAAAAGAACAGAGCGCCTTTGCCGTCGAAAGCTACTTTTCGAACGGTCGCTCAGTTACTGATACGCAACGCGCGCATCGAGGAATTCTTCCTTCCCAGCCTCGAAAAAATGAACATTAGGGACGTGTGGTTTCAGCAAGATGGAGTCACAGCACACACAGCACGAGATTCAATGAATTTGTTGCGACAACATTTCCCCGACCACCTCATCTCTCTCAGAGGCGATCTCCCATGGCCAGCACGCTCCCCAGATTTGGGGGCCGTGCGATTTTTTTATGGGGTTATTTGAAATCCCTTGTTCATGTTGATCGACCACGCACAATAGCTCACCTCAAGAATAACATTTGCGACGAAATTGCCAACAAACCAATTAATATGCTGCAAAGAGTGCTCACAAACTTTAAAAATCGTCTTAATCAGTGTATGCTCAATGGGGGTCATCATTTAACGGATGTCATTTTCAAGACTAAATGAAAACAAAATTGGGATATTGTATTCTCAAATAAAAAAAGAATTAAAACAATAACTTAAGTAGTTTTGTTTTTATTGACATTTCAAAAAAGTAAGTTTCTATGTTTCACCCTGTACAGTAAACCCTCGATTATCCGCGAGCGGATTATCCACGAAGGTCTCGGGAAATTAAATTTTCTTTTTTCTTAACATTCTTACCCAAGAGTGCAGTGTACTTTATCCAATAAATTATATTACATGGGCGTTATCGTAAGTACCATTTCTTTATGGATTTTATATTCTTGAGAACCTCAAATACAAATAATTGTTTATATTGTACCTATCGTTACTGTTTGTACATATCACGTTTTAAGTGTAATGCAATTATTTTGAAGCAAAATATGTTTTTTATCTTTTTTACTCCTTATTTTATGCTTTTTTCTGATTATCCACGATTTTCGTTAACCGCGATTCCCGTGGCACCCAATTCCGCTGATAGTCGGGAGTGTACTGTATATATTTATTTGCACATTATTCCGGGAGTTTTAAACCTTATCTTCATTTCATTTTATTTTATTTCATTTATTTAAAACAATATTTGTGTATTTATTTACATTTGAATACAAGAAACCAATGTGTATCATAACATAAATTATCAACTTTCTGATTTTTTTTCTGCACTTAACAAAATTATGATTTTCATGTGTTGCGCTCAACAAGAAAAGTTTTTTAATTACGATTTTTTTATTATTTTAAGTTGACACTACGTTATGATACACCATGATTCTTCATATTTAAACACATAGAAATAAAAAGCCAAGCTTTTAAATTCAAGGAATAAAGTGCAAATATATGCGTAAACTGTCACAACTGTGTAAATGGATTGCGTAATTTACATCTCTAATTTCATCCGGACATTCATGAATTGTAGTAACTGCTTAGTACCCGCATATTGCCATAGTCATTTCATAACTTCCCTATATTTAATCGTAATTACTATAAAATGTCCCTATATTTTAAGGGATCATATAATACTGAATGTTTCACAAATTTTGTGTAGATTGACAATTAAATTTAATACTGTTAGATTTTTAGCTCACTTGTTTAAAAAGAAAAAGTACAGATTGACCGCAAGAATTTTTTTCTACTGTAAAGAAGTTCGTTCAAACCTAAACGAGCTCTATTTCCCCGTATAACAACATGGATTTTCAACTATCAATTTTCTATCTCTAAATTGGCTAAAGCTCTAAAATGTTTTGTATTTATCTTTTCGTTATTTTTTTCAAAACAAAATATGTATTTCATGCAAAAAGACCCTGTAAGAGAATACCGAAAAAAATTCAGTCATTCGCTCAAAAAGGAAAGTGTTATGTTTCAAGAAATTACAAATCCTTTCCTACCCAATTGGATCTGAGTATCAAATAAATAAAGTAATAGCACTTGTTCTACAAAATACATTACAGCTGCTCTAATTTAAAAAAAACATAATAATAATGAAATGCTGAATTTCGAGAAAAGGGTTTATTGAATGGCTTAATCAATCAATCAATTTCTTAAACTCCTCAATATGTGTGTATGAGAGAAATGTATTGCAATTTTTATTGAGAACTTAATGTCCATTTCTTCAAATGGAAACGTAAAAATGTATTCATTATATGTAGTGCAAAAATTAATTTTAGTGCTTGTTATTTTAGATAAAAATATTTAAATTCATTATCAGGTTTAAATGTAAAACAACAAAATCTAAGAATGGCAATTACTGAAACAAACTCCAAATTTGGCAAGGCCGTAACAGATACAACAATATTCACTTAAAAACATAAAAAAAAAATTCTATTAGCTAAGTTTTTAACAATGTACTGGTGTATTTCAATTAACAATCATGATTTGAAACGTAATTTGCCTATTTTACACTAATCTACGTTAACCTACTCAAAAAATCTTCTCTCCTAAAAAAATAATTTACATCAAGAAGGGACATTCCATGGTAACTTACGTTACATTTTGACCAATTCTTTGGCATTTAGCACCTCTGTGCAAACAAATAATGTTATACAAACCATTGTAAAAAAGCCATTTATGAAAGTGGAAATCAAAAGCAAAATTAAAATGCAAAAATCTTTGATGCATTTAAATTTTACAAAATTTAGCAGGCAAAAATAAAACAGTAATTTACGTTACTCAAAGAGGGAAAAGCATAACTAGACAATTGGTTGTAAGGCACATTTCTGCTCTGTTAAAACTGTTCTAGGTTTGTAGCATAGTTCAACAGTTTTTTGGTTATCTTTAGGAATTTATTTTCATAGATTTTACAACTTAAATTCAGAAATTTAAAATTAAGGGCAACTTACTTACGTTACAGTAACTTACGTTACAAATTTCACTCACAATCATATCTTTATTACAATAAATAATGAATGAAAACTACAGCTCAGCTTATGTTAAAATATTGAAAATTAACACAATTTTAAGTTACATTTACAGAAATTAAAAGCAAGACCCAAATACTAATATAATTTATCAAAATTATTACGCAAGACTATTTTTTAATGAATACAAGCCCCTAGTTCAGTTGGTTGAATTTTTCAGATTATGTCGTATTTCTTATAATAAATTTCATCTATCGTTTCATATTCATTACCCATAGGTGCCAACGTCAGTCATTACTTTTACTTTTGACTCATTTTCTTCAAGAATTGCCAGAACTCTAGGATACAACGTGTTTTCGTATTACACCACATACCTGTCACCAGCTTTTATCTCTGTTCTTTCTTGTTTCTTTAAAGCCTTAACTACGTAAGACCCAAAATTTGTCCTCTTGTTGTTAAATGGTGTACTTACCCTAGCAGCAGCATCTCATCGGCCGATGATCGGCCACTCATCGAAGCCCGATGAAATTCTCATCTGCCGATGATCCAATATGTCTCATCGGCCAAACAGAATCTGAGCAGCAAAATCCGATGAGTTTTGCTCGAAATACGATGAGATTTGGAGCAATTTACGAGCAGAACAGTCCCGTGCCGATGAATTTCATTGGGAAAATTGATCGGAAGGATATCGCTTTCCGATGAAAAGCAGCTCATCGAAAACCGTGCTCGGATACTGATCGGAACGATGTCATCGTGCGTTACGGGATCAGTTTACGAGGAGTTCGATGATCGGCCGAGCAAAATCCGATGAGTTGATGCTACTTGGGTAATATAGTCAATGTGCAGAGTTTCAGAAAATATTTTTGATAAATTTATCATTTTATAACTTATTTTAATATCACCAGGAGTGACATCTATGGTTTTTATGTTTGATGGCTGGTCTTGTAGCAGCAATAAATTCACTTGCGTACAGTGACAATGTATTTTTGTTTCAACACAACATTTTACACACCCCGTTTTATTAATCCACCTGTCCCAACCACACTCCACAGGACCTTTCCCATTGAAAATGGCAAAAAAGCTCAAAATGGTAATTTTTTTATTTTAATTACTTTCTATTCTTGACTTTTTAACAGCCTCTCTTTAATTTTTCTCTGCATATTTTCCTGCTAATATTTGTTACTTCTCCCTTCTACAGTGCATCTTTTCTGCATTTTTAATTTCGTATTTTTAATGCAGCGTAAAATATATTTTTAAGTGATGAAATTTTTTTAAACTTGTGTTTTGAAAAACATATTTGATAAACTTAAAATAAAACAGTAGTCATTTTTTAATAATTTCTAGTACACTACCACGTAAATGTACTACATCGCCACCTAAATTTTACTTTGGTAACTTACGTTACACATTTTGATTATAGCACAAAAAATTAAAGAAACAATATTCAAAAGGAAAATACTGTTATTTGCTTCGTACACACTTATTAAATAGAAAGTATACCATAGTTATTATCGTATTGCCCTTTCTTTATTTACATCAAAAACTTTAACATGTTTTTGGTAACTTGCGTTACATAGAACAGAGCCTTTCGGAAATTGACACAAATCACTTAATTTAAATGAAAACACTTATTTTAGCAATTCACAATATTAATTTAAAGTGTAATCAATTATAATCTTCCTTTGTAACATTTTTCTAAAGAAAAAATTTGAAACTTACCAATGTTGAAAGTTTGACCATTTGCTTCACTAAAAATGAAATATGCTCTAAAACCAACTTCTAAGTATTGCGGAAACTAAAAAAACTAGACTCCTGTCAAAAAATTATTATGAATAAGAAACTTCTAAAATTTTTAAACCAAAAAATATGCAGAACAGTCACATCGCTCAAATTTAATTTTTTCAACGCTTTTCCACACATGCATGGAATTGCCCAAAAGGTAAATTTTCTCAAATAAGCAAATTAAAAAAATGGAGGCTTTAGAAGGATCTAAAGAATACTTCATCAAAAGTTAAAAAACATTATTATTAAGTAAATGTTGGAATTGACTCATCATTTACCATTTTCAATTTTCTAACGCATTCTCCCTCTTAGGTATGTGAGAAGATTTGTAAAAACTATTAATCATACTTATAATCTAGTAATTTTCCTAGTGAAAATAGTTAGATTGCTACTATTAACCTGTTTAAAAATAAATTTTCAAGAATTCTTTCCTAAAAGTATGGCAAAAACTAAGTCATTTAAATACTTTCTTCAAATTAATCCCATAAGCCGTAAGCAGTAAAAGTTATGTGAGTAAATCTTTAAATATTTTCTTTTTCACTTAAGCTTTTTTACATACACAAATCATATTACCGAGTCTCGTTGAAAATGTTTCTTGAAAATATTTTTTTAATGAAATGAACCTTCGTTTAAATGAATCTCTCGGTGGAAATTTCTTTATAAATAAATATTTAGAGAAACAAAAACAAATTTACGTTTTAAAACTAGAGCAGATCGAATTATTTTAGCTGTGTTTTAAACTTTGTTCTTAAAGGTTTCGAATAAAATTTTTCATATAAGTTGCATTGTTTAGATTTATGGTAATACAGGTACGTGAGATAAATATCTAAAATCATTTTAGTCGTAATAACTGCGGCCACGTACATTAACAGTTAAATATTGAAAAAAAAATCGAGATCTTGTTATTTTACTTTTCAATGTACTAATCGAAAAATCCTTAAATGTGGTAACATTCCCCAATTTACCTCATAATATTCTGGTAGCTGAAAATCTACATGTGTCCACAACTTTATGATCCTTCTGTTTTTTCCCCTATTGGGAAGCTAAAGAACTTATGTCTTACTGTCTATTTTATGTTTTGTATCGCGTATCTTGTTGTGTATTTTGACTAAGAATAGCCGCTAAGCCTACTTGTATTAGAATAAAAGAATTAATAATCATTCCAAATAACGTTTGGTTCATTAGTACAATATGGGGAAATCATCAAAGAGTTAAACTAATGATTTTTTAGAAACCTTTTTTCCAAAGAAAACCTCACTCAAGCATTAAAAAAGTTGCTACTGTAATGTATATTAGCTGGGTCAAAATTCAACAATGTACAACTCTATCTAAGCAGGTATACGATTAAAATGCTACAAAAGAAGTTTTTTTTATTATTCGATTATTTATTCCTATAAAAAGATTCAGTTATTATATTAGAATGCTGAAAAAATACATTCATCCATTTAAGATTTACTTTAAAAGAACAAATTTTACTGACAGCAGCCACTAATGATTTTTAAAACATTTTTTTAGAGTATTATATTTTCGTTAAAAAAGTTAATTTTCAGGTCAAATGCATAAAGGGATATTTTAGTTATCAATTAATTCGTAGAATAAAAATTCTTCAAACATTAAAATTCAAATAGAGGCTGACGTTTATATTAAATATCAATAACCTTTCACTAGAAATTTTCAACAGGAGAAAGAGCAGTAATAGAAATAGCAAAACCTAATTTATATAATAGCATTTGTCTGTTTTCAGTTCATGTTAATAAATATTTTACTGAAAGTTTAAACTTTCTGCTTTTTACTTCACTATTATTTTTCATGCAGCTGGAATATTGATTTTTCGACGAGACTAGGCTTTCATATTTTGAGAATACCATACCATTTGCATTGTATTTTTTTAATAGCGGCAAAGCTACGTTTTGAAAAGCTTTCACAATGATTAAAAATACAAAACACAACTTCAACCATTATATTTATCTACCAGCACATAAAAATGAAAGTGCAATTCTTATATTTATTGAACCGCAAAGAAACTTCAGTGAATTTTTCATGTAAAATAACTAAGATATTTTGGTAAATATTTTAGTAAATAATTCATAAATTTTATTCATTTAGTAAATAGTTCTATATTCTTAAACTATTAAAACCTATTGGTTTTTCACACAAGTGCTTCAATATTTTCTTAATCTTATAATGCTGGAGAATTTTCAAGAAAGATGTGAAATGTGACGTTTATAAAACTTAATTTACAGATACGTTCCGTTCTTTTCAAATTCGTTCGTAAAAATATTTTTCCGTCGTAATCCAAAATAATCTTATGCATAAATATCACAGTAGACATAAGAGACTCACTACTAAAATTTAAGTAAGGAAAGGAAAATGTTGATTTTCGAAAACCAACCGGAATTGGATAAGCTGCAATTTGTTGAAGAGGTAGAGAGAATGATGTGTTTACCGGTACGTGCTTAGTTTTAGAAAGTGGGTGTATATTTTATAATGCCTTTATCCCCTTGCGTACCAGACTGCCTCCCCCCCCCTACTTTTTGTAGCCCAGACACTTTGTTGTAATTTTATACATTCCCAATGCAAGAAAATTTACCTTATAGTGTTTCCTCTGTTGGTTACAAATGTTTTTATACCTAACTAAACCAAGTAACTGCACTGCACATGAGGTTACGATGATAATTTGCTCTTTACATGTATCCCCTTGTGGTTACAGAGTGGGCAAGGATAAAAGCGAAAAAAAAAAAAAAAAAACAGCACAAGTAAAATGGAAATGATAAAAAAGTATGGTCGCATTTTCATTAATGTTATAAACAATATATTAAAATTAAAATCAAAATAGAAGTGATGAATACTCCGATAAAAAAAATCAATTTTTAAGTTGATCCATAAAGAGCTCCTAAGTAATTAGGGGAAAATAATGTCTGAAACGCAATAAAACGCATAAATTTAAAAATCTAATTCAAAACTAATCTTTCTCTCAGAAGATTCAAAAGCTCAAATTCATCTTTATTTCTATTTGAAACATTATTACTTAAATGTCTTAAAATTTTACTTTTCTGTCGAAAAACAAAATAATTTATTGATAACGGAATCATTCTTTATTATTATTTTTTTTTCTAACATAACGGCTCTTCAGTAATCTCTTAAATGACACATTAGGCAATCGTCAAGTTGTACTAATGGCAAATCTTATGAATAATGTTGTCTTGTGAAACACACAAAGCAATGTGTATTTTATACACGAATTGATTGAAATGCTAAGGAAAATCAACAAACAGATTAGCGAATGCTGAATCTATAGTTAATATAGCTTAAACAATCGATTTAGAGGAGATTAAATCTGCAGTAGCGTACAGTAATGATCAGTGCAGAGAATGCAATTTCAACATTGACGTACAATAACAATCAAGGATGAGGTTTCTTTTACGAACGAAAAAGAAAGTTGAAAAAAATATCTAAGCCAACTTCCAGTAATTAAGGAATCATAATAAAATTATTTTGGTCAGCTAATTTTTAATCAAACGAAATTTTTATTAAAACTTATTTTACTTTCATGTTTTTTAAAGCTTTTATTGTTTTTATTAAATAAAATCAGTGTTGTATTTCAAATTTGATGCAAAAGTACTTCCATTTGTGTTAATCAACGGTCCTATAATATTATGGATTGAGGACGTTCAACGGAGCAAATGATTGTTATTATACATCATTTTTATCTATTTAAGTGGGAAAATCAATTAAATTCATCATATGTTTGCATATCTAAACCAGTTTTGAAAATTGAAGAACGGACTGCGTGTATTAAGCAGTAAATTGCCGCCCCTAAACCAGGGCTAAGGTAGACTTGCACGCAATACACCGCCAGCTTGCTGTTGGTGTATATGCATTACTTCATCTTCTGCATGAGAAATACTTTGAGCTATTGTTTACATGTCAAATCACAAGCTTTTCAAGAATTAATTTCAATCTTTCATAAATTGAAAACTATTTTCGATTATTGACAAATCATACGTTTAACGGAAAAGAAAATTTTATTTCGTCATTCGACAGCAATTATATGTTCTGTTTCCTTACACCCTCAGCCCCCATCAATATTACTTGTTTTTGTCACCCCTATTACAAGCTAAAAAAAATTGCGAAAAAAAAAAAACAATAATAACATGTATTCTGATTCAGCCGTATCAGCAAGGTAAATCGGAACACCTCAAAAAAAGTATATATAAAAATAAAAACGATTATTTATTACTATAACAGTAAATATAATAGTTTACTACTGAAAACTATTATATTTTGTCTTTGCTTGGAAGATCAAGAACAAAACAAGACCGATATTTTAACTCAAAAAATCAAATTTAAAAAATCTTTTAATTACCTTTGTTATGATCGAAGCCATTAAGCTGACCATCAGAAAAAAGAAATGGAAGGAAAATAAAGAATTCAGTTTATGATAATGCTACATTACATACATAGCAATTGCATTACAATGCATTAATATATTTCAGAGTTATAACTATTACTTGAATGCATGCTAATGTTTACACTCCATGAATTCATCACAGTACATTTCCGGAAATAATGATGGTACTTGTATTAGATGCAGAGATAACAACATTTATTCGCTAACTAATGACGGAATAGCAAACCATATTTAACTATGTTGAAGAGATGGAAGATTGCACTTGCAAAAAACTTATTGCTCAATATATTATTATAACATAAAACGCATACATATTTAATCTGTATTACATTCATCATACACCTTTTAATTTGCATTATAAAAATTATATGACACAGCATTTTTTTTTTCCTAAATAAAAGAAATATCACAGATCAGCTGAATTTCTTTGTATGGTCAGAAAGTTTTGTTCCGAATCGCCCCGCTGTTTCCGATACATCCCGTTTTACGATAGTGAGAAAACTAATACATTGTGGAACTTTTTAGTTATTTTCCCTCAGTGTCCAAAAATCTATCGGAAACTGTTTAGGTTCTTGAAATATTTTTATAGCAGAATTGTGTAACATAAATGAGTAATAAATATACCCAGAGATGTTATTGACTTCTCTCTCGACAAGTATTTTATGGATCGAGTATTTTATAAAGTTCGAAAACTAGATTAAAGAACTATCAAAGAAAGAGTAGCTGTTTTAACTAGTTTACAGTCTTAGTAAAAACTTTACAGGCGATAAACCTTTTTGAGAAATTGGACATAACCTCAGCTGAGAATCTAAAAAATCATTTGAGGAACAAATGTTAGAATTAAATACAAGTAAAAGAGACAGAAAAAATCATGTGTAAGTATTTCAGTTTCAGAAAATATTATAGATGAATATTTGAGACTGAGTTAAAATCTTTGTGGCCAATATGAAAAAAAAGCATTGGAAGAAAGGATAAAAAAATTGAGAAGCTTGTTTAGGAGTCATTTCTTCGTATAACTGCATATATTCTTGTTTTCGTGGGTGAAATTAGTTTTTGACAAAGATTAGGATCTGTTTAATACACATTGCATAAAATAAATTGTTGTTTTTACAGTATAATACTGGCTGCAGAGGTTCCAGATTAATACTGAAAAATGAGCAGTAATAAACTATAAAAGTGCTAATTTGACAGTTTAATACTGTAAAGCAGCAATTTTACAGTTTATTACCACAAATTTAGCTGAATTATATTGTAAAAACAACAGTGTAGTACTGGCAGCAGAGGTTCCAGTTTAAAACTGTAAAATGCACAGTAATAAACTGTAAAATTAGCAGTTTTACAGTTTATTACTGTAAAGTGCCAATTTTAGTTTATTTGTGTAAAATGAGCAATTTAACAGTTTAATGCTGTAAAATTAGCTATTTTTACGGTTTGTTTACTATATAATTAGCTGTATTATACTGTAAAAACAACATCTATTTTTCTATACACTATACAGTGCAGTTCCGAAGATCCATAGTTCCGAACACGGAACAATGTAATTAAAGAATTTTTACTTAAAACCCTTACTTTATATTCACTTTTTATTTTAATATAGTGCTTTCTTATCTAGTGCCTTCAACCCATTTGTAAAAGAGCTTTTAAACATTTTTTTTTTTTTAATGTTTTTTCATAAAATGGGACTTAACTGGTTTTGATCCTAAGCGACTCATATCTCGTCTGAACTCGGATGAAAGTTTCAGTTATCATTTTTACTGTTAATTTCACAAATTATAACTTTGGCTCTTACACTCATTTGCTTCTACTTGCTTCATTTGTAACTGAACTTATTTCGGAAACTCTGATACTCATCCACAGAGAAAGCAAGGTGAAAAGATACTTTAAGAAAATTTGCTGTCATATCAAACGGTTGATGTGCTTATATAAACAAGAATAAAACATATAGTATCTAATCAAACATTATGTGAAACCTAATCTTCAACTCATTTTTTGCTTAAACTGTCGTTTCAAATGTAAACGTTTAGTAAAGCTGAAGAAAAGTATTGGGGAAAAGTACCCGCATTTTCATTTCGACCATTTTAGTTATCCATTCATCCGAGACAAACAACTCAAAAAAAGTAAATTTAATGCCTTCAAAATTATTTAAAAACATTCAAAATAGTATTCTTTAGAGAAAAAAAATCCAAATCAATGTCATCGTTTTTCTTTAAAAGAAAACTTTTCCTCTTATCCTTTTAAAATTTCTAATCCTGGGAAAGAGGATTAATTTCAAAATACGATAAAGTCATTCATTGTAAAAATAAAACATAGTTATTTATGGCAATATGTCAGTTTTTGAAATTAAAAAAGAAAACAGAGCTTGCTATTTTCACGGAGTAAAGTAAAATAATAAGTGAAATTAAACATAAATAAAAGTTATAATTCAACGTTTTAAAAAAAATTCTACTTAGAGCAAAGAATTAAATTTCCTACTCGTCTTGGCTTTTCATTAGCGACAGCTATGTAACAGATTTAAGCCAATTTCCGCAAACTAAAATATTTATATTCTTCAAATATTTATTTCCCGAAAATTTTAAACGCATGCGCGTGCATATTCTAAATTCTTTTAATAATCCTTCATTGATGGTATGTAGTTTTTTTTTTGGTTTTTGCTTTGTTTTTCTTTATGCTTTAAAGGAAAGCTTTTTCCAAAAAATGTGTGATTTTATATAAGAAATAATTATAAAGTTTCTTCTCAAAACTTTTAATAATGTCCAATTTCCGTTTCTTAAAAGAAAGATGATAAAATACTGGCGTCAAGATTTTTATTAAATTTTCCCAACAATGATTTTTTAACCATGAAACTAAAGAAAATAAAATTAACTAAGAGATTATTGCGCTGTACTTTAAAACTATTTAGTTAAAAATAATTGCGTACCACAAAAATAGTGTTAAAATGCATTAGCATTGATGAGCATTACACTAGGCACATAATTTAAGCTAAGCAAAAAGTTATTTCATTATGCTTATAAAGCATTGCATCTTGTTTTCCTTTTTTATTCATATTACAAGCATTTAAGTATCAGCTCCATGAAGAAAAAAAAGATCATTCAATAATTTTTGTATGAAAGTTAGATTTTTTTATTTAATTCTCCTTGCCTTAAAATATCTTAAAAACATAAATAAAGGGCGTAAATAACAAGAAGAATTGTAGACATGTATTTCGAAGTTACAAGAAACCCCATTTTTAATGAACAAAAAACTTTTTTATGTGAAATGACTTTCGAGGAATATCGCATGTTTGAAAACCTACTTCGTTTCATTATAAAAGTGCTCGAAAAGAAAAAAAAATCTATACAAATGGATTCAAATGTTCTTTTCGAAAGCCTCAAATTTCATCTGTAGAAATCCTGATCATCAGAATTTATTACGAGTGAAAGCGTTACAAACAGCAAAAATCAGTTGATAGTATTTGAAAATAACTACGTAGGCCTACAAAAAAAAATTTTTTTTTTGGTGCCTAGGATTTTTGAGCGGATTTTAACTATATTTTTATTGCTGAATCTGAATATTCAAGCAGTTTTTCTGTATCAGCTCTAGATTTTTAGATAAATTCACTTATCTATCAATGCTTTTTTTTCTATGTAATACGCTCAAATATGAGTGTTGTAAAATTTATACAGGGACATATTCTTGTATATTTTCCTTGTTGTCTGTCTTACACTGAAGTGACAAAAGTCATGGGATAGCAATATGCAAATTTTCAGATGGCAGTAGCATCGCATAGAACAGGTATAAATGCGCAGTGCTTTTACAGAGCTTTCATTTCTGTTCAAGTTATTCATGTGAAGAGGTTTTAACGTGATGATGACCGCACGACGTGAATTAACAGACTTTGAACGCGGAATGTTAGTTGGAGCTAGACGCATGGGTCATGCCATTTCGGAAATCGTTAGAGAATTCAACATTCCCAGATCCACTGTGTCAAGAGTGTGCCGAGAGTATGAAATTTCAGGCATAACATTCCACCATGGACAGCGCAGTGGTCGACCGCCTGCACTTAAAGATCGAGACCGGCGACGTCTGCAAAGAGTCGTAAATTCTAACAGACAAGCAACACTGCGTCAAATCACCGTAGAAATCAATGTGGGACGTACAATGGACGTGTCTGCTAGAATTGTGCGGAGAAATTTGGATTTCTTGGGCTATTCCAGCAGAAGACCGACTCGAGTGCCTTTACTGACAGAACGACATCGCTTGCAGCGACTCTCATGGGCACGTGAGCATATCGGTTGGTCCCTAGATGAATGGAAAACCGTGGCCTGGTCCGATGAGTCACGATTTCAGCTGGTAAGAGCCGATGGTAGGGTTCGAGTGTGGCGCAGACCCCACGAAGCCATGGACCCAAACTGTCAGCAAGGCACTGTTCAAGCTGGTGGTGGCTCCGTAATGGTGTGGGCTGTTTTTTCATGGCATGGACTTGGTCCTCTAGTGCGACTGGACCGAACATTGACTGGAAATGCTTATGTGCAGCTACTTGGAGATCACTTGCAGCCATTCATGGACTTCATGTACCCAAACAACGATGGGATTTTTATGGATGACAATGCGCCATGTCACCGGGCCACAACTGTTCGCAATTGGTTTGAAGAAAATTCTGGACAATTCCAACGAATGATTTGGCCACCTAGATCGCCCGACATGAATCCCATTGAGCATTTATGGGACACCATCGAGAGGTCTGTTCGTGCCCAAAATCCTGCCCCATCAACGCTTTCACAATTATGGACGTCTATCGAGACAGCATGGCTCAATATTCCTGCAGAAGACTTCCAACGACTTGTTGAGTCCATGCCACGTCGAGTTGTTGCACTTCGCCGGGCAAAAGGAGGGCCGACACGATATTAAGAGGTATCCCATGACTTTTGTCACTTCAGTGTATTTTGAAACCAATTAAATTTAAAATAATAATATTTATGAAATAACTAATTATTATTAAAAAAATAATTATTATTTTAATTTATCTATATGTATAAAAATGAATATATGTATATTAGTTTGTTCCTTAAACAAATCCACAGTTTTCGTCGGATTTTTATCAAACTTGGCACAGAGGTTCCTTGGTGCATTAGAATTCACATAGGTGGGGTTTTTAAATTTTCAAAAACTCCAAAAAGCTCAAAATTCAAAATTTTCGTCTCAAAATGGCCATTTTTTTTTCAATATTGACAGAGTAATAGAGTTTTTAAGAATACAAATTGAAAACACTTAACGCATTTAAATACGAGTATTTTCCGACAAAGGTTACGATTAACAATGAATTATCACTTCAAGGCTCACCTTTTTCATTTTAGCATGAAATAAGTTAAAAACAATTACAATGAAAAAATTGATTGCATTCAACATTATTTAAACCACTATGTTGTATTAATAAGCACCTGGGCAACGCCGAGTAATAACCCTAGTTTATTATAAAAAGAAGACTAACAATATAAGATATATAACTGACTGGTTGACCTTGGTTGTTCCTTGTTTCTTGTGCATCTGGGATAGCAGAGACAAAACGCAACACTGGGTTAGAAAAGAGTGGCCTAGGGCAGCAAACATGGATGTTCAGGAAAAGAATATCATCAATGATCCTTTAGTTCCAAGAGAGAAAATCATCTTTCCACCACTGCATATCAAGCTGGGTCTAATGAAGTAGTTTGTAAAGGCTCTTGATAAGAATGGATCATGCATATATAGGGGTAAAAATGCCTCAGCTGAGTATGGAAAAAAATAAAGCAGGAATATTTGATGCCCCACAAATAAGACCCTGGCTTCATAAATTCAATGATTGAGATTGACAAAAAGCCTGGAATTCATTTGTTTCAGTTGTCCAAAATTTTCTGGGTAAACATAAAGCTGAAAACTATGTTGAATTAGTCAATGAGAGGCTGAATAATTTCAGATCACTTGGGTGTAACATGAGCAGAAAGGTGCACTATTTACACAACCACTTAGACCGTTTTCCTGATAATTTAGGAGACATTAATATAGTGAAAGATTTCACCAACATATAAAATGCATGGGGGATCGTTATCGAGGAAGATGGGATACTCACTTGATGGCAAAATACTGCTGAATTTTAAAACGCAGAATTCTTCTAAAATACGCTCAAGAATGTCACGCAAAAGAAGTTTCCGAATTGTTCAGTGAGTAACTGGTTTAAATGATGACTTTTTCTGTTTTCTTTTGTATATAATAAATAATATCTGTGTAACATTATAAAAATTAATTGCTTAATTTGTTTTTTTTAAACCATGGTTTTTCTTTTCAAATAGTGTTATGTACAATTCATTAAAATGTCAATATCTTAAAAATTCGAGCTGATAGGCAGAAACTAATAGCATATTTGAATTCAGGGCGTCAAATTCATAAGAAATCACCTACAAAATCTTCGGCACCAAAACCACTGTTGACCAGTGCTATCAAACTAAGTTTTTTTACGCCCCTCCCCCATAAAAATGCAAGCTAAATTTTTTACTTCAACAAATGAGAAACAATCTTAAAGCAAAAGAATGTCAAATCGTTCACTGGCAACAGTAGTGGCCCATCTACTAAATTTGAATTCGATGTAATAATTATTGATTTATAATCTAAATCTAAAACTCTTTCTTCTCAAGAAACTCGCACAAAACTAGTTCGCTTACAGGTGCTTATAAACAGTGCAATCAATACTTATGTATCATTTATATTTCGTAATACGGAAGACTTACTGTTAAGACTACCGATTGCACAAGGCACCTTTAAGGGGTGCCATTAGACTACCTAGGGTGCCATGCTGCAACAATGGGTTGCCCTAAGGCACCCATAGAGTTCCACATGGAGCCAAATGGCACCTTCAAGGGTGCCATAAGGAGTCAAGTGGCACCCCTCAGGAGATGACGTTGGTGCTACAACGTTTCATCCTTAAAGGTGCCTTGTGCAACCTGTAGTTTTAATAGTGTAGGGGAGTATTCTATATTTTCAATTTTATTTATATGATAGAATAGTATACATGAACAACATCTGTGAAAAAATATTTGCAATACGGTAAGTATTATTTTTTAACCCTTTGAGTGGCCGCGAAGTAAATTTCCGCTTATAGACATTTCACTGGGTGAATTTAATGTACAACATTTTTGAAAAAAATACCAATAAAATTATTAACTTAATTATTCAACTCAAGTTAAATTCAAAACATCTAACTTAATTACTTGGAGGACAAAACAAAAATTATTAAGGGTGCCTAAAGTTTCATACATGGCGCTTAAAGTGTTAAAAATAACTTTTTAAGTTCAAGAGACAGTGATGTCATTCAATTGGTTGGATTATCGGTATTCTTCCGCCGGAGAGATTAGATTTGATTTGGGAAGGGGGGGGGGTGAATTCACAAGGGTGAAAACAGGTTTTCGCAGTATTCACAACGTCTTTGATCAGGGCTGCCGTACTAGGTAAAAGTCACCACGTAATGCATTAGGAAAATTTTAAGCAGCATTTTCTCCGCAAAAAGTTTAAAACCATCATCGTCGACTCCCGTGGCAGGTTATTGCACTGTCCTTTGACGAACCACACTTCATAGCGAATTAATGGACTTAATAATTGATAACAGAAGCAAAAAAAAAAAAAAAACGCATTGAAAATTCAGCACTGGCTAAAATACAAAATTCGATGTGGAAAGACTGAAAGGACCAGCAATATGACGTCACTTGTTTCGTTTCTCAACGCACGCTTTTCTGCGCGTGGGGTTTATAAAAAATTTTGAAAAAATCAATCATTGTTCTAAAATTTGGCGACAGTGAATTTTTGTGTTTTGTAAGTCTCTTAACAATATCTAGTAGTCAAAGTAGGAATATTTAATAGTTTAATACTTTCCCAACTATATACACACTACTAATATAGATTTTAAAAAACAATCAGTAAGCATATCATGCTTTGCGTATGTGCATTGTAGCACTTAAGAGGAATTCAATATTTGAATGAGAATAGTTTTTAAAAATCTTAAGAACCAGATCTTAAAAATTTTTTGCAGTCGTTCACAGCAGTAAAGAAATATAATTATGGGGAATGCGCTGTTTTTATGATGTTCCACAACATTATGATATGTATACAATTTTCCAAATGTCTATTCAACCAAGCCCATTGATTTTCCTCGCACATTCCAAAAATACTTTGAAATCCAATTATTTTGCTACTTTTAGCAAATGAGATTACTTTTTGAAAATCTTTTCATTGATACATTTTTTTTTCCTTTCATAAAAAAAAGTTTATCACTTGTTTTTCAATGTACTTTTTTTTTTTTTAACTTTCGTTGTAGGTAAGGAGTAATTATATATAAGTTGCGAAATTTTTCTCCATTACTTCTTCACTTAACGTCTGTGGCGCCATCTGCTGAGCTAATGCTCATACACTTAATAAATGGTCTCAATCCTCGTTTGAACATTTTATTCTTGATAAAAATATTGTATCATTTTCAAATGCTTCATAAAAAGCAGTCATTTATCCTCCTATTCAAAATTAAACATTACACGTGAAATTTTGTGACATTGGATTTTTTATTTTTTATTTTGTTCTGTTAGTTCTCAGTGGCTTAGCAAAAAAATCCTTCAGGGGGGAGGGGGTTCATGTTCACCAGGATGAGAGAAGCAAAATATAATACTTGGACTTGCAAATAGAAGCAATCAGAATTTTATTTTAATTTTACTTCTTTCTAACTTTAATTCACACAGCCGCATATGATGAGTTAAATAATAAAAACATATTTTAAATAGAGAAAAATAATCTAATTTGCATTACAACAGATCAATTTCTAGTTTCAAGGGAGAGGTCCGGAGCCGGGGACCACCCTTTTTCCTACGCCACTAGTTAGTTCAGAAACTCACCACTTTATTGCTATTAATGATCATTAAATTTTGATGCTTCCGCTTTGAAAACGAAACATGTATTCAACTTTCTTATTAATTTAAGAAACATAATAGCTCATAAATAAATTTACCATTTTCCTTAAATTGTAGTAAGCCTTTGTAACATTGGGAAAGCACTCAATGTTACTCTAAGGAAATTTTTTTAGTGTTATTATATTCTTAGTTTTTGATTTCTTTGGAATAGAATAGCTTTAAAAAAAAAAAAAAAAAAAAACGCTAGTAGTTGACAAGACCAGTATTGTTCGCTTATTAAGAAAAAGTAATTTACAAGAGAAACAAGGGTGCCAAAAGATTAGCCAACAATAAGCTGAAAGGTTAGACATGAAAATTTGAATACCATTTTTTATGCAATACACAGCCAACTCGGTTATTCCATCGGTGGACTGCAGTTTCGTGCTTTTTAGCACTCGTCTGCAAGGAATAGGAAAGTATCCGAGCTGGAGGCAGATATTCTTTTATAGAAGCAGACTACATAAGTTAATCTTCCTAGAACTATTATCAAATTTTTTGTACTTGCTGTTGTTGTTTCAAATACCACTCGGGTCTCCGAGCCCGAGAAGATGAAATTAACTCGATTCAAGGCAGGCTTCCGTTTTTATGAGTGCCGTGCCATCAAGGTGGAAGACCGTTTTAGCTCTACACTACACACATGCCATGTGGATCCGTTTATAGTTTAATCATCCATGCATATCACACTTTCACACACACAGAGAAATTTCAATGACAGGAGAGAGAGAAAGTACGTCCATGCCCAAGCCGGGATTCGAACCCGACGCCACCGCATCACGGTCAGACGTCTGAGGGTTGCCAGATTTAAGAACTGTAAATACGGGACAGGCTCTTGGGGGGGGGGGAGATTGAGAGATGAAGTCTAAAGTTCGAATTTTTGCAACCTTGACTTTGATATTAAACGTTTCTCACAAATTTAAACGAAGAAAAAAGGAACACAATGATCATATGAATAAAAACTTCATTTATTACCATTACATGGTTATTTTTTGTCATGAATATTAGTAGGGAAAGGTTTTCCACTAATTATTGTGAAAATTCGTATTTCCGTGTTCAATACGCAGGCCCGTCATTTCAAATTTTGCCGTTTAAGGGAGGGGGGGAGAGGTAAATTATACCAAATTTCAATGTAAATTATACCGAAAAAAGCAAAAGCCACGCCCATTTATGTGTAAGTACATTAATTTCCAAAACCAGGGGGGAGGCCATTGACCACCCGTCCTGATGTCATAAATGACCGGCTTGTCTTGCGTGAGAGATATAATAGTCGCTTCTACTGATGACTAATGTTTAGTATATACTTTTTCAAAAAACTAGATGAACCAATGGGGAAATTTGAACTCAAAATAATTTTAAGGAGTCATTAACAAAAATTTTGATTACAATTGAGTAGGCAGAATTAAACCTTACTATTTGAACTCACTATAAGAAGTTAACCTAAAACAAATTAAAAAAATCAGTATTCAGTGTTTTTTGCGGAAAAACTGTACAGTTTTGTCAATATTAGAACATGATAATTATTCTTATATAACCTCGGAAAATTCCTTTATTTTAAATCATGTTTGCTACTAGATTTTACTGCTGCAATACTTCTTTCTTAGTTTTGATGGTCTTTAGGATGCCATAAAACTCACAGTAATTTATATTTCTGTCGCTCATTGTAAAAATTATGCATCTTCAAGTTTTTAAAATGCGTATTTGTTTGCTAAATGGAATAACATTTAGTTACATCTTTTAGTATAAAAGCAAAGCGAAGCAAATTTCAAAAGATTGAAATTGATTGATTCAAAAAAAAAATCTAGTGACTAATAGTAGCTAAACACATATATTTCTTGAAAAATTGAAAAATTGAGAAGGGCTTTTTATATAATAAGGCATAGTAAAATCATTTACAAGGACATACACCACTTTTACAATGAAGGTTTGTTGATTGTCACAATAATTTCTGCTCTAAATGAATAGAACACTAAAATTACTTCAGAACAGGAAAATATTATAATTCAATCAATTTTCTTATCACTCTATTTCAAATTTCTTGTTTTACTCTATTTTTTTCTGAAAATAATGTTTCCTTTTGCTGCTTCTAGCCAGAATACGGGACTTTGTCCGTCCCGTATCAAGGTTACCCGGGACGCGGGACAATATTTCAAAAAACGGGACTGTCCCTTGAAATCCGGGACGTCTGGCAACCCTGGACGTCTCTGACCACTAGACAAGGTGGCCGACTTTTTCTTCGTGTAAACTTGTGAACAATGAAGAAACAAAATTTACGTCAAAATAAGAACAGGAAATTTTGATAAAACCCTTTAAAATAAATGCTGCTATTATTTTGCCTTTTGATTGCAAATTGCTTGTTGATAACTCTTTAACATCTATTAGGCTTTCTGATGAATATATAATCATGACTTAAAGAATTTTTGCCATCCTACATTGAAAGAAAAAAAAAGAGGGGGTGTTTTATTTCTCAACATGCACCTCATAACTTCACGTTGAGGATTTTTCGGCTTCAAATTAAGCTAAAGAAACAGCAAACAATAATAGCAATATTTTTTAATGATAGTTTTTTTTAATGATAGTTTTTAATGATAGTTTCGATAGGTGGGAGAAGAGGGAATATTTACTTTTAGTCAAAACTATTGCTTGCCTCTAAAAAGTTAAATGACTAAATTCAAAGTAGTTGAGTCGATAGAAAAATTTAAGACTAAGATAATTGCAATGAGTTACAATAGTATGTACCGTAAAGTCGGGTTACTTGGACCCTAGGGGGTTACTTGAGCCCATTACAGTAAAATGATAAAATCTAGGTTTGGTACTTATTAGTTGAAGACTTGCACGTAGTTCCTTGTTTCTCCTCTAGGTAGAAGCACTCTGCAGTCTCTAATGCTAGTACCAAACCCAGATTTTATCATTTTACTGTGGGCTCAAGTAACCTCCTTGTGGGTCCAAGTAACCCGACTTTACGGTACTCATGTTGATTTAGGGATTTTTAATTGAAAAATCGGTATAATCATTTTTAGAAGCGTGAAACGTACCTCTTCTCTTACACATACAATATTTAGGTACTGCAAGGGATACATATTTGAAAGTTTTTTTTTTTTTTTATTTAATTTATTTTTGTTATTTTGTTTTTTAGGTTAGATGTTTGTTTCTCATAAACGTATTTTTAATCTTCTCTAAAATTCAATTAAAACTTCGTATCAAAAGAAAAAATGTTTTCTGACAACACCTCAAATAAAATCTTTCAAAGACAAATTCGAGGATTTTTTTTTTTTTTTTTCTGATACAAGAAAAAGATTGATTTTCTTAGTGTTTCTCGAGTACGAAGTTAAATGTCTTTTTAATGTGGTAAAAAGTTACTCCACATGTGCGTTTGTTTAGATCAGTTTCAGAAAAAAATATCAATCAATCAACTAATAAAAAAGGTCCAATAATACTGAAACTTTCATTTTGTTAAAATTAGTCAAATTTAAAAATCATTAAAAAAAAGTTACTGCCACGTTTTTTGCAATAATTTCCAGAAAATTTTATCTACGTTTCATACAGGAAAACATATCCAATCTGAACTACTTGTATAGTAGTAGACTCATATCATCGCACAATATGTTTTCTTTTTTTTTTCTCTCTCTTTCTGATCGAAATTTTTTAGTTCCTTGTTTATGAAAGTTTCATATTTTTACAATACAAAGCTCGACGCGATGTTTTTCCTTCCCTATATTCTTCAAGAATTTTTCTTTAATATCTATTTTGCATATACACGAGGTTTAAGCTATTAATTTTAAAAACATGAAGAAAAATCCTTCTCTAAAAGCTAAATTAAAAATCAAGAATTGAATTGCACTGATTATACAGATTTGTGGCTGTATATAATCCAAATTACCTATAAATTATAATGTCTACTCAATACATAGGTTTTTAGCATGAATTTGTATCCCTGATTTCTTCTTTATTACCTATATATATTAATACAATAAAATTTTAAAATCATGATTGTTTCTTAAAGAAAAATAAATAATAGTATTTCAGTTTTCGCATGATAATACAATATAGATTAAGAGAGAGAATATAAATTGAAACAGAAAAAAAGTTTAGTCTAATGTTTCGGAAAAATACTTTTAAATATTAATAAAACATTAGAAGATCAAAATAGTTTCAGCTTTAATTCTGGTTGTCATGCTAAGCCTGACAGCTATTACATGGGATGTGCCTTTTATAGATATACTTAAAAATTATTATTAGTATTATTATTATTATTTACACATATGTATAAAAGGCAAGGCCGAAGAGAGGACATCAGCTTAATCGTAAACTTGGGGCCTGACCCTTAAAGAGGCCAGGATTAAATTCAGAGCAGTATAATGCTCATAAGATTTTTCGAAGGAGGGACACCCTGATAAACGGCACTAATAATCGTCAAACTTGTGACATTCTGCCAAAGCATAAGAAAAAAAATAAAGAAGTACATTTCAAAAAGCATTAATTATTTTTTTAAAAATGAGGCCTATTAATTGAATTTTTAGTTTGAAAGGAATAATATTATGCATACAAAACATAGTGAAGGACAACAATAGTAATTTGTTAAAATATATTTTTAAAGGGCGCAATATTTAATAACAATTCAACATGTTGTGCCACTAATCATTTGCTCCCATATGCGAAATTTTAAGGGGTGGGGGGGGGGGGCTCAAATATTTCTCCGTAGTTTAGAAAGACATTTTCCCCATAGAAAACAATTTTAGTGCATATTAGAGTTGTTTAAATTTGATATTTTTAATAACTTATTCATTAACGGCTGAAAAAATGGTTTTATATTTTCGCTGAAAAAAAAAATCTAAAAGCAAGGAAGTATCTAAAGCGGGGCTTCAGCTCCCCTTGCCCTCCCACCCCCCATTATGAGCTCCCATACACTAATCCATCCATGCATAACTATGCGTATATTGAACACAGATTTTGTCTCGACTTTAGCAAGAACACACAATAGAGTAAAACCCCGATTTTATATTTCTCAAGGACTACGTTAAAAAAAAGTAAAATGGAAAAAAACGTAAGATAAGGGAAATAAATAAATGGGACCTGCTGAAAAAAACGTAAAATGCGGGGAAATCGTAGATTCGGGGGTCGTAAACTCTGGGTTCCACTGTATTTTAGAGAAAAAAATGGGAAAAACGTAAGATACGGGAAATAAATAAATGGGACCGCCTGGAAAAAAAACGTAAAATGCTAGGATATCGAAGATTCGGGGAACGTAAACTCAGGGTTCCACTGTATTTTAGAAGAAAATGCAAGAGATGATGAGTCGTCCTACGTTTCTCTAACTCACCAACATTCACCTATCGCACAGAGAAAAAAAAACACATTTTCCACCAAATGTGTACAATTGCAGAAGTATCATTTTCTTTATAATTAAATGGTAATTTAAATTAACGTTAAATGTTCATAAGTTAAAATTTTAAAAAAATGATTAAACGGTAGGACCATTAAATTTTTTCTTTCTTTTTATTTCCCGCATCTTACGTTTTCCTCATTTTACGTTTTTTTTTTTTTAACATAGTTCCTTGAGAAATGTGAAATCGGGATTTCACTGTATTTTAGAAAAATGCAAGAGATGATGAGTCCTCCGAGGTTTCTCAAACTCATCGTTAATTCACTATCGTCAATTTCCTAACGTTAATGAACTAACCTTACTTTAAATTATCATTTAATTTAAAATTAAATGGTAATTTAAATTAACGTTAGATTTTAATAAATTAAATTTTAAAGAAAAATTAAATGGTAGGACCATTAAATTTTTTCTCTCTATTTATTTCCCGTATCTTACGTTTTCCCCATTTTACGTTTTTTAACCCAGTCCCTTGATAAATGTGAAATCAAGGTTTCACTGTGCTTTAGAAAAATGCAAGAGATGATGAGTCGTCCAAGGTTTCTCGAACTCATCAACATTCGCGTATTGCAAAGAAAAAAAAAACCCCCACATTTTCCACCGAATGAGTACAATGGCGGATGTATCTAGACTAAAATAGGGTTATCAAGGCAAACATTTCGACGAACGCTGCTAGTTTCGGATATATAAAGAGAGGCGATCGCACATCCGGCAGGGTTGATCTATTCGCCACTCGGGTCAAGATGGCTTCGGACGCAGCGGAGAAACAGATGCGGGTACTGCCCCTGTTTGAGTACTGCACTCTTCGCACCAAGACAAAATTCGGTCTCCGTGTGGAAAAGGAGCCCAAGTTGACTGGTCTCGGGATCTTAGGAAGAGGAAAGATCTTCTCCACTTTCAGACCAAGCCATCTGGAAGAGGCCAGTAGGCTGATTGAAGTTCTACTGGGTAAGCCTGAAATGTTATTTTTTTAAAAAAACTTGTTTTCAGATCATAACCCCATATACTACTCTCTAAACCCCCCCCCCCCACCCAAAATTGACGAAGAGGGTGATTGCTCTTGAAACCCATCTACCTATTTTGTTGTAATATTTTTAACTAATTTAACATCGTTTACGCAAAAGAGTGCAGTTGATTAACATTTACACCAGCTTTGAACCCTTTATGTCTCAAATTAATTCAGCAATGAATGTTTGTATTTTTTTTTTTTTTTCAAGTTGAAAATAAATCAAACAATATATATAACGAATAAAAAAAAAATTTAACCCTCAGTAGGGTCTTAGGGACCTTAAGAAATATGTTTCAGATCGCAGGTACCATCTGTTGACCTCTCAGCAAATTTACAAGGAGTGATACTTTCAAGTACCAGCATGATTCCAGCCATTTAGGATTCATAGTACTAAATTGATATAAGCGGGACTTCTAAGTCCCGTCGGGGCATAAAGGGTTAAGACAAAAAAATAAAATAGGGGGGACGGTAAATTTGCGGCCAAAACAAAAATCCGTGTGTTTCAGAAATGAATAAAGGAAACATAACCAAGGTTTTTTTTTTTTTTTTTTTTTCATATATGACACTTTTAGAATCAAAATTCATTTCCTTACAGGAGGGATCTAGTATCAAAACGAGCTCAAGCAATGTTTTTTTTTTTTGTTTTTTTTTTTTTCGTAATTTGATATTTTTTGGTGGACACATCAAAATCTAGCAACAAAGCGATTTGGAGCGCATCGAGCTCAACGATGTCGAAAACTGCTGTCAAAATTGTTTTTTCATAAATTGATATTTCTTGGTAAATACTATTTAGCTACAAAGCGATTTGTGAAGCGCATTCAGTTCAATTAAGTTGAAAATTGCTGTAAAAAATTATTTTTCTTTGAAAAAAAAGAACCCAATTCGAGAATTTTCCTTGTCTCTCTTGTAAAATTTTAAGTAGGTCGAGCTAGTTATAATACTAAACACAACATATATAGATTAAATAATGATAATATGAGAAATATAAGTCCAAATAATGATAATAATAATAAATTAATAAATAATTAAATTAATAAATAATTAAATTAATAAATAATTAAATTAATAAATAATTAAATTAATAAATAATTAAATTAATAAATAATTAAATTAATAAATAATTAAATTAATAAATAATTAAATTAATAATAACAAAACTTAATGAATAAATAAATATAAAAATATGAATTCAGTATTTTTCTCGAATGAATTTTTAAAAATTGCACGTTTACGAAAAAATTATGATGTATTATTATGACTTTTAAAAATTCTTTAATATTCCTTAATAGTGATATGAAAACGGACTGACATTATTTCTTTTTTCGAACAACTTTTGTACTGACTAGATTTTAAGCATTTTCTAGCATTACTTGTGACATTAAAAGTCGTAGGCTTTCGTACCCTCAATTAAAAATGTAATCATACACATTAAACTAGATCCATCGTTACTCTGATGACAGACATACATCTAAAATGCATGTGAACATGTTTTTCATTATTATTTGTTTTCTTTCTTTTTTTTACATGCTGTAAAAAATTGCTTTAGATAAATAAACTGTATTGTATGCATAAAAGACGGTAAGTTTTCATGCCTTCAATTCATAAAGCAATTATAACGAATTTCTGATAAACCAAACCCATCATTAATTTGATTTAAAAAATTTACGTAAAGATAAAATACAAAGAAACTTGTTTTTTTTTCATTCATTATCAGTATCATTTTATTTTTAGATGTAGTAAAAAATTGTTATAGATAAATAAAATACATCTTATGTATATTTAAATGTTCTTAATAGTTATAATTTCATTTTCAAACATATATTTACATGGACTTGATTTTAAGCATTTTTTATATAACTTGTGACGTTAAAGGACGTAGGCTCAATTAACAAATTAATCATAAATAATGGTTTATGGAGCTAAATTCATCGTTTACTCAATCAAAAGTATACATATAAAATACCTGTAAACTATGTTTCTATTTATATTATTTTTTTATCATTATTGTTAGTATTATTTCATTATTAAGTATGGTAAAAAATGTTGTAGATGAATAAGATAGATTGTATCCGCATCTAAACGTATATAACTTGTGACATTAAAAGACGTAGACTTTCCTACTTTCAGTCCATAAAGTTATCATAAATAATGGGGTAAAATTCATCGTTAACTCGATCGAAAACATACAATTCAAATGCCTGTAAACCATGATTTTATTAAAATCTTTATTGTTTCTTTGTCAGTGGCACTGGTGAAATAGTTGATACTCTGTGTACTGTGTTACTTATAAATGCTCTTACCTGAACAGGCATAAAATTATATTCACATGAACGTGTTAAGACAAACGTAAACCATATTACACTGAAGTGACAAAAGTCATGGGATAGCAATATGCAAATTTTCAGATGGCAGTAGCATCGCATAGAACAGGTATAAATGCGCAGTGCTTTTACAGAGCTTTCATTTCTGTTCAAGTTATTCATGTGAAGAGGTTTTAACGTGATGATGACCGCACGACGTGAATTAACAGACTTTGAACGCGGAATGTTAGTTGGAGCTAGACGCATGGGTCATGCCATTTCGGAAATCGTTGGAGAATTCAACATTCCCAGATCCACTGTGTCAAGAGTGTGCCGAGAGTATGAAATTTCAGGCATAACATCCCACCATGGACAGCGCAGTGGTCGACCGCCTGCACTTAAAGATCGAGACCGGCGACGTCTGCAAAGAGTCGTAAATTCTAACAGACAAGCAACACTGCGTCAAATCACCGTAGAAATCAATGTGGGACGTACAATGGACGTGTCTGCTAGAACTGTGCGGAGAAATTTGGATTTCTTGGGCTATTCCAGCAGAAGACCGACTCGAGTGCCTTTACTGACAGAACGACATCGCTTGCAGCGACTCTCGTGGGCACGTGA
Source organism: Uloborus plumipes (assembly GCA_038373865.1). Classification (NCBI taxonomy): domain Eukaryota; kingdom Metazoa; phylum Arthropoda; class Arachnida; order Araneae; family Uloboridae; genus Uloborus; species Uloborus plumipes. The sequence goes on from JAXGGA010000687.1 coordinate 182,816, forward strand.
GCATATCGGTTGGTCCCTAGATGAATGGAAAACCGTGGCCTGGTCCGATGAGTCACGATTTCAGCTGGTAAGAGCCGATGGTAGGGTTCGAGTGTGGCGCAGACCCCACGAAGCCATGGACCCAAACTGTCAGCAAGGCACTGTTCAAGCTGGTGGTGGCTCCGTAATGGTGTGGGCTGTTTTTTCATGGCATGGACTTGGTCCTCTAGTGCGACTGGACCGAACATTGACTGGAAATGCTTATGTGCAGCTACTTGGAGATCACTTGCAGCCATTCATGGACTTCATGTACCCAAACAACGATGGGATTTTTATGGATGACAATGCGCCATGTCACCGGGCCACAACTGTTCGCAATTGGTTTGAAGAAAATTCTGGACAATTCCAACGAATGATTTGGCCACCTAGATCGCCCGACATGAATCCCATTGAGCATTTATGGGACACCATCGAGAGGTCTGTTCGTGCCCAAAATCCTGCCCCATCAACGCTTTCACAATTATGGACGTCTATCGAGACAGCATGGCTCAATATTCCTGCAGAAGACTTCCAACGACTTGTTGAGTCCATGCCACGTCGAGTTGTTGCACTTCGCCGGGCAAAAGGAGGGCCGACACGATATTAAGAGGTATCCCATGACTTTTGTCACTTCAGTGTAGTATTAAATAATATAACTACTAATTAAAACCTTATTTAAAAGCACAAACATGTCTCTAACAAATATCATTCTATACCAAGCGTGCTTTGCTTTTATAAGAGCTTTTAAATTGGGATGTAATATGTGTACAGAAATCATAAAACACACAGAATGAAATTATATGTTAACATTGACGAGTGTCATATTCTATTTTGTAAGACGAAAATTGAGAACAATAACGTAGCAAACTCTTTTTTTTTTTTTTTGCTGTAGTAGTTTTTGTAAGAGTTACTTTTGTTTTTATTTTAAGTCAGATTAAGAGAAAAGCCATTAAAAAAATTTTTTAATTGCTTTTTAAAAATGTGCAAAATACGTACCTACGTAACTCACAAAGTATTTTTATTTATTTATTTATTTATTAGTTACGGTATTTTTTTTTTTGTTTTGTTTTGTTTTAAATTGTTTTTAAATGAGTAAGCATGTTTTTACTGTAATTTTTACCTTCTTTCCGATCATAAACTTTGCTGCATGCATAAATACTTGTTCCATTAGTGATTTTGACGCTTGATTTTGCGATGACATTTAGAAAAATGTTTATTACTCCAAATATTTAACATTTGTTTTATATAGTTTCTTTTTGCCATTTTATTAATACCAAAGTGGGTCAGTGGGATACTTTAAGATAGCATTCAAGAGTTTTAAACTTTAAATTTATAAAGGAAATTTTCTGTTGGGATATTATATACACTATGTATATAGATGATAATTTAATAAATATCTATCAGAATAATTATCATACTACATCTTAAATCAAACCACGAACGTTGTTACTTTCCCATAACTTGCACGACTAAAATCAATGTAACACACCTGAAATATAAAGTTATTTTATTTATGTGTAAAACTTAGTAAATGGAATAATTTGTTCACAAATAATTTAAGTGGTGTTAATTCTGAATCTAATGAGTTACATATGCTCATAACATAAATAACTCAACTTGATTTTAAGACAGAAAATATAACAACTGCAATCTTAAACGGTCAACTATACTGCAGTATAAGGTCTTGTCATTCATGGGCGGTAGACATTACTTCTAATTTGTGACTTTCATTTGCTACAAAAGTAAGTATAATTCATGAAAAACCACTTCATAGAAAAACCCTAAAATTATTTCTTCAGCAGAAATTATTTCCTAAAATATTATTAGGTTACAATTCCATAGTCTAGCATAATAATGCTGGCACAACAATGATTTAACTGCTCTCGTTTTCAACAAATGTACCTTTTAAAACGTTTTGCGCACTTTCTTTTTGTGCAGTTTATGACTTACCAAATATTACCACTAACTACCGTAAGTAATAAGAAACATAATGTCAAACTTTCAACCAGAGTAACTTCTATGAGCATTTTTCAGTACCTCGAAACTATGAAAATTGTAGTTAAAAGAGTCACGCCCTGAGATTCTTAGGAGAAAATGTAGAGAACTACAAACGCGACCGGTTAAATAGTGCATAACTTAGTTTCTGAAGAATCTCCACACTTTTTTTTCTTAAACAGCCAGTGAAAAGCATGACTCAGTTTCATCTATGGTTTCGAAATGCTTTCATGTTAGAACGTCTAGAATCCCTAACCCAGCCTGGCATTTTTTTTTTTTTCCAAAGATATTTTGTATACTGGTTACACGGCTACAGAACACACTTTACAATGGTTATGTGCTGCAATCTGTTAATAATGAATTGAAACAATACCAAAGTAATAATTGAACACTATTATTTGGTTGAAATATTCATTTTTGGTCAATTCAGACACATTTTTGGACCATCCCTAAAGAAGGACGCTAGACATTAATGGGTTATAAAGTGCACTTTTAATGTTGAAAAATAACAGAAGCAGTCTACTGTTGAAATTTATTACAACTAAAAACTCAATTTCTAGGTGCTGAAACCTTCGATGAGTTTGTCGATTTGTGCCATCAAGCGCGTGATTTCGTCAATGAAGGTCTCTATGTGTACGCAGTGTCCGTGGCTATCTTGCATCGCAATGACTGCAAAGGAGTTTCCTTGCCACCGGTGCAAGAGGTCTTCCCCGACAAGTTCATCCCCTTTGAAACCATCGCCAAGGCTTACAAAGCAGCTAACAGCCACCCTGACAAAGATGTAAGTTTAAGAGATCAAATTTTAAGATCATTTTAATTCAGCTTTGAGCATATGCTGAGCTATCGATGCGTTTGCTTTTGTGTGAAACTCATGATCTATTTAGTACAGCAACCAAATAAGCAGGTATATTTTACAAAAAGTTCACTAATTAACCTTGATAAGGTTCTTAGATTATACTCGTAATCAAGTTTTCTATGTTTCAGAGCATTAAACTATGAATAACAGATTTACTCTAACTATACAATTAGACCAATTAAACGGAACTTAAAACTAGCTAGTTCCTGTGATTCTAATCTAAAAACTATTTTACAGGATGAAATCATCATTGACGTTGAAACAACAGGAAACGTCTTAGATCCTGAATATAACTTGGCATACTACAGGGAAGACATTGGAATAAATGCCCATCATTGGCACTGGCATTTAGTTTACCCAAGTACATGGAATGCAGCAGTAACTGGAAAAACTAAAGATCGTAAGGGAGAAATGTTCTTCTACATGCACCAGCAAATGTGTGCTCGGTAAGCATCTTTGTCTCCCTTTTTAATAGAATTGCAGGGAAATTCCGTTACAACGAACTTCCATGAAACGGAAATTTCGCTATAATGGAATTCAAGCAATGCAATGGCAAGTTAGTCGGAACTGAGAATCTATTTCGTCGAAGCGTATATTCCGTTGTATTGGCATTCGTTGTAAGCGGATTTCATGGTACATAACTAAAATCTACAGTCAAATTCGCTTATAACGAGAGAGAAAGCAATGTGATATTTGCTCGTTATAACCGAGTGCTCGTAAAAAACAGGTTCATTGGAATATCAGAAAATATCTTTCGTACTCACTTTGGTTTTTTTTCTGTACCTACCCAAGGAAGTAAATCTGAACTGTCTCTCTTTTCTTGCATTATTTTTTTTAGCTACTTTAACTTGAATTTCAGCTGCAATATGCTCGGGTGCAGTGCACTTTACAAAATGGGTACATAGCAGCGTACAAAGGTAGAGTGAAAATCAGATAAAACACCATAGGGGAAATTAAATAGTGACAACTTAATATAGAAACTCGCAGATGAGCGGGAATACGAAAATAGATTATGGGAAATGGTAAGGTGAGGCTGTTATTGTGTATTATGCAAAAAATACTCGAATAGTTGTTGAGTGACGTGAAATAAAAAGTATCGTTTTCATCGCTCCAAAGCATATTTTCAAAAGGTAATCAGCGATCGTAGCAAAAATTCAACGGAATAGTATCAAGGATGACTGAAAGCATATGGCGAAAATGCCTTACCCTATAGAACGGTTGCACGATGGGTTATAGCATTTCGTAGGGGTCGGAGTGAAACACACACATTGCAACACACAAATCAGCCCTTCATTTCTCAGGATGAGATTGATATCTTGGGCTGTCTTCTTTTCATAGACAGTCAATAGAGTGCCTGAGTATCATCCATGGAGGTTGATCTCAGTCATCTCGTATTCCGAGCTTAAGGGCTCTCCATCGCTAGCATCAACAATCAACCCCTTGACAGTAGTCTCCAAACGCATCCCGACGTTTGGCTAAAGGTTACAAGCTTTGCTGGTTATTACGTAGAAGGAATGTAATGCACTTGTATAAAAAAATAATTTATACCATTACTTTACAACCTTCGTATATCACTCTGTTTTTTCTAATCCAATATCTAATCCAACAAGTGTGTCGAAACAAGATGAACTTAATTTCTAGACAAAAAATTATTTTCGGCTCTAATTTTTGAACGAGATAGAATTCACAAAAGATTGCTCTGTTCGTCAAGCTTTCATACCTTGTGTTTTTTTATTTTCTTGCAAATTTCGGTCAGAAAAGAAACCGTTATACCAACAGCCATTGTCTACTTTTGTATTAGTGGGCTTTGATGCAGAAGTAACAATTTATAACGCAGTGTGTAAGTCATAGTATTAAATATTGACTCATTTCAGATACGACTGTGAAAGACTTTCCAATGGACTGCCACGCATGATTCCATTCCACAACTTCCATGAACCACTGGAAGGTTACTCTGCTCACTTGAGCTCCATCATCAACGGACTGCCATATGCATCTCGTCCATCAGGCATGAGATTGCATGATATTGATGGCGTTGGTGTTCAAGATCTGGAACGAATGAGGGAAAGAATCTTGGACGCTATCAATTTGGGTTATGTAACAGACGCAGATGGTAGAGAAACTATTCTGGATGAGACACACGGTATTGATATCTTGGGAGACATCATCGAATCCAGCCATGAATCTAAAAATCCTGAATACTACGGAAGTCTACACAACTGGGGACACGTGCTGATGGCTAATGTGCTGGACCCTGACGGCAGGTATCAGGTAAAACTTATCGATTTCTAAAAGCTAAATCATAAGATAAATTTCAACTAGGTGCCTCAATCACAGTGGCACACCCAAGGGGGATATAAGAGGATTAAGCTACTCCCAGAAAAATGAAGATGAATCTCCTTGATTACACCAAGCTGCTTAAAATGCGTTTTTCGGATTTGATTTTTGGAAATTTCCGAGAGATAGCCCCTAAGCCCTTTCTTAATTTCTCCAAAGATGACTGCAGTTTTTTCTTTAGGACTTCAAATTCGAAAACTTTCCAAAGGAGAGTCACTTAGCCCCTCCCATGTAACAATCCTGGGTGCGCCACTGCTCGATAACAAACAATACTATATCGACACAAAATAAAGTCGAGCCCCTAAAACTCGTCCAAATGTGGACCGACAAGTGGCCAAGTTTGAAAAAACACCGACTCTTCGGAAATACGTGCAATAGGTTTTTCCCGTGCAAACCGCACCTTCTTCGTCCTGCTAAAATGCGACCGAGTTTTCTGGATTTGACTGGGTTTATTGAGCAACGAGTTTTCGAGACGCTACATCATTACTGTTTAAAAGCGTGGTGAGGTGAAGTAGTTCCATCAGAAATATTTTTTTCAGGTCAAAATAGCTAAATCAATGCTACAACGAGACATATTAAATACATTTTTAAAAAGAGAAACATTTTTAAAAAAATATAAATCCTAAACAATTTATAAAGAATAATTTTCATGCTGGTTTTTTTTTGACATTTAATACAGTACATATCATTTAATAATAATTGAATTCAACTGCTATGTATTTTTACTGATAAACGTTGGAGTTTACCTAACCTAACGTAAGGAGTTCACCTAAACTTTACGCTACCAAAAAAAAAAAAAATCAGAAACGTTCCTAGAAAATAATGGGCAGTAATGTGCCTAATTTCTACTAGTAGCATATCTAAAAAATAATAAATAAATACGACATGAAAGTTTCTCGCTAAACACCTGTAACCTTCCTGAAGTTAACCTAGAATGTTTCTAAAATATTCAAAAACCTTCCTAATAAAGTCAGTCACGTTTTCAGAAAAAATCAGGAACCTTACTAGAAAACTTTGATATGTTTATAGTAATAGCTTGGTACTGTCCAATCTCGAAAGGCGCGCCTGGCAGTCATGAACGCTTCCATTTGAAAAAGGGGTGATAGGTTAGGAGACGCACTCGCCGGTGCTTTCAGTGTTTACTTCCTGGTTGAATGTTACTTTACATTTCCCCTTGTTTTGGGAAAATCAGAAGAGACCTCAGGCATGCGCAAATGCGAGAAAGGCCGTATTATAAAAGATTAGACAGTAACTTACTTTTTTCCTAGGAAAACATTGCATCAAATACGGCCAAAGCTAAAGCAGGATTGCGAATTAGTACCGAACATCTTATATGCCTGCAATTCTTGCAAAGCATCCAGAGACTGCATTTTGCGCTCTGAGTATGCTCAGTCAATCTGGACGGGCAAAATTGAGCTGAAAGCAAACCCTTTTAAACGGCGCTGCGTATATTTTCACACTGGTTGCCAAAAGAAGCTTGTATTTATGCTACTTGTACCAATGATGATAACATTTTCTCAAAGATACTTCATTTTAACAAGAAACTGGTGGATTTCCGCGAAATTCTGGAACGTAATAATAACAGTATTTTCAAAATAACAATATCTATTATAATAGTAATTTTATCATTAAAATTTTTCCACAAAAACGTCAGAAGAAACTTTTGGAACAACCTAATAAACTCGATTCGGAAATAGTTCATTGACATATGGTACACTTTGCTATTTCATTGTGCAGATAAGCGCAAAAATAGGTCGTACATTAGACTAAATTCAACTTTACATTTTGTACTTAAAATAAACAGACAATAAAGTTTTATACGTAAATGTATTATTTTACTAAAGAAAAAGACAAAATTCATGTAAGTTTTTGTACTCTTGCCTTAAAAATGACTTTTTTTTTTCAGAATAATCCAGGAGTAATGGACGACGCAACAACTTCCCTTCGGGATCCTATCTTTTACAGATGGCACAGATTCATTGATGACATGTTCAATGAATACAAAAAGAAACTTGAACCTTATTCTAAGAAAGAGGTAAGAATGTACAAACCTGCTTTGTGACAAATGACTAAATAATAAATGTTCAAGAATTCATATTGAATTTATTTCATAAAATAATTATTTATCAAGATGTGAAATGGGCCCATGCAATTACTATGTCCTAGATATGTCCACGGTGATTTTATATATGTCACAGACCAAAATTATATTTAAGTGCAAGAAACTGGTAACTGTCTTCATAGTTGAGTGAAAAAATTTTTCATCATCCAAAAAATAACGACGAGATGATATATTAATTGCAATAAGAAACGTATTATTTTAAACAATACCTTCCTAATCAAATGCCCTTCCCCTTTCCTTTCTTTTTTTTTTTTCTTTATTTATAAGAACACTCAAAAACTACTTTTTGGAGAAAAAAGTAGCTATACATACTTGGGGCAGAAGCAACATAACAGTAGGTATCATACTAAATGCGACTAGTATGATCTGTGAAATTAACAAAAATAAATAAATAATATATCATGATAAATTAATATTTTCGAGCTGAAATGGGAGGCAATATCGACACAAAATGCGGTACAGCGTTTAATAAGAGACTAAAGTAAATATCATTTTCGAAAAGGAAGTATTAAAAGAATAAAATGTTTATTATTATTATTATTATTATTATTATTATTATTATTATTAAAAGAAGGACGGAAATATAGAAAGATTTTACGTTCTTGTAACTCCTAAATTATAAAACACGATTTAGCGTGTTCATATTTTTTGTGAAAGACAATTTTTACTCGTGATTTTAAGGTTGGTTTCATTCAAAAGACAAATGAAACCTCTTTTAAATGACTTCATTACTTCTGTATCCGCTTTCACAGCATTTTCTCTTCATTATTTGAGCACAAAATAAAATGATTTTAGCATCACCGTTTATAAAAATTGTTTAACAGCACTCTTTCATGCTGTTTTCAGTAAAGTAGTGGTAAAAGTAGACCATATTGGTAGTATAAAAGTAGAATTATCCATCTCTGATTATATAAAGATCAATACTGAAAAATGCGAAAAATCAGATAGCAAACAGCTCTGCTACTAACCAAATTTCAATATTTATTTTTCGTTCAGTGAGTTGATTTCAGAATAAAAAATCATAAGTATAATGTGTAGTTGTATTTCTTATTATCGAATAGAATCCTCTGAAAATTGAATCGAGCAACATTGTGATATTTTCTAGCTTGGATTCCTTGGTGTAGAGATCGAATCTGTTACATTGGTCGCTCATCAAAACAATGTCGTAACAACAACCTTTGAAGAGGACACTTTGGACTTGTCAAATGCCTTTAGCTTTGGAAGGAAAGGAGCTGTAAAGGTAATTTTAGAGATAAAATCAAATCCTTTTATTAAAATAAAATATTTCTAACATTTCACTATCCCTCTTTATATATATAATAAATCATCTGTTTCAGGTACGTTACCAACATCTGGACCACGAACCATTCAGCTATGATATCAAAATTCAAAATAATACCAGTAAAACTAAGCATGGTACCTGTCGAATCTTCCTAGCTCCGGTCAAAGATGAATTGGGAAATGTCATTAGAATTGATGAACTGCGCCGCCTAATGATAGAGCTGGACAGATTCCATCTTGTTTGTAAGAATCCTTTTCGTACTTAATTTTAAGCATCAAAAAAGTGAATTATTTACTTATAAAATGAGTTAAGGCTTTACTTGAAATAGACTGCTAAACATTGATCGAAAATCGGTTTTAAAATCACCTGTGAGTTGTATTGAATAAAAAAGTATGTTTTTAACACTTGGCCTGCGGGGAACGTATTTTTACGTTTTTTTTTGCAGTCTGTCACTAGAGCGTGGGTCACGTAAAAATACGTATTTAGTAGATTTGTTGCCCGCTGCACGCGTAATTCAGAGGCGAAGTATGCCAGCATGCAAAGTGTTAACGTGAACAGAATTTCCAACGTGAAAATTTGTTTGTATAAATGAATACAAACTGGGAAAAAGTTAACTCAGATGTTTTTTAAAAAAATTAACAGTGCCGAATTCCTTTAAGAAAAAACAAGAGATACTCTATTAAAAAAGTTTTTTATCTCTTATCTTTCTGCGAAAAGTTTTGGAAACTTTCATAATAATGTGTTCTAAAACTGAAACAGACCTCTCATTACCAAACAATTTTATCTTTACTTTTCTTTTTCACTAAAATTAAAAAAAAACAGTGAAATAAGTTTTTATCGACTAAAACTTACTTACTTATGAAGGAAACTTACACAGTATAAATTATTTTTTTGAAATGCATTTTTTGTAACTTTAACATTTCGAAATCCAAAACTTTACATTCTTCCTTCTTTACCGTTTTACATCAGTCTTGTGTTAATTTATTTGAATAAGATCTCCCAGAATTTTTATTTTTAATAAACTACGTAGTTTATAACTAGAATCACAACAATAAACTTGCTTAGGTCTAAGTATTAATAACTTTAATTAGTTTAAAGGAAATATAAATATAATTATGTTTTTCTATACTTAGTGGAGCCTGGAGTTAATAATATAACTCGCTCATCAAAGAGTTCAAGCGTGACCATTTCATCCGAGCGCAAATTCAGAGAACTGTTGTCTGGTGAAGGAGCAAATGAGCATACCACTGAATATTGCAGCTGTGGATGGCCAGACCACCTCCTTATTCCAAAAGGAAATGACAAAGGAATGAAGTTCCATCTCTTTGTGATGGTTACAGATCACTTGAAAGATTTGGTAAGTTTTTCTTCAAGAGCAACAAAATCTGAGCTTTTTTTGGCCGTGGTAAAAATTCAAAAAAGTAACTGCCGGCAACCTACTAGCAGAGCTTAAAATAATCCTTTCCCTTCATGTATCATTAGGTAAAACGCAAATCAATAGTATTTCCACCACGACGCTGTCGGGGGAATTTTTTTTTTCAAATGGGTTTAAATTTAAGTTCGTCTACAGTGACCAATAGGCTCCCATTTTATATAAATACAAGGATTATATATATATATATATATATATATATATATATATATATATATATATATATATATATATATATATATATATATATATATATTGCAACGAGTCCGTAGCACCTTCAACTTTCTTCAAATGAGCATTCCAATCTTAAGGAAGTAACTATAAATTTATTTACAAGTATTTACACTATTTACAATAAGAGCAGAAAACAATTGCTAAACATCAGCAATTAGGCAGCAAACACTACACTGTACTCTCAACAGTAATTCAGCACCACGTATCTAACGTGAACAGTAATTAAGCAATTACAAAAGCAAAACAAACATTCGCCCAAGCGAATAGCGAATAAAACGAGTCACCAGAATCAAATCTGAAAACAACTGACTAACTGTGTTCAAGGCCAGCTATTTATACTCGGAGGGAAATTTCTACAACGTTCTAGCAAAATCCGGAGTGTTCGTTCATTCACAAACTTAAATAATCCATTCAAGAAAATTCTATTAATAAAAAAAGAAAAACCTACAACCTTGCAGCTCAGCGCGAAAATGTCTTCATGCTTATTAAATGTAGGGCAAGTGTAAAAACTACAAAACTTTACAGGGCCGGTATACAAGTGATAAAAGTGATATCTTCGGATACTTTTGCAACATGTCGCCAGATAAAACCAAAACTAGTGAAAATGATGCAAGGCAGGAAAAACAACAACTATTTACAAGATTTGTAACATTGCCCCCTTCCCAAGGACTGCACGTCCCGGGCAGTACAATCCCCAGAAAGGAAGCAAGGGAAAATTTACAGATGCACACATTACATGATAACCAATCGTAAACAGGATAAACAATGAGAACGTAAAAGAAACAATAACATTGATAAAGAAATATTACAAACAATTAAAGGCAAAAGTTATTTACAAAATTTACAAATAAGTTACCATGGTAGCTTTAGATTTATTTTACGAACTATGGCCATAGTATGGGGCTAGCCGATCATAATGTACAACCCTAGGTTTTGAATGTGATGACTTCTGGATCCTCACTACGACGTCGTTCAGCCGGTGGAGAACTGTGTAAGGTCCATCCCAATGCGACTGCAATTTGGGTGACAGACCTTTACGTCGGATGGGATTCCATAGCCATACTTTGTCACCTTCTTGAAAGTCATGATTAGTGGACCTTGTGTCGTATCGGGTCTTCATTTTCTCCGTCGCGATGTTGATTCGCTCCCGTGCGAAGTGATGAACGTCCTCCAACCGGTCCTGGAGATCCTGGACATACTCCTCAGGCGATGAAGGCGCATCTGGAGGGAGACCGAAGACGAGATCACAAGGCAGCCGAAGCTCTCGGCCGAAGAGCATCTGTGATGGGGAATATCCGGTGGTCTCGTGGACAGCACTGCGGTAGGCCAGCAGGAACAGAGGAAGTTTCTTGTCCCAATCCTGTTGATTTTTGGAGACCATAAGCCAGAGATTATTAAGGATTGTCCTATTGAATCTCTCCACCATGCCGTCCGATTGTGGGTGTAGTGGTGTCGTTCGAGTTTTCTCAATTTTGAGGATTTTACATAGGCCCTTAAACACAGCAGAGATGAAGTTTCTCCCCTGATCGGAATGGATCTGCAAGGGTGTCCCATATCTCGAGATCCAATTCTGGACTAGAGTCTCTGCTACAGTGGTAGCTTCTTGATCCGGAATGGAATACGCTTCGGGCCATTTGGTGAAATAGTCAATGGAAACGAGGACGTATTTGTTCCCATCAGTAGTTTTCGGTAGAGGACCAAGAATGTCGATCCCGATTCGTTCGAAAGGAGCTCCTACGTTGTAAAGATGTAGCTTCCCGCGGCTTCTTCTCTTCGGTCCTTTACGGGCAGCACAGGCGTCACAAGAATGACACCACTTCTCTACGTCATCCTTCGCATTGCTCCAGAAGAAGCGCTCTCGAACCTTGTGGAGGGTTTTCAAGATACCAAAGTGTCCTCCAGTCGGACTACTGTGCAATTCCTTTAGAACGTCTGGAATTCTTGATCTGGGAAGGAGTAACTGCCATTTAAATGCTTTGCCATCGTCAGATTCCCATTTCCGATACAGGACGCCATTTCGCAACTGGAGAGATTTCCATAGAGCCCAGTATCTTTTCGTTGCAGGACTGTAGAGAGAAACGTCTTGCCAACTAGGTCGCCGACTGTCCTTCTCCATTAACTCTATGATTGGCTTTAGGTCTGGGTCTTCAAGCTGATCTTTCCTTACTTGGTCGTCACTCCATGGATCAGGATCTGAAGATGATGAAGTAGCAGTAACTTGACAGGCAGTAGGGATTGTCGTCCCGTACTGTTTCTCTATTCGGGAGCAATAATGGCAGTTCTCAGAACAAGGTCTTCTTGATAATGCGTCTGCATTACCGTGTGACAAACCTTTTCGGTGCTTAATCTCGATATCATATTCCTGGAGCCGCTGTATCCACCTGGCTACCTGGCCCTCTGGATTCTTGAAATTTAAAATCCAAGTTAAAGAGGCATGATCGGTCCGGAGCAGGAATTTACGGCCGTAGAGGTAATGATGGAAATGTTCTACAGCTTTAACTATGGCGAGCAATTCCTTTCTCGTGACACAATAATTTCGCTCCGACTTTGATAAGCATTTGCTCCAGTAGGCGATGACATGTTCGTTACTGTCTCTATCTTGAGGTAAAACAGCTCCAACACTCTCGTGGCTCGCATCAGTGTCAAGTATGAAGGATTTTTCAGGCTGAGGATAAGAAAGAATAGGCGTTGATGTTAAAGCCTCCTTCAGCTGTAGAAATGCATCCTCGCACTCTTTGGACCATTCAAATTTTTGTTTGCTCTCCGTCAGCTTATGCAAAGGTCGTGCAATGTTGGAAAAACCCTCCACAAACTTCCTGTAGTACGTGCAGAGCCCCAGGAAACTTCGCAGCTGATGGACATTTTCGGGGCGGCTCCAATTCTTGACTGCAGATACCTTATCTGGATCTGTTCGTACACCCTATGAAGAGATAATGTGACCGAGGTAGTTCACCTCAGGGCGGAACAAATTACATTTGGACGGGCTTAGCTTCAGATTGGCTTCCTTAAGCTTTTGCAGCACCTTCTTAAGATTAGCCAAATGCTCCTCAAAACTGCGTCCTATGATGATAATGTCGTCCAAGTAGACAAGACAGGATTCATAAGACAGTCCTCGTAACACTGATTCCATAAGACGCTCGAACGTGGCTGGTGCATTGCAGAGGCCGAAGGGCATCACTTTGAACTGCCACAAGCCTTGTCCGGTTGTAAACGCTGTCTTCTCTCGGTCGTCGGGGTGTATCTCCACCTGCCAGTAGCCGCTCTTTAAATCCAGGGTCGAAAACCACTTGTGTCCGGAAAGGGTGTCCAGAGTGTCATCGATCCGTGGAAGAGGGTAACTGTCCTTCTTGGTGATGTCATTCAGGCGTCGGTAATCAACACAAAATCTGGTGGAGCCGTCTTTCTTTCGGACCAAGACGATAGGGGATGCCCAAGGACTGGATGAGGGTTCGATGACGTCATTCTCCTGCATCTCTTTCAAGAGGATCTCAACCTCTTCCTTCTTGGCGAACGGTAGTCGTCTTGGATGCTGCTTGATAGGGGGATGATCTCCAGTGTCGATTCTATGCTGCGTTAAATTCGTTCGACCAACATCCTCGGATGTAGATGAAAACACCTGCTTGAAGTTGTCCACCAATTTTTCCGCAGCGTTTCTTTGATCCTTCGATAATGGTGCACTCCCAATTAATTTCGAAGTCAAGGACTCGGAAGACACAGCGGAGGAGGAATCAATTCTTCTGATGATGCAGTTTACGGGAGTACAAGTTGCCAACACTTCTCCTTTCTTAATATTCCTCGGTCTTTCACTTACATTGGCGACTCTCACAGGAACTGCATTCTTTGAAAGGTCCACAAGCGTAGAGGCCACCAGTACTCCTTTTGGGCTATTATTCTGGTTAGGATATTCAATTAGGCCGAATTTAAAACTGTTGTTTTCCTTGACGGAGCCAGGTATTAGTATTTCTGATCTTGGGGAAATCAATAAATCTGTTTGGGCTATTATTTGATGAGCGGGTTTTAAGTTATTTTCAGCATTGAAAATTGCTATGTCTTCCCTCATCGAGTGCAGCTCATTATTTTTAAAGTCGATAGAAAAATCAAATTTTCTCAAAAAGTCCAGTCCGAGAATGAAGGGATCTGTAATGTCAGCGACGAATGCCGTGTGATGGTAAGTGGCGCTCCCGAACATTATTTCTAAGTTCACTTTTCCTTCAATCTCGATTTTGTCACCTGTCACAGTTTGGAGAGTAACGCAGGGCGGCGTCCATAAGATCTTGAGTCCAAATTGACGAGCTACATCAGTCTTAATAATGGTAACGTTGGCTCCTGTGTCCACAATCATTTCGCAGGGAAACCCATTCACATAAGCGTAAATGAAGAGTCCGTTGCAGCCGCCACTTCTTGAAGAAATCTGGAAAACT